>JAQQZR010000002.1:22845388-22890388 GCA_030068235.1 Notoglanidium macrostoma
GATGCTGGGATTGGCTCCAGCTTCCCCGCCACCCAGACGGATAAAGCGCTATAGATGATGGATGGATGGATGGATGGTTTAAACCCACTCAATTCAAGTAACCAGTCAAATCAACTATTAACTATAAGAACTTTTCAATGGTTCCTTTACTATTATTAAAAATCCTAAAACCCTTTACTATGGTGTCCCCAGACCCCGCTTTGGGAACTATGGTTCTAGGCTATACATTCTGCAGGAAGTCTTTAGTTGATAAATTAGGCTGCGGTCCACTGACCATCTCCTTCCCACCTTCATTTCAGAGAGTCTTCCGGGACGAGTGCAAGTTCAAAGAGACTTTGCTTCCCAACAACTACAATGCCTATGAGTCTTCCATTTATAAGGGCTTCTACATCGCCCTGAGCAAACATGGCCGCCTGAAGAGAGGCTACAAGGCCACGCCGGCTATGACTGTAACACACTTCCTCCCTCGATTATGAGCGAGACTGGCAATAACTCACTCTTTTTGCACATGTTGGACGTTCTCGCAGGTAACTTATACATACGTACAAGGCACGAAAAATGAACTGCAATCAAAAGATACAAAACTCGTAATTATAGTATTTATTCTCGTTAATGAAATATATGTATATATGGATAGCTGTGTGTCTGATCTTTGTGTACATGCCATTCTTTGCTGCTTATCATTTCAATTAAGATTATACGAGGGATGAGGAGCTTTTTTTTGCCCCCTCTCACTTTTTATGGGTGCTTGCCATAACTGGTGTGTAAACCTTACCCCGTCATCAATATGACTAACATCTCCAGCTTTCAGAAGTGAAACAGATACGTTTTATTACCTCAAAGAGCTACGTCTGGCTTGGAAAGGTGTGAGCGTGTCACACGGGGAAGATATTAAAGAAATGTTTAGCTATTTAACTTTGATTTTTGATCTGTTCCACCATTTTGCAAGAGAGAAGATGGCATATGAGAGTGCTGCCTTTCTTGCACGGTGGCGCCTTAGCTTCCTGAACTGATGCATTTTTTTATTTGCATGTTTGCATCCTGCTGTAACAGAGATGACCCACTCTGGGGGCTTCAGCCCAATTCCTAGAGGGCTGCGAGTAGCTTCATTTCATGCTGTTTCCTTACTTAGGTCAGTGAGATATCAGAGAATCTGGGACTTTCCAGAAATAAGAGCAGCTTGCATGCAGTTGTATTGGAGACTCAAGCTGAGGAAGATCCTTTAATCCTTTATGGCGAGGACAGTTCGAGATACTGGAGGCTTTTTTTATTTGAGTGTGAACTGTAGCATGGCTGATGACCTCAGAACTGAACTCGTCGTCTGTTTATGAAGGATCAAGTAAAAGAGATTGGGTTGATCTTGAGATTTGATGGATTTTTGGATTTTATGAGCTGGTTTATAATGTAGCATTTTTTAAAAAGATGAGAATACTTTGCTCATTTATGTGAAAAGCAAACATCTCAGGCTACAAAAAAATGAAAGTTTTGCCATAGATTAATTTCTTAGTATGGCTCCACGTTATCCATTTTGCATTACTTTTAGACAGCAGGACCGAGTTCAGGGGTGGACAAATCATAAATTCATTAGCTAACCTACAGACAAGTCAAAGCTTGTCTTAAAAGTGGCAGGTAACAAAATTTAATTCGAACATATAAAGAGCAAATTATGTCCATTCATACAGTCTATGGAAAATGAGCGAATATTTGAAGCCCTGTGAGGAATGATTTTATGTAACTCTGTCCCAGGTGACAAATCATAATGTTTGTGTCTTCGACAAAAAGACAAAAAGTCTTTGGGTAACAGTTAAGCTATTAGCTGTAGCGTTCTGTCGTTGCTGTAAAAACATCCAACATCTCTATTTTTGTGATATACCTGTAAGTGCATGTTAAAATAGCATTAGAGATACATAACAGTTTTATGCTGTGATGTGCTTTACTGCACTTTTGTCATATCCAGGAATTTTTTTTTTTAGCCTCTGTTCAACCTAACTATTATGCCTAGTAAAAAAAAAGGTTTCTACAGCTGCAGGACAGTTAAAGCAGGCAATTGCTTGGGGCCCTGTGTTCTGAGGAGTTCACTGAAGGCCATGAACATCTCAAAATGTAGAACTCCAGCAAACCTCTGATGGGTAACGTGCAATGCTATAACCAGGAACCCTTCTCGCTTGCATGTAGGTTTATTTATTATTGCTGCTGCACTTTTCAAACTGATGAGAGCTTGGAGGGTGATAAAGAAAGAGAAAACAAGAAGAAGAGGAAAAGAGGAAGTAGAACTGTGAAAAGTGGTGGAGCTCATCTAACAACAAAATAATTAACGATGGCAACTGTAGGCTAAGCCGTAGGTATGTAATGATATATCATGCATTGATAAATCACAATAGAAATTTTTGACGGTTAGAATACAAAATAAAGAGCAATTAATCTCTTAGTTTTTCCGAGCTGTAATTGTGTTATTTAGAAAACAGAGGGCGCAATAATGTACAATAGCGGGAATACACATGCCGTTACTGTACGCGGAAGTAACACAGCTTTAATCCCGTGAAAACACACACAAAAAAATGGGAATGAGCTTTTGTGCGCTTGACTTTACAAACAGATTCAACAAGAAATCGGATCTATCTTTTTACACACTACTAAAAGCTAAAGAAAAGAGAAGCAAATGGAGGTAGTTGTTTTATGTTTAAGCTTGTTATTAACTTTTCATTTTTAATAAAAGGAATATTTTAGTTAATAGACTATTATAGTTTCCTCCAGCCTTTACAAATGTTTGTAAATAATTATTGCTGGTTATTAAGAAAATGAAACAAAAGAATATTTTTTAATTTAGCAAAAGGAATATTTGAGAATAAATGTCGGTAATAAGATTTTCTTTAAATTTTCTTTTCTTTTTTCCCCCAAAATATTGCGGCAAAAATCGAATCATAAACCCAATATTGTGAATCAAACCAGTTTTTATTTGATTGATTGAATTGCGTGAAACTTGATGTGCTTACGAAGCCATAAAGTAATGTAATGCTAGGCAAACATCATTTTGGCAAGCAGACAGATAGCTAGTAGTTGGCATTCAGAGCATGCAGTGTTGATTATTTAGCTAGCTGTCTTGGTAGCATTTTTTCATTTTGCTTGAATTGGTTTGATGGCTTTGGTCTTTCAAAATATATTCAGAGTATAACACCTAAGACTTTACCAAAGATTTCTGTTGTAGCCCATGTGAGTTTGATTAGCTTAGCATTACATTTAGCATTCATAATACAACACTAACACTTTCAGACAGTTATTCTCTAGATGGCTAATTATATTGATTATTTAGAAAGGCATATGGGGTAACTAACTGGCAATAAAGAGGAACAATCCCAGGATTTTCCCCCACTATCCCGAAAATGCTGTATGTAGTGCAACAGTTAGCAGGATTGGGAAAAGAGTCACACAGCCACACCATCGAGGGTCTTCGCATCACTGAGAAACGTTTATACTAACAAATAAAAACCAAAGTTTTCTCTTTGCGAATGTTAAAAGAAAACAGACTTATTCTTAACACTGTCTATGAAGCCGATAATCATAAATTATTGCTTATTAATGATTGTTATCCATTTTAAATAATAACATTTACAAATAAGTTGGATCTTACAATGAGGAATACATTCATTGTAAGTGTTTATAATGTCTTTAGACTTGTTAATCAATTCAGCAGTTGCTGTATAATTATGCACAGGTCGTTATTAGTTATAAAGGCTGTTCATTAGAGCATATGGCGTATCCTGAAGAGTGACACATGATGATCAGTTTTATAAGTAAGGAATTACATTAGCACAATATTAGTGCTTTACGTAGCATTGGTAGAGATTGGAATAATGCTTACAAGCGATTATTATCAACATACAAAGAAGTATAATCATAATTATAATGAGTTGTGAATATGTTCTTCATGGAAAGTGTTATGCATTGTTCTTTCTCAGGATGATGGATGAGTGAAGAAAAAAAAAAGAAAATGTTATATCCTTATAGCAGCTACCGAGGCTGTTTGCGAATGATAACTGATATCGTGTCTGTGTAATGTGCGAGTGATTTGTCCACCCCTGAGCAGGTTTTCCTCCAAAACTATTTTTTCAAACCAACCCTGAACCTTTAAAACCAATCGGGATGTCACTTTACGATTTTATTTCCTATCTGCTTATCTGTTTCAACATTAGGCACTTACACGAAGACCGAAGCAGTGCGCTGACTCAGCTTAAAGAATTTGGTCAGCACAATTCATGCATCACTGAATCCAATCATTTTAATGGCTTACCAGTTGAAGTCAGGATATTAGAGTACTTAAACTAGGAATATATTTTAAGAACAACCCCCCCATCTCCAAGCGGTCACTCACACACACACACACACACACACACACACACGCACGCACGTTACGCAATCCAACTTAAAATAGTAGCCTGCCATCTCATCTGAAAACACTGCATAAATAAACTAAGGCTAAAGTTGGACGGGAAAAGACAAACAGCTGTGGTAGCGGATTAAATGATCTGATCGTGACTTGTGAATAGCAGCGTGTAAGATTATTTGCTGCAATATCCTTTCACAAGAAAAGGTCTGCACGAGTCAGAATGGGGTTTCTGATCTGCGTGGCATCTGCAGTGTGTCTGAGAGTGCCGGGTTCCTCTACCGCAGATCTGCTGATAACAGATCGTCTTACATGGCATAAGGAACCAGATGGCTTTGTCTCATTTTGCCCTCTCTGGCACTAGGGTGCAGGAATGGGGTAGCTCTAGGGGTGGGCGATGTGGCAAAAATATCATATCATAACATTTATAGAGAATTTCCAGTATATTTTAAGTTGCTTACAGTATATCATGTTATTTAGGTTTGGTGACAAAGTGACAGCAAAACAACAACAGCAACGACAACAACAACAACCGTGTGTCGAATTCTATTGCTAGTTTAGCAAAAATAAATAAGGAGAAAACTTACAGAATACCAGAAAGAAATTTGTAACGCTGAAAAGAAGTCATGATGAAAATTAGTTTATAACAGGGTTTAATTTCAATGGACACATATTTTACATCTAAATTCAAAATGCTTATATATCATTCTTAAAAAGAAATATCCCCTATAGTCACTTTCTTGCCTTTATATAAAAAAGTGCTGGTCATGATGGATCTAAGTTGGGGGGAAAAATGCTTTTTCAAATCTTGTACCCAAATGTAGGCATGCAATATGATAATTCTTGATTTTTAAAAAAGTAATAATAATAATAATAATAATCACAATTACTGCATTTTCATCGATGTAGTTGATTTTAAGCTGTCCCGTAATGAATTACTGATGAAGGATAACGCCATTAAAGGAGCAGTGTGTGATGTTTAGAGCCCTCTGCTGACACTGAGGCGAACTGCAGTAATTGTAGTAAAAATATTGACACTTTAACCCTATCTGACCCACACGTCCTCTGTTGAAACCTTACATACCACAGGGTGTCCAGCAGGGGGCAGGGTTAACCTCTAAAACATAAGCAAATGCATGTTAATTCTGTGGATCGCGTGTATTTCTTAGAAACTAGGATTATAACAGGTCTAAAAACACATTCAAAACATTACAGACTGCAGCTTTAAGAGGTGTAAAAAGCATCAAGCATGGGTTCAGCGAAGAAACGTGTTACATCGACCAAAAAAAACAAAACAAAAAAAAAAGAACCCCCGAGCTACTGACATGGGTTTGTCTCTTGCAACTGTTACTGGATTTCTTGTTCTGTACTCGCTACAGTGACCTGAGCAGTGTGAGAGGTAGCGAGTGAAGGGTCGTGCATGTGTGTGTGAAGCCTCTTGTAGCATTTTTCTCCTGCTTTTCTATTCCTGCACTGAGGGGACTGTGCTTCCTCTAAATTCCCCTCCTCTTTTTTAACATATACCTCACCTCCTGCCTTAGTTCTGATTTGTTGAAACGATTGTAAGACTTTTTTTGCCAATCATTTAGTTTCTGGAGAACAAAAAAAAAAAAAAAAAGGAGTCAAGAGTTCTAATATAAGAAATATGTTTTACTTTTATTTTTGTACGTATGTGCTGTGCACAGCAGTCAACTGTATTACTGAGATGATAATAAAAGTTTGTTTTTTTGTAAAGGTGTCGTGTGCATTCTCTCCCTGGGTAGTCAGTAGTGACGAGCCTGAACAGCTGAGGGAAAATGCAGTTTGGTCGCCATCTGCTGCCCAATGTGTGCATATTCATGCAGACCACATGCGCTTCAATGATTATTACATGGTGCCTGAAGTGCTAAAAGTGCATAAAGTACTTCCATGAAAAGACAGAAAACATTACAGGTCTTTTCCATTACTTTCTTGTCCATCAAAAGAAAGAGCTTAAAATAGGACTTAGTTTGAAGAAACATTTATTCATCTTTAGGAACTGTTTAATCCTGATCGGGGCAGCGGTGCAGCCGGCGTCTGTCCCGGGAACACTGGACGCGAGGTAGGAATAAACCCAGGATGAGGCACCGTGTTCATTATAGAAAGGTTTGAAATGTATTGATCCGCTTTAAAGGTCCACTATGTAGGATTTAGGGGGATCTACATTATTAGCAGAAATGAAATACAGAATGTTTTCATTAGTATTTAATTACCTGTAATTATGAATAGTTGTGTAAGCTTAGAATGAGTCCTAAATATCCATGTTGCGCCGCTACAGTAACCCAGAACGGACAAACCTCTAGAGAACGCTTTCAATGTTTCATGTTTTTACAAGTGGCAGTATGAATCCGGAAGGAAGCACCGGAAGGACGATAAAGAAGAAGAAAGGAAGACGGAAGAAGAGGAATCAGTGTTTGCTGGTGGTTGAGAATCCAAATTTTTTAGAAATGGAGGATCTCAAATATTATTTAGCAAGGAAAAAGGAAGGGAGTGTGAAGTACATGGAAGTATGCTCCATGATCTTTCCGTGTCCATGTGGGTTTCCTCTGGCTTCTCCAGTTTCCTCCTTCCTCCAAAAGACACACAGGTAAGTGGAATGACGACTCTAAACCGCCGCTAGGTGTGAATGAGTGTGTGAGAGAGTGTGTGCATGGGGTTCTGCGATGGACTGGCATCCCAGTCAGGTTGTATTCCCGAATCGTTCCCGGGAAGTGTCTCTGGATATATTGCAATCTTGACCAGGGTAAAGTGTTTACGGAAGATGAATGAATGAGTGACCAATAATAAAGCAAATTTAGATTGCAAACCAGGTTAGGATTGGCAAGAATGTTGTTATGGTTACAGTGTGAATGCACCCTGTTGTTTCAGTGGTTGTCCATTTGAGGGAAATGTTTAAGTTGAAAGATCCCTACAATGGAGTATTTCAGTGTCAGAAATGGTGTGAAGTTTGATGAAAGTAAGAACTCTTTAAAATAGATTCTTTAAAATAAAGAGTGTACCATTAAGGGCTCAATCTGGCATCTCCATTCCATCAGATCTGGATATAAGACACAAACAGACAGGCTTCTAATTAAAGCAGTGTTTAAATGTTAAAATGAACAGAGTATTATAAGTCAGTGAGTTATCACAACTTCCTCAGGACTGGAGTCTGTTGTAGCAGTACAGCATGTTAGCTGCTAACCACACCAGAGGATCCCCCACCTTTTTGCACATGACATAATATGATAACATTGCATCAGGTTGAGCAGAGTTACGTCAGCTCTAGTTGCAGCCTCCAAACAGGAGATGGCCAATTACAGGCCACTTCAGTATGCAAATAAGAACTTTGGACTTTTTTGCCCAAATAAATACAGACACACAGGGATTCCATGTGCAAACTCTCACCCAGACTGACCATGCTCTCTGTCCTCCTGCTCTGCTGGGCTGTGCTCACACTCCACACTACAGCCACATCCTACCATCTGCAGCGGACATCCGTACCCTCTGGTGCCGATGCAGCGGACCCAGAAACACACCGATGGCTTGAAACAAAAACCTATTTCATCAGGAAAAAAGGCAGCAAAAGAGCTCAGAAACCTGTTCGTCAAGGCTCAGAAGGTACGTTTGCAGTTTCGTTCGATTTCATTAGTATTGTTATGACGTGTACTGATTGTTGATGTTTCTCTGAAATCACACAGGCAACTTCAACTACTTTAAGGAGCAGTATAAAAGCTGTTTCTCAGTCCTACATGTGAAAAGGCAGGCTTTCTTATGCTTGGACTCCACAGGAAAGTTCTACACTTCGGTAAGTAATGTAAAAGGAAATTCATAAATGCCATGCCATTTAGTCAAAGCTGTCCAAATCTCTTCTTAATCAAGTTTTCCACATCGTATCTTTGCGAAGTTTTATTCATCACTATTAGTACCACAGATTAAATGTGAAAAATAATTGCTTAAATGTTTATCTTTAAGATCTTTAATTAAGGATTTATCATTGTCTCGCATCCTGTAACTTTTTAGGATAATAGAATCAGACACAATATTAGTGTCCAATCTCTTACGCCAAATAGTCTGATCTTTCCAATTAGACTGAGATTGTTTCTAATTACGTCTTACATGATTCCTTTTCAAATCCTTTAAAGCCTTATTTTCAAGTTCTTTTCATCATTATATATTATAAACTGTATATCATGTATCATTTTTTTCTTTGTCTAAAGTTTATCTAATCTTTCGAGTAAGCCACTTTGTATCTTTGGACTCAGACTGAAAAGTGATATATAAGTAAAGATGATGATGATGATGATGATTATTTAGATGTTTTTAAGAGGTTGACCTGGCAGCTTGTGCTGCTCTCTAGATCATCATATACAGCCTTTAGCTAGCTAACGTCTAGTCGTTTAAACAGTTGAAGTGACGAGTGTGTACACGTCTGTCCTCAGGTATCTGACAGCAACGAGGACTGCCGGTTTCGCCGTGTCAAGAGACATAAACGCTACGACGTGTTTCACTCCTGCGGGGGTGACGTGCTATTGGTCAAGCATCGACAAGTCAAAATAGAAGCTCATAATTTACCAAAGCTGTCTGGGTTTGTCTTCTTAAAGCGACACAACACCCGAACGCACCATAGAAAGAGACGCAGTTGGCACATTGATCCGTCCGACCCTTTAGGAGTAGCCGGGTATGCACATTTAAGCGCGATGAGAAACTGGAGAAGTGACCCGGAGTATGGTGGTAACGTATGGAAGGAGACCATTACGTCAGTAGATGATCCTTTAGAGGTGCTGCTGTCACATAGTGCGCGAACTCCTACTCTGGAAAAACACAGGCAAAACAGAAAAGTGAGATTCTGAGTGGAATATCAACATCTTTCACTACCTGCTATGGGATCGCATTTCACTAATCCGTTATGGGTTGTACCATCATTCATTTTATACCACCGTGATCTTGAATTCTCCTTTCTGATTGGCCAGGGGTTGATCAATCGTCTAAAACAGCAGCTCTGACGTTATTTCCGACTGCAAAACAAATCACAGCTTTATTAATTCACTCTTTCCGATACATTATCATTTCTCTGCTAACAGCTTACAGAGGAACTTACATGGTGGACGCCTGACATAAAATCAAAACACTTATGTAATCACTGATATGATGAAGATTTTTGTAAGGAGAGGAAGTTTATTTAACATTTATGGCAGGGGTTTCCAGTGTCGGCACTTTGTAAGGTTAAGCTGTGAGTTTCGAGTTCTCATATGGGAACATCTTTAGGAGGCTGGTGAGGGCTATTTCTGTCAGCTATAATATAAGCATTAAATGTAACTAGAATTGGATAAAACGTACATGTTCTTTAATGAAAAAAAAGCAAATGTTAGTGTCAGTAGGAGTACATTGGTGTGGTATGAGGGTTTAAGACACTTTAAGACATGATTGCCGTAGGACTATAATCAACTTCAAGGTTGTAAAACTTACTCAGTTTTGTGTCAGGACGCATTACACCATCCAGTCCCATATCTTCCTATAAGTGTTTTATTTCTTTGTTATCTGCTGTACACTGCAGCCTCTCCGATGTGACATGTGATGAGTTCACATTCCCTGAGTAGGTCAGCGTCTGTCCTTTCACCTAATTTAATAAGTAAACAGTTAAACGGCATCGCTGATTCATGTTATTACAGTGTAGTTCATTTATGATCCTTCAAGCGCAATGGTCATGGGTTAAGTGAAATCGATTTTTCAGAGAATTGTAGATATTGTTTGTGCTTGTTTACCTATGGATTTTTGGTTCAAAATTCTTTTTTTTTGAACCCGTGTGAGATATTTATAGCTACATATTAATTGTTATCCTGTAATGACTCATCTCTTCATATTACAGGGTGTCCCAAAAGTCACCATACATAGGGGAAACATTTTTTAGCAAAATTTTCAGATTTTCAGAAATGCTTTTGATAAAAGAAGAAGGTATTGAAATCTTAATGCTTAAGATTCATGAGTGGGAGACAACTCTGTGTATATTTACAAAGAAAAAACTATATGTAGATGATGTTTTTCCCATATGGAAATTAAAACTATTGGGACACGCTGTATTATAAATTGGTCAAATTGGTGCTGGACACTTCTACGTACTTATTTATTTGTGTGTGTTTATACATGATATTTTATACTTGCGCTTAATATCTTATAAGTCATACAATTTACAGTATGTCTATGTGCATTTGATATTGATTATTGTTTTACAAAAATGGATTTTTTTAAATAATATTTTGTTTAATGGATTTTTATTTCTACACTACAAACTAAAATAAACCACAAACAAAAAGAAAACTCTCATCTTTTACTTCTTGTGCTTTTTGGGCATAGTAGTGATTCACGTACAACGATGCCATATTTACATTCCTGTGAGCACAAAATTCAGGTTTATGGCGATAACTCCAGGCCACATGAGCCATGTTGTTGTAGCCAGGAGAAAAAAAAAACAAACCCAAACAAATACTCATTGCCATCTAAATGTGGTAGAGATCTGATAATGCTGATAATATGAGGACTTTCTGATAATGAACTGGCATTCTACCTAAACAAACACACCTGTACTTTTCAGCATGGGGTACAATCACATGAAAGAAACTAGATCTCGGTTTGCGCACGTAGTTAGATATTTGGCAAATATTTGGCAAAAGAAAGACAAAAGCATTATTGCCTACTCAAAGTGTGAATTATGAACACTGAATAATTTCCAGTATCGTTAAAACTAGCTCCATTTTATTTGTTAGGAATATTAAATGTTGATTTTTTTTTTTCTTTTTATCAAATGGTACATTAAAGCTTCCCATTCATGTGTTTAATTTTCAGTTCAGTTGTATAACATGGTGGCAACCTACAGATAGGTGACTAATAAAAGGGGAAAACTGCAGTTCCATTAGGTTGTAGGGGCATTTATTTATTTTGCTGGCATTTGGGTTCACTCTACCCCTTAGACCGAAACATCGCTTGATTGTGCAAATCAATACAACGTTCTTCTGCCTGATCACCTTTATCCTATGATGAAACATTTCTATCCTGATGGGAGTGGTTTGTTCGAGGATGACCCGCCCCATGACTTTTATCATATAATGAATCCTTTCTATCCAGAAGGAAGTGGTCTGTGATGACTCCACCTCCATGACATTTATCCTATTATGAAACAATCTATCCTGATGGGAGTGGTCTGTTCAAAGGTGACTCCTCCCCCATGACATTTATCCTATGATGAAACATTTCTATCCTGACAGGAGTGGTCTGTTCAAAGGTGACTCCGCCCCCATGATATTTATAATATGATGAAACATTTCCATCCTGATGCGAGTGGTCTGTTTGAGGATGACTCCACCCATGATATTTATAATATGATGAAACATTTCCATCCTGATGGGAGCGGTCTGTTTGAGGATGACTCCACCCATGATATTTATTTTATGATGAAACATTTCTATCCTGATGCGAGTGGTCTATTTGAGGATGACTCCACCCATGATATTTATTTTATGATGAAACATTTCTATCCTGATGCGAGTGGTCTGTTTGAGGATGACTCCACCCATGATATTTATTTTATGATGAAACATTTCCATCCTGATGGGAGCGGTCTGTTTGAGGATGACTCCGCCCCATGACATTATTATTTTCAGGGTAACTTCGCCCCATCCACAGGACTAAATGGTTTATTGAAAAGGTAAACACACTCAACATCTCAAAATGACTGAACAGCTAGAGATTTTGGAGCAAAGTGTTAGACAGTGCTCTCCAGCACCATCATCATAACACAAAATGAGGGAGCATTTTTTGTGTTCTTTGCTCCAGTACAGTCCCAGAGGATTGACGCCAAGGTGCATTAAAGCTGTTCTGGTGGTTTGCTACAGTATGGCTGAACATCTAACTAAGACACTTTGTTATAAAAGAAAAGTTATAGTGACTTCTATCCTGAAAAAGATTATAATTGTAGCCGTTACTGCACAGAACATGGGAGTGACTCCTGAACACCCAGGGACTGGTCTGACATAAGCCATTCATACACACCCAAAAAAGAAAGAAAGAAAAGGAAAGCTCTGTTGTTTTTGCCATGTCTACACATGTTTGCACACATACACTTTATGTTGTCTTCTACTGTAGCACACATACATATTTTTGTACTTTTTTGTGTTGTCTTGTATGTAGCACCTTGGTCCTGGAGAGACGCGGTCTTGTTTCACTGTAAACTGTATTACATGTATATAGTTGAAATGACAATAAAATCCACTTGACATGTCACACAAGAAAAAGCTATTGATTTTCTCTGTAAAAATGGTAAACATTTATAGAATTTGACAAATGCACTTACTGAGAGTGAATTACAGAAGTGCTTATAGTAGCATTGAAAAAAAAAAGTTTGACTTTAGTCCAAACAGGCCAGAGTCTGAAAACATCATCAATCTAGAAAGGTGTTCTACAGGTATAACACAGAGTACAAGTTGGGATTTTTTTCCATCCAGAGTAGGTTTAGTGCTTGCTGGCACAGACTTGTCTCTGGAAAAAAGGGAGGAAATAGCTTTATTTAAAGCCTCATTAACCAGTAACAACAAAAGCTTTGCATCATTAGCTTTATGACTTCCTTCATGCACTTACTGTCAACGGCTGTGGCACTGCTTTTTCTTCCGTTCACAACGAACTAAAATTTAGCATTTCCGCATTGAAGTTTGAATTGTATTCCTTTATATTTTATGGCTTAAAATACACATTTCTGTGACACAAATGGTTCATAAAGTAGAATTCCACCCATTGAAACAGTTAATATTCATTTCCTTCATAATCTATCATTCCAATTTTATCACAAAATACTGATTTTAACGGGAATACTGTAGGTCTGAATGCACTGAATATGAATAATGACATAAACTGACCCTTTGAGCAGTTATGGTTTTGAGAATGTTCTGTTTTCTTCATGTGACAGTGGTCCATAGTGCATTTTCAAACTTAATTACACATAATTTCACTTTAGCTGTTCTCAGCTCTCACGTGGTCTCGGCGGTTCACAAACACACACTTCATGCCAGACAGCTGAACTCTTGCATCACTACATTTTAAAGTCACAGTGAATCGGCACATTCCTGTGTTTGGGCAGGCTGAGAACAACTGAACCATTGTTGCCTCAGGAGGCATAGTGCATGCCAAGTCCTCAATGAAATAGCGCATCGCCACCCGCATGTAGGCACCATGGCTCACTACAAGAGCATGTGCAAACACATTCTGGACTCCATCGTCCGGGCGACCCGCAAGAAGCCCGTCTGGCTGAAATTCATCACCTTGACTTATTTTGTCTTGATGCTCATCCGCCATTTGCTGGAACAAAGATTTAAGGAACGTGCTGATCCGGATCTTCACCTAAGAGGAGGACAGAGTTCATAATATGACAACAGGTGATGGAATCACTGAAGGGTCCATTATTGAGGCTTTTTAACTCTCTTTAAACTGTGTGCCAACGTGATACAGAGTTACACTTACCACCCTGTTAATTATTACCACAACAGTTTGCCAACAGAAATAATCATTCGTTTAATAAAGAACTTCATATTTTTCATCTGTTTATTGTCCCATTTAAAGTCGTGGATTGTCTGCAAAACAGACAATTTTTTTACTTTTTATCCATTTTTATTTTTGGTTACATTTAATGCTGTGCAATGTCTGAAAGACAGGTTCCTGTTATTACTTATTTTATAGCAACTTTAATCAGTCATTTCCTCATGAGCCCCTCATTTTTCATGTTAATAAGACAAAAACAATGTCAAGTCCTGTGTCATGTGCTGGGAAATCAGAAAGCCATCCATCCTGAATATTAACCAGTGTCGGAAAATGAACAAAACGAATGAATGAATAAACAAACAAATGCTAATCTTCACCAATTTTTTCAAATCCATTTCGATCAGCTGTTCAAGACCCTGTGTAAGAACAGTAACACAGTAATATGCCATAATACAGTATAAAGCTGTGATTTGCAGCTGTTATTATTGTCTGGTACAGAAAATGACTTTCTGAGCAATCAGATTTATGAATTCAAAAGTACTATGGTATAATAAAATATCATATCCAGGACAAATAACTCACCTGGCAGCAGTCCAGCATATTGTACATGTTTTATAAGGCATGTTTCAAATTAAGACATTCGTGAAAACAGTAACATTTTGGGGCTAGTACTGGCCCGGTAAGCAAATCGTGAAATCAAAAACTAGTTGGCATTTTATTATTTACATAAGCTGATTAACTGAGATTAAAGGTTCCAGACACTAGGGTAAAACCTTCAACACAAGGACTCTGTTCTGTGATATTTAATTTATTTAACCAAAGCTACATTACGTGTACATCTTATATTTAGAAAATCTAATAAAAAACTATTTGTTAATATGTGATATAACAATGGAAAGTAAAAGGATCCATCCTATACTCGTAGACACACCTGATCCATTGTCTCTCCTTCCGGAGGCGTGTACTCTGGGATTGGCTGGCCTGCTGCTTTGGCCATGTTCTTCATGTCCTCCACTTGGCCTCCCTCAGCAATACCAAAGCTCTGAAAGACACTACGGATCAGCATTTTTACCATTTATTATTACTGCTGCTGTAATTGTTCCTATTGTTATTGCAATAGTTAGTGCTGATGCTGTTGTTAATGAATAGGTTGTAAAAATGTTGCTGATATTGTTATTGATGCTGTCATTGCTGTTACTGTTGTTACTGTCTTAGGTGCTATTGCTTTTACTATTTTTGTCATTATTATTGTAGTTGTCATTATTGTAATTAATGATACTGCTGTTGTAAGTACCTCCTCAAAGGAGTGTTTTTGCTTGTATGTTTGTCTCCAAGCAGCATAGGGCAAAGACTACCAGCCCGATTTCTAGGTAACTTGGTGGAAGAGTGTAGCATGAGCCAAGGAAGAACTCGTTAACGTTTGGAGCGGATCTGAGTCAAGGGGCAGCTCCATGAATTTAGTTTTTCTTCCTCTAATGTTGCGAGATACAGCTTATTGGCTTGGTGGAAGTCTGCGCTCAACAATGCTATACATATTAAAATCCAGTAGATGACTGTAATGTTAAATAGTGAAAAAACATAGCCAATGTAGAAAGACAAGAACTCCATTGGAAATATACTCAGAAGTATAAAGTGGTTGCAGTTGCAGGTTTACATATGATGATGATCCCATTCTGGTTGTTATTGTTTTTATGATGGTTATTATAATTGTTGTTACTGTTGTTGCTATTTTGTTGCTGCTATTATTGTTGTTATTTTCAGTATTGTTGTTCTTCCACTGTTTTTGGGATAGAAAATGTATGAAAATCTTAAGTCCTAGTTCTGAAATATTTTATTCGAGTCACAAATGGCTTGGTAATTCCTGGGTAATAGCAATCAAATGTGTTAGTGAGAGAGATAACACAAAGCTGCGCTACGTGGTGGCCCGCCAGTATTCATTCACCTCCCATGAGGTAAATGAAAGAATATATTAATAGGGTTATTTCAAGAGCCACTTTCACACTTACCCTCTCTTTAAGAGATGGAGCTGTCACAATGTCTAAGTTGCTGCATGTCTTATTTTTCCTCACAATAATTTCAGCAGTCTGGAATGTAGAAGATACACACAGTAAAAAAAAAAACTCTCTTCACTTGGGTCCTACAACTTTGGCCTGTTGATGTGGTTATAAAAGAGTAAATGGAATATTTAGAGTTACTTATTCAATATTTTTTAGAAAAAAGATTTCTAACTGGGGAAATCAGAGGGGAAAGTTGAAGGAGAGTGATAAGGGTTATTTGTTGCAGAACCCTTTAAGAAAGTGGTGGTGATGTTCCTTGCTCAAGGGCACAATGATAGACAAAGGAAGGGGTGGGACGGGGACAGTAACCTTCAACGCCATCCAGGAACATTTTAGCCTATGGTGGATGTTAAAGGTTTTAAGCACACAAGTTCACACACAAATGATTATAGCTAGATAAATTTTTAAAAATGTTTTATACTTAGTTTAAACATACAATTTATTAGATACACCTACCCATGTTTACTCATGCACACCTACGATTTAGGTGAACTGTGTGCACAATTTCTCAGTCATCCTGTACCCCTCACCCATCAATAGAAATGGTTCATTGTACTATGGCAGCTCAGTGTACTAACAACCCTGTGATACTCTGGAGGTCATATAGCCTCCTCATTCCCAACATCAAGTAGGCTGGACATTTTATTATTGATGTTCTGTCTGTAAAGTGACAAAGGCATTGTCAAATCTACTTTCGCATCTCTGTACACAGATGTGGTTGAATAATTGTCAGGTATTCTTCTATTTGTCCCGGGGACAAGAGGAAAGTAATGATGGAAGACATAAATGCCACTTACTGCTCCCTCAACCAGAGAAAACGCAAGTTTTTTTTCTCATGTTTACATTTTAAAAAAGCTTTCTTGCTAGACACCCAAGGAAAGTTCATGTGGTAATAGGTAATAGCAGTCTTTGTAGTCATTTATTTGCAATCAAATAAATTTCGAGAGCATGTTACATGGACATTTTAATTGGACAGCAACGTATTAATTGTTGCTTTGATTTGCATGCTAATTACCGAATAAGATGGGGTTGTAGTGCAACACCATATTGTCATGTTTCTCAATGTCAAGGAAGGGATCCTTAGCAGCTGCATATCAAGAATGCCATGTCATCAATCCTATCGAAGGACTGTTCTGATATCTAGGGTCCTTCAAAGTCTACCAAGGACCGAGTCCTTCGTTCTGAGAAATTTCAAGGATGCCTGTTTGCATCCTCAGCGTTCTTAAAGCACCTACAATCCTATGCATGTGTACAAAGCTAGACTGATCCATTACGTGTTCTCAGAATGCGAGGAAGGAGTCTCTCCTCTGAAGGACCCAACTTGGACGTACTCGTCCTACCAAGGAAGCATCCTTGACATGAGATATACCCACAATTCAGCAGCCATGAAAACCTTGAAAGTTTTGACATCTAGCTAAAAGGCACCCCCTGCCTGTTCTAAACCTGTACTGCAACCACAGCTCACCTGCTTGGCACGTTTCATATCACTGGCAAAAACATTAGTGAAGTGAACATCTTGCAGGTACTGGCCGGCAGCTTCGGCTTGCTGCACACCAATTTCAGATAGAGGGGAGTCTATTCCCTGACCTGGAAAAAGGAAAATCGATGAAAATCTAGTTGAGAATCGATATCAAAAAACATTGATTTTTTTTGTTTACGTCAGTTGCTTGGGTAATTATTTTATAATTAAATATAAATATTTATCTATACGATAATACTATATAATCTCTATGTTTTGCTATATATATATATGTGTGTGTGGGGGGGGGGTCATAGTGTGAAATGCTATCATAGTGCAAGAAAAATGTATAAAGTCATCTGCTAAATGCAAAAATACATGAAAAATACATGAAAAATATGTATGTAAGATTAAAAAATCACCAATCCAAATCAGGAAAGACAAAACCATTAGAATTTGTCTAGTCATGAACAAAATTTACCTTGAAGCAGCCCATCCTTGTTGTATTGTGTCTCAGCACTGGTTTAAAAAAAAAAAAGATAAAATCAAAGTCTGAGTTTTTTTCATGGAGAACAAACTTTAAATGACTTTCCTGACTGGAAACAAAATGGAGTTTTGTGAAATGCAAGGTATTGGGGTTTTTTGGGTTTTTTTTGTATGATATTTTCCCTCCAAATATTTCACCATACCACTAAGACTAAGTTCAGATTTCAAAGTAATAATATTCATAAATACATGCATACACACAATCAAACCAACGTGGTGGAGTGGCTAAGATATACAGTACTGTGTAAAAGACTTAGACAGATGCAAAGAAATGTTGTACAGTAAAGATGACTTCAAAAAGAATGAAATTAAATCTTATGACTTAGAAGAAAAACACTACAGCGTGGAGTAAACAGTAATAAATTTAACAAAGTCAATATTTGGTGCAACAACCCTTTTTTTTCTTAAACAGTAGTTCGGGGTACAATTTGTGCAGTTTTATAAGGAAATGAGCTGTAAGTTTTACTTGGAGAATCTGCCCCAGCTCTTCTGGAGACTTTGACTGTCACATTAGCTTCTTTTTTTTTTTCCAGCAAAACCCAGGAGCCTTCATTATGGTTTTTTGTTTTGTTATGTTTTTTTCTAAAACGTGCTCTCTTACATAATATGTTGCTCTCTTTATTGACATTTTTCAAATGATTATTTTATGAAAAATCTAAAATGTTTTTATACTGACTTAAGTAATGCAGAATTCATCAAATAAATATCCGTAACAAAGATTTGTACTAAAAAAATAGGTTGTCTAAGATTTTCCACAGGACTGTACAGTTAGGGCCCTCTGGGGGGGGAGGGGTGGGGGGTTAATCCTCACTAGTCATCAAGACGCTTTTCCAAACTAAAAATGGGAAAATGCAACTTTGTTTTTGACTTTCAGGAATCTCCAGCACCCTTTAAAGCTTTAAATGTCACTGACCTGCCACTGGTAGCTGACTAACTCTACTGACCTTTAAAGAAATGCTAAGGAAGGAAACCGGATACTGTTAGCAACTTACATGCCTGCAAACACATTAAAACCGTATATTAAACCGTTTAAAATGTACAATGCGGGTTATTTTTATTCGGTTTAGCCATTTAAATTTCAATAACCGTCAAGAGCACAGGATATACTGTTTAAAAGCTGAGGTAAACCCAGGCTGGTTAATTCCTTCCACATAAATATGGATGATAGTCACTATTAAAAATGTATATATATATATATATATATATTCGACTTACTGACGGATTATTGTTAAACCAAATGAGAGCATTAGCCTATTAATAAAAGAGTTTCTGAGGTAAGAAAGAAAAAAAAGGTTGAATAAATGTATCCACCAAATCGCACCGGCTCTGTCCTCTCTTGCTTGGTTGCTCTGGTGTTGCTGTCCAGCCGTGACGACATGTTTCGCTCCGGAATCTGATTGGTTGCCGAGTGTGCGCGTGCCTCTCTGCCCAGCTCTGCCCTCCGCGACGGGATTTCAGTCTTGAATTTTGATTGGCGAAAATGGCCCGCGCGTGCCGGTGACGACAGACTTCGCTGCGCATCATGATTGGCTACGGGGTTAATCCGATCCGCACGTGCCGGTCAGCAGTGACAATGGCTTTCGTTCTAGCATTTGATTGGCGCGTGTGGCTTTCTGGCGCGAACACCGAGTCGCGCGACGAGCTGTGGAAACTGAAATCATTAACAGCCATAACATTAAAACCACAGAGAGCTGAAGTAAATAATAACGAATTTCTCATTACAAGGGCACCTGTCAAGTGGTGGGATATATTAGGCTGGAAGTGAACAGTCAGTTCTCAAAGTTATTGTGTTGGAAGCAGGCAAAATGGGCAAGTGTTAGGATCTGAGCGACTTTGAAAAGGGCCAAATTGTGATGGTTAGACAACTGGGTCAGTTCATCACAGCTTACTGCATATGAAACCAGTCAGAGTGCCCCTGCTGACCCCTGACCACCGCTGAAAGCACCTACAATGGGCATGTGAGCATTAGAACCGGACCATGGAGCAATGGAGGAAGGTGGCCTGGTCTGATGAATCACATTTTATTTTACATCATGGGTACGGCTGGGTGTGTGTGTGTGTGTGTGTGTGTGTCGCTTACCTAGGGAAGAGATGGCACCAGGATGCACTATGGGAAAAAGGCAAGCCGAAAAAGTGGCAGTGGCCTCTTTCAGCAGGATAATGCGCCCTGACACACTGCAAAAATTGTTCAGGAATGGTTTGAGGAACAAGTTCAAGGTGTTAATTTGGCTTCCAAATTCCCGAGATCTCAAGCCGATTGAGCATCTGTAGGATGTGCTGGACAAACAAGTCTGATCCATGGAGGCCGCACCTCAAAACTTACAGGACTGAAAGGATCTGCTGTTAACATCTTGGTGCCAGATACCACAGCACACCTTCAGAGGTCTTGTGGAGTCCATTCCTTGATGGCTCAGAGCTGCTTTGGTGGCACAAGAGGGACCTACATAATATTAGACAGCTGGTTTTAATGCCACGACTGATTGGTGTATGGAGTTTCTTTGAGATGCAGTTAATTATATTTTTTATTTACTTCATCAAAACTGAGGAATAATAGTTTTACTATACAATCACACTTTCACACCTGGCTTGCTAAAATGATATGGTCTGGTTTATCTGAGTGAAAGCAAGATGTTTGGCTTAGGGGAGAAAATGGCACCATAAATTAAGCCAGTTATACTAAAGTTTTCTTTGTTAATAAATGCCAGGTAAACTAGGAGTATTAAAAATTTAAAAACAATCTTTTTATGATTATACCCTGTATTGGATGCCAATCCATTAAAGGGCAACATGAACACACGTTCACATCTCAGGTCAATTAACGAAGTAAATCCACCTACTAGCATATTTTTTGAGAGGTGGGAGAAAACTGGAGAACCTGGAGGAAACCCACACTGATACAGGTGTTGGAGAACTTTGCTTTTGTGTTAAATCTACAATCACTGTTTTTATATAATCCTGCACAGATTGCTTGAGGGTTTACTTCCTATTAAGGAGATGTAGGAACTTTACTCACTTTCTATACAATTATAAGCATTCGTTATTTGTAACCTATAAGAAATTGTTGTACTGTTAACACCTCACTATAATATGATCAGGTGCTCACTTCTGTGGTATAGCTGAAGTGATAACTCACTGCAGAGGAAGAATAAACTTCTCTCCTTGTGATAAATAAAATTGTCTGCTGGTTCTACTTGGGGAAATAGGGAAAATTGCCCAATAATGGGGAGAACATGCAACTTCACCGGCAGGCAGGAAGCAAGTAGCCCCTGTGTTTAAACAGACATATCATGTAAAAGTTTTAGTTTTTGCCAAAGTTAATGGGATGTTTTTTTTTCTTTAGAACTGAAACTAAACATGGTGAAATGCCCTTTTGCCACTATGCTGCTCAATGCTGGAACCTACTGCCCATTAATATCAGGTCTGCTCCAACTGTGACAAGTTTTAAACGGATGCGAAAAACTGCACTTTTCTCTGTTGCTTTTCCCACACTTGACTGCTGAGCTGCAATATTCTACTGTGACTGATTTTTTAAATATTTTAAAATATTTTAACTGTTTTATTTCTATCGTATCTTTATTTTTATTCCCTTGCATTTTTTTTTTTATCTTGTTTCTGTAAAGCACATTGAATGACCCATGTGTATGATAATGTGCACTATAAATAAACTTGCCTTACCTAGTTGGTCAATAGGGGGAAAGGGCACTGGCAACTGATTTCTTGAAAGCCTAGTACCTAACTTTTTATTATACCTTTTGAACCTAGTAACCCCTGTTGTTGCAAAATAGCTAGCCATCTGATAATGCTGACTATCATGATTACGTTACCACTCCTCAGTTGGTCTAGATCCTAATTCACAGGGGATATAATCAAATTGTGTTTTGACATTTTTTTTTTTTAAAAAAGAGAACAGTACTGTACAGATATGGCACCACACACTTTGAAGCAGATATTTATTGGAGAGAGGTTGTGCAACAGACATTATTGAGGTACATGACAAGGTCATAGTGGAGGAAGGAGACAGAATCCATGTATATGTTGACATTCAAGTGGATAACTTGTAGCACACAAACAGTCATATGTTGGTAAAAACTGTCCTATTGCAAGGGTGTACAGTTCATACTACACCAGTTGATGAAAATACCTTCTGCACACCTGAAAATTTTTTGTTAAGGCCAAGGCAAGGTGCAACTCCGTAACATGAAAACCATTAACATTTTGCCACTTTGTGTAGGCCTTTCATGCATGTTAAATGTGTTTGGAGATCATTTCCAGAATAAAATTCCAAATCTATTCACAAATTATTGAAGATAGGAATATCTGTTTATCCCAGGTCTTAGACCCATAATTAAAGACTTTGTTTCCCCTTCCATCCACTATGGTTGGTTGAAGTCCAGGTGGGAGCCTTATGCTGTTCAAGCTTCATTTAATAAAAGACTATTAAAAAGTCCCCCCCATCAGAATCTCCACTGTATGCGGTCTTTCATTGGCTCCCAGAAAACTGTGATGAGTTATGAGGTACTGAGAGACTTGTTTTCTTTTTGTCCAGTAAACCTGAGGTATAGACATACCGTACTTACAGACTGTGAGAGGAAAAGGTAACAGAGCAGGAAAACAAAGATAAAAAAGGGAAAAGATCATGCTTTCAGAGCATACTGTACAAAGAGCATTTCCAGTCGAATACTTATTACATTTTTTTGATCTTCTATTTACCATCTACTTCTGCATTCTCAAAGTATTCTGTAAGCAGTAAAATAATTATAATACAATTGTTTATAAAATAGCAGCACACTCAAGTGACATCACAACTATGTTATTTTTGTGTATAAGATGAAACAAAAATCATAGCTTTTTAGCAGCGGAGAAAAAAAAAAACAAAACAATAATTCAATAAAAAATATTGACACTTGATTGATGTCTTCACAACCACTTCTACCCCCTCTTCACTTTGGAATACAGTATCAAACCGTAAAGAAGCAACATTTCGGTCCATATACAAGCTCAATCTCACCCATAAATTCTAAAAACAGTACTACAATTCATTTTCAGAGCACTGGGGCGAGTGATACGACAGGACAACGTAACATAATCGCTTGATAATGGGCTGTTTTAGTGAAAGAGTGGGAGTAACCTGAATTATGGAATTCAACTGCTTCTAGCCTAGGAAATATGATATCCATAAAAAAACAAAACTTAGAATGAAGCAGACTGTCTCCTTCACCCACAGAAAAAACATAGACTATGGTCATCAAAAGCTAAACTGCCCCTAACCATGCTGTCTTTTTTACCGCAAGGTAAGCAATTTGTGCACGTGTTCGTGTTGTGCTGTGGATACACACTGCCTTAATCATAGAGAGCTGTGACTCTTTGCTAAATCTCATACCAGTCCATCCTTTGGAAGCAGCACTTTTGTAAAAGAGATGACAAGATAGTGGACACTGAAGGCTACTTCAGCAGTCTGACCAAGGCACAGTGGCACAGGACAACACTCCCTAAATTAAGGAATTAAGGCACCATATGAAACAAGGCATTTTTTCTCCAACAGAGCAGCTTAACCAGTTCACTTTGTATAAATTAAATGAAAGCCCTGGAGCGGGCAAATTACTGATGTTACAAGGTTTTATTTTACCATTTACAACTGTATAAAAACCAATTAACATTTCAATGAACAGCAAGCAAAATTTCAAGTAAAGAAGAGAGAGGCCCTGGGGCGGGGGGCATGCATTTTCCTTAATTTGAACATTTGGAAATGTTAATATTGTCATTTCTGTTGGAATGTTGGAATTGTTAACATTGGTGTAACACTACACCGTGCCCTCCACAATTATTGGCACCCCTTGTATAGTAAAAAAGGGTTAGAAAAAAATCTACCTTTTGGTGTTTGTGTTTCATTTCACACTGAAAAAATCAGAAAAATCCAACCTTTAATTAAAATGAATTTATTCAGAGAAAAACAAATCCCTCATCAAGAAATAATTTTTCAACAAAAACATGTGTGCCACGATTATTGGCACCCCTGGAAATTATTGTGAACACAATGTAACTGAAGCAAGATTCCAATTTAAATTGTACATTTTTTTTAGTTGATTGGAACTTTCAAGCTGTAAGCCATGACTTCCTGGTTAACTGGGGTACAAATATGAGGTGCCACAAAGGCCAAATTCTAAAAATATTTGTCCAGTAAACTAAAACTGGTTCGTCATTGGATCTTCAAGCAGGAAAGTGATCCGAAACATATATCCAAATCAACACAACAATGATTAAATGACCATAGAATCAAGCTTCTACCATGGCCATCTCAGTCCCCTGTTCTGAACCCCACTGAAAACCTGTGGGGTGAGCTGAAGAGGAGATTGCACAAGAGCGGGCCTAGGATCCTGGATAATCTGGAGAGATTCTGTAAAGATGAATAGCCTCAGATGCCCTGTTCTGTATTCTCCAACCTTATAAAATGTTATAGGCGAAGACTTGCAGAGGGAGGTTGAAAAAAGTATTAAATGCAGGGGTGCCAATAATTGTGGCACATGTGTTTTTATTGAAAATAATTATTTCTTGATGAGGGATTTGTTTTTCTTTGAATTGAATTCTTTGAAGTTGTGAGATGAAACTACTTCACCAAAAGTTGGGACTTTTTTCTAACCCTTTTTACTTTACAAGGGGGCACCTTTGTTGATTAATTGAGAAGGGCACTGTATATCTTATCAGCTACCGTTTTTTTTTTTTTTTTTTTTTTTTTTTTAAACAGAGGGACACACATGACATGTGAATTATGACTTAAGGGGAGTATGTGCTCAAAGTGCTTCATTGTTGAAACTGAGGAACTACAGATGCACAGATCAACAAATTTCCCCTACTCAATTAAGCTTCCCCATGTATTACCTTCCCCACCAATTAGCTGGCAGTGTCAATCAAACTGGTTTAGATACTGGTCTGTAATCCAAAAAAAAAAAGAAAGACACAAACTTAACAGTCAAACAAGCAAATATATAAAAGAACTTAAATTATCATGTGATCTCTTGAACCACATCTAATCCTCTCCTTTGGCCTCCTCTCCTATATGCCAATGTATGACCATCTCAGCAGCAGCATACATCTCTCCTTGAACTCACACAGCTTAATTACCACCATACTCTTCATCTGCGCCGAACCTCATGCCACCCTGCACTTTCTTCGACTGCATGTAGACTCCACACTCTCCTAGTGAGATTCTGTGCCTTTCTAGCACCTCATTAATCAACACTCAAAGGAGGCCTGGGCTTCAACCTATAACGCCAAAGAGCCGAATAAATGCATCTCACCAAACAGACCGTCTGTATACAACACGACCACAAAACATGGTAATGAAATACAGCCTTCTCCATCACACCCTTTTTGTGTAGAACCAAAAAAAACATGAACCATAAGAGCATCTTAAAGAAGGTAGTCTCCTCCCTCTGTTCTCTCTGTCCCGCTTTCTTACAATCCTGTGCACTGGACTGGGCTCATCCTCGTGTCCCTGTCCAGAAAATAAAAGCGCATGAATAGAAGGCAGTGATACAGGTAGCCCGTGGCCCTTCAAAGCAAACAAAAGCACTGTAGACTTATTCTCTTTCGCCTGTCTAGTCCTTTGACTGTGTGGTCTTATCTATAACCACACTCTTGCAGATGGTTCGCCAAACAAAGCACACATGCATTTCGCTGGCTCTCTCTCTCTCTCTCTCTCTATCAAACACACACACGCACATACATACATGTACCCACGTAAGACATATGCATACACACACACAAGCAGCCTGACAAAAGCTTATTGACGTCTCTATGCTTTGAGAATCGAGAGACAATAAGTTGCTGATTGAATAATAATAATAATAATAATAATAATAATAATGATAATAATAGACTGTTCTCAAGACATGACCCTTGACTGGGCAAACTATTATGAAATTTGCTTTGTAAAATTTCAAAATGTTTCAATTTGGTTGATGCAAGCAATTTTTAAATCTTTTTTTTTTTTTTTAAACATGGATGCCATAATATAATTTGTTGGCAAGCTGATTTATATGTCTTTAACCAAATTTTACCCAGAGGACCTTTTGTCAAAACAGAAATCAATCACATTCTTGCTGTAAGGTTTTTACCAGACCTGTTCCACCTAACATTCCTGGGCCTTTTACATCTTTACCACACAGCCAAACGGGGACTCCACTAACCAGTTTCATGACACCCCTGTGTGTGTTCATGCTCAGGCTTTTTTCGAACACGAACTGAATCACAACAAAACAGGAAAAAAACAAAGCCCCATTTGTGTACCTTTACAAGCCAGTCTTATAAAGTTGACTATTTCTTAAAAGCCTCTTTAAACTTGAGCCTTTTTCTACTGAAAAAAAAAAAACTGAATATAACTGGATATTCATTTTAACTGAATACATTTTTTTTGTTTATACAATGAAAAATAGGCTGCAAAATACTATAGGCTTCCCTTCTATTAATCTGAGGCACCATAAAAATGTTTGCATCGGTATCAATTCATTTCAATTCATTCAAAAAAATACCTATTTTGTATCTAAAATATCTTTGATTTCTTTTGTAATGTATTTTTTCTTCCTTTTGAAAATAGAATAAAAACCTACAAAGACTAGCAAGCACTTTTTGATGGGCTGTTTTTTTTTTGTCATTTTTGTTTTTTGTTGTTTTTTTTTTTCTTTAGATCCAGGCACCAACTCCTGTGAGCTCACAAGTTGATGTCTCGTACATCGGTTGGGGTGCTGGACTGGTCCTGGTCATCCAAGGCTTTGTTGCGTGGGTTGTTCTGGTCCTGCTGCTGCTGCTTGTGCTGCTGCCGGCGTCCCTCCCTTAGGCTGTTCATCAGCACACGCTCAATCTGCTCCTGACATGCCTTCAACAAATCCTGTAACCACAGCAACAGACAGATTATGGGTTAATACACCCCCATTTATTTCATGATATTCTGTTTTTAAAGGAGAATGAAAGTATGAAGAAACAGGTTAGTACGTGTTCATTTTACTTCAATATGTCCTCTGACAGCAGCACCAAGACTACTGGATTAGGGCATTCCTTGGATTAAAGGGGACATATTATGAAAAAGTCACTTTTTCCGTGCTTGTGAACATACATTTAGGTATCAAGGTATCAAGTCACGAACTCTGAAATAAGATGATCCAGTCAGTTTCTTTCGGGCTGCCCATTTCAGAAAACGTGCTTCCACAAGCTGTTGAGATTTGGCTCCCCTTTCTATGTCATAAGGGGAGCTCATTAGAATTATCCCCCCTGTGCCAACTAGTGGAAAAGGGGAATAATATGTCACCTTTATAAACTGATTGGGAAAATATTAACAAATTAAAGACAGGAAGAAATAAGAAGGTGGAAGCAGGAAATAGCAGTCGAGACTATTAACAGGTTTTTAACAGTGAGTAAGCTAGGTTTTAAACCCATTTTCTGCAGAATTTTACCCAAAATGTTGGAGAGAGATTTATTTTGTCGATCTCCATGAGCATTAATAACAATACAAGGCCCCTTATTTATAAGATAGGGTGAAAAGTTTTATACAAGCAGTGAAGGGTTAACCCCAACCACATCATTGCATCCAGTCAGAGAACCATACACGTGCACCCACCCACACACACACACATGCACCGACATACCCACAGCACTGGTTGCCACAACAACAGTGAAAACAAAGGCTGTATGAAAGCTATGTTAATTGCATCCATGTCCTGTGGAAAGACACTGCGTCTTTTCTTCTTTTCTTTCTTCAACAAGAGGGTAAGCAGCCTGAGGGGGTCCTACCAAGCCCACCTTGCAGCTTCAAAGAGCAAAGGCACAACTACACATTCACAACCATGAATATGGCTCATAGTCTTCAGGGATGAAAAATGCATCAAATGTAAAACAGCTCTAAAGATGTGTGTGAGGCATGTTCACACTCACACAAAAAGCACACTGGGGTTCCTGGTTTGTTTATTCCTCTATAACCAAAAACACTGAAACACAAATTTCACCCTGAACTAAAAAACTGAAGAAAACTGAACGGTGGCAAGAGCACCTCAAACTGCAAATGCAGAATGCACTTACTGCAACTACAGATGAAGAACAGCGCTCTCTAGTGGAGCCAAAGCAGACTGCACTGCTTCACTGCTCTGTTTTGCTTCTCTGTGGGTCTGAGGCACACCAGGCATCTGTGGGAGTTCTCTTGTGAGAAGCCCCAGAGGCAGGGCCTGTGGAGAATGTGTTGATTGTGAAGAGACTGCATTCTTTTGACACTGACTGTTAATTAAAAACTGATGGGCTGAAGTGTGAAACAGTGTTCGCTATGGCTCCCAGACAAGGTAAGTACATATATATACATATATATATATATATATATATATATATATATATTTACATCCAATATCCTAACATCCAACATCCTAGCTCGAGCCAGTCTAAGCTTTCAGTCAATGAGTAATATACAAACAAACTGACCATATACTATAAATTTATGATGCGAGAAGACGTTCGTCAGGGAGAAAGTGTGTCAGAAGCTGAATGCGTTTTTTTTTTTTTTTTTTGCTGCATGGAGGTTGCATTTGTCCGCATTATGCTGGAGGAAAGCAACTGCCACCCTCTTAAAGAAGTCTCTCTGGCTTCCCACTGTGACATACTGCTATTCGTCATAAGAAATAAATTCCACTGAGAAAATGAACTAAAGCATAAAACATGCAAAGGAACTGCCTGTAACCTACCGCAAAAATGCCAGGCCCGACGTCTTAAAAGAAATTCCCCTCTGTGCCGCTGCTCTTTATAGAGGCATAGGCAAGCTGGAGCCAAGCCCCACAGGCTAAATTCAAGCAACTTTAATGACTTCAGTGTGTGACTACTGGTAGGATTGGGAATCGTTCTAAAAAGAGGTAGCGTCCTCTAGAGAGCATCGGCCTTCACCTTGGGTGTTGAGGTGGATCACCGTGTCGTCTGCTGGAAGTTTGAATGCCTGAGCTTTGTAGTGGTTTTTAGGAGCTTGGGGTTTTTATTTTGCTTGTTTGTTTTACATTTTTTTATTTCTCATTTTTGATTCATATATCTCACAAACCAAAAATAATTGCAAATCCAAAGAACATTATTCCAACCAGATGTAATATATTGGACAATTTTGCAGAGTCTCTCTCTCTCGCTCGCTCTTTTCTTAATTTTTTTTTTTTGCTTCTGGAATTCTTCCTTTGCTACTGACATTTGACACATTTTTCAACAGCTCATAGTTTCTTAGTTAAAAAAAAAAAAAAAAAGTGTTTATCTGGACCAAGAAGTCAACAGCAGATATTGCTTTGGCCTAGTTACCTAGAGTTCAATTCAAATATTATTCAAACGTGACCTTTCATATCGAGTCAGTTTCATATCAAGTCGCACGTTGTGCGCCATGTCCAATAAGGTACAGTGGGTGAAATTGTTAAAATGTCTAATTTTGGCAAAAAAACGGTTTGATTAATACCTTATGTTCTTGCTTCTTCAACAGTACGGAGAAATTTTAATCGTAAACATTGTTTTAAAGCACTTTAATGAACACTATCCTAGCTGGTTACTCAGTTTTGAAAGAAAAACATGCATTTTTTGGGCCATGATTTGATGGGCCACAAATATTCATTCATTCATTCATTCATAAATCTTCAGTAACCGCTTTATCCTGGGTGGTGGTGGATCCAGTGCCTAAAGCGAGCCATAAATATATATATATATACTTGGATTTGTGAACCACAGCCTGTTGGGTATTAGTTAAAGTAATGTAAAATATATACAAACTACAGCTAACAGGCTCCAGTTGGTATATTTTAAAAGCTATTTAAATCTTGGTTATATTTACAATACAAAAAAACACCCACGGAAAAAGCACGTACAAAAAGATGCTAGCTAACAAATGCTAACCTACAACAGGGAATACTTTTCTTTACCAGCTACTAACTAGTCCTACAGTGTTTACAACTGTCAGCTACTGTTTAGAGCTGAAAGTTGAAGGCCAAGATAGGTAGTAAAGAAATGAAAGATTCATAGTGGGCCACCTGTTAACGTGTCTGGACGTCTGGATGCAAGATTGGACAAGCTAAAAAGAAACTAGAAATCAAACAAATCTCTACCGTAGAACCATCATGGTACTCACATGATGTACCATGTGAACAAGAGGGAGTCGGGATAGTAGAATTAAGAGAACAAGAGAGACGCCATGTGTAGTAGAAAGCACTGAGGTGGCGTCAGAGAAAGATGGCTGGTTATTTTATTTATTTATTTTTTTTTTTATTAGGGAATAATGAAAAAATTGCTGGGTTCAAAACAGGGCCAGCAGAGGATTGAGAAATGCAAGGGATTAATATGTTGTCCCAGACATTCAGTGCAACAGGCCAAGGGTCCTAACACGTGATTGTACGTACCAAAAATATCAGAAAAATGAGCAGCTATTTCCCAAAAAAAAACTTTTACTCACATTAGCATCAGTTGCCGTCAGGACTTCAAGCAGATGTGTCTTCACAACTTGCCAAACTTCGCTTTGACTGACATTTCACCTACTTTTTCCAGTTATGTATTTTGAATGACTGCGAAAATTCTCTCACTGTGTGAGAGGAGAAATGCAAATGAATGTACCCCTACAAAAGTTCACCAGTGACCCCTTCTTGTCTATTCAGCCAAAATTCGGAGCTTAAATCTTGCAATGAAGCCAAGTTTCAGAACAGGCAAAGGAGTTCAGTGTGGGGGGCCATGCCCCTGACCCAAGCCATACAGGAAACGCCACTAATTCATATCTGAATGCAAACTCTAATTCAATTCCAGTGGAATCAACATTACCGGTCAGATGAAAACTCCCAGTGAGTCTCTGGAGAAACACAACAAGCCAAAAAGCATCATTTACTGTATACATTAGCTACAATAACAACATTTACTGTAAACACCAAATGCCAGCTGGAATATTCAAAGCTTTAACTTCTTTCTGAGAGGCCATACAGTTTGCATGAGTTGCTAAAGCCAAATTTTGATCCATCCTGGTTTGGCCTGCCGCATGGAGCCCACTGCTGTACACATCGTACCAGATGTGCTTCAGGCTGCACACACACAAACACTACAGTAGCGACTAGATGAGGCTAGTTGGCCGTGTCACATGTCTGGTGAAAACCACAGGCATTGGACACCACAAGTATCAGCAGGACTCCTGACTGGATGGCTGGCAGTGTCATATAGCTGTTGAGCATTCACAGCCTTGTACTTTCCTGAGAAATCTCCTCCTCATCAAGCATCACTCTGCAGGACATCTCACACCAGAGAAAATCATCAGGTCCTAAAGCAAAAGTCGGGCGAAATGCTAATGTTAGGTCAAATTTATTCCAATGTTACCATTATTGCGGGTTAACCCATGCACTTGGAGTGGCAGCCATCACATGTGAGAACTGGTCCCTGTGTCAGGATAGAGCAGGGGTCTTCATGCTGGCCGAATAACATTGCAAGGAAAAGAAGATAGCTCCTCCGCCAAGATAAAAAAACCCATTTTATCTGTGGGGAAAAATCCTTGGCCTCAAAAGGCCAGCAGAACCACACTGCTTTCTCCCCTGGCTGCATGTTTTTCAAAGGTATGGCTTGTTGGCATCTGGGAATGTGAAGAGTTGATCATGGACTGTGCAGGTCATTTCTGCTGGCTGAGACCTCACACTCCTCAAACACTGAGAACGTTCACTGCTCAGAAGGACTGTTTGTTTTTCCTCTGCTACGGTGTGCGTCTTGACTCACCGGCACGGCAGCCATTTGCCCACTGGTGGTGAACTCTGTGGAAGAAGGCTGACCTCTTCAGGTCACGCTCGAGATGCCTGTCTGGGTGGTGATCTTACATTCCTTCCTCTTTCTTTCCCTTGCTATTCCTCACCCCATTTCCTATTCTACTTCTGTCCCCCGAAAAAGGATACCATTAAGCTGTCTTTTACAGGGCAATGTAAATTTGAGGCTTTATTAGTCATATGCATAAAGCCACATAAGCCCTACCACTGCACTCCAGCTCTCTGGAGTCTATCCTCAGAGTTCGAAAATCCCATTTCGCTTCCAGTAATTCAGTGTCTGAATGTCAGATTGAATTGAAGTTGGAGGCAAACCCATTGAGGAGGAAAGCGCAATCTCCTCACTCAGAGCCACGGTCAAAAACTCACACACACACACACACACACACAAACACACACACACACACACACAGTACCAAAAATGGTGCTAACAAACAAAAGAGGAACCTTCTCATCTTCGTTTTAGATAACTCCACTGTTACAGGCACTGCGATCACACTTCCAAATGTGCCCCCTTCAAAAGCCTCCCTCCCTGGTTTGAACCAGGCTGCCACCCTGACAAAAGCCAGTCCACCCCCTCCCTGATGCAGCTGAAGCTTGGTCTGTGTTTGGACTGTATACCCTGCCACGGGGCCACATAGCTGTCTGCCTGCAGTTCCAGGCCCGTCTCTCCATGCAACATGCAATATTCTGCCTGCATCAAGTTCGCAACACAAAGCTAACCTGATGCTTTCCTGCTGTACACCCATCATTCCAGTGTAGGTTCAACCATATTTACAGAGCTTCACACACATGTGGCATGTGACCTCTTTCGGTGAATAAGAGAGTGCCCGAGGCAGGGAAGGGATTACAGGACAGCTGTGAAAAACTGAGGAAAAAACAGTTGATGCTTTGCCAATGGCTTAATTTTCACATGACACAAATATGTAGCTCTGGGTGATTGCAGATTAGAATTTTTGTGCTTCTCACTGACATTTCTAGGCGGAAGCAGTGAGGACTAATACTCTTGATTTAAAAATGCATTAAAAAATGGAACTTTTTGGATGTAATCAAATTCTTTTATCAGTACTTTTCATAAACTCCTCTTTTATCGGTGTTGTAAATTTGTTACACATCCCATTAGATGGGGTGGAATGATGGTGCAGTGGTGAGCACTGTCGCCTCACAGCAAAAATGTTCTGGGTTCGAGCCTGCCAGCCAACTGGGGCCTTTCTCTGTGGAGTTTGCATTTTCTCCCCTTGGGTTTCCTCCCATAGTTCAGAAACGTGCATATTAGGATGACTGGCTACTCTAAATTACCCTCAGGTGTGAATGATTGTTCGTCTCTATGTTAGCCCTGCGACGGTTTGGCGACTTGCCCAGGGTGTACCCCACCTGAAGCCAGCTGGGATTGTCTCCAGCTTCCCCCATAACCCTGACAGATCAGCAGTATAGATAATAGATTGATGGATCCCATTAGATACCCAAATCAGCTCACTCGTGATGAAAGTCTTGCTGATTTTACTGCATGATTGTAGATTTATCCGTGTACAAATTTGTAATACTCACAACTTCTGTGTTTGTGATCTTAGCAAGCAGATCTGTAAGGTTGTCCCCCCACAGTGCATGGTTTGTGCTGTTGAGCTGCAGTCCACAGATTGCTGCTCCCACGCTTCCCGTGGCAATCATGGATGGAGGATACATGGCAAAGTTGAAATCTGTGAAGGTATAAAAATACACGAGCATTATGATCTGTATAGAACAGCTTCCAGTTCATGAAGAACCTTTTACTCATCGAAGATGGAATAGTTGTCTACCTACTGGTTCTTCTTACAACAACACTACGCATTCAACTAAAACTCGTCACCAAGGAAGTTCCAACCTCGGACTAGGAAAAAACAAAGAAAGCACCACGTCAACTCGGAAGGCCTATTCAAAAGGCAGGATGGTCTCCTCAACCCCGAGTTCAGCAAGTGATGTCAAATTAACGTGGCTGCTCACAGCATCAAGAGTGATCAAAGTTGCACTTTACTTTTTAAATAGTTATTCAGTATATACACAAGTATTTGCTTTAGCTCAATCAACATACAGACATAATCGCCTGTTAATCTATAGTATTGAAGATACAGTTTGCTGTTTTGAGGAGGTAAATATATATCCCTCATCACAGTACCCTGACTTGTTGGTTACAAAAGACAAACATGTAAATGTCTGTGTTTTTCCCCCACTTTGTACCTCAAATGGATGGAGGTGGAAGATTACATCATGCTGACTGCCGAGTTAAGTCGAACGCAGCACTATAACTGCAACCCTGGATGAAGGTTCAATTGACTTGTAAAGAAGTTGAACAGCACCCTCCTCTCCACCAACTTTAGCTATCGCATCCCCCCAATCTAGCCTTTTTTTTTTTTTTTTTTTTTTTTTTTTACAGCTCCTAAGTAAATGGTGTGCACCCTTAAAAAAAGCCTCTCAGCCCCTGGAAAAGAAGGAATAAAGAGCCAACGTTGCTCTGCAAATGCTCTCAGCTGTAGGTCCTTCTTCCACATGTGGTTACAGGCGTGCGCAACAAAGACCAATAACCTTGTTAGCTCTCTCGCCGTCATTCATAATGCAAATAAGACAGCTAGTGAACGGGTTGCAACCCAAAAGTAGGGACTAAATGAAATGAGGATGAAATGTTAAAAGAGCCCTCTCGCTCCTTAATTGATTTGCGTCTCCTCTTATTCTGCAAATCTTTTGTCTCTGTTCTTATTCATTTATTTTCAGTTTTAATTAGACAGACCTCAAGCTTTACCAGGCTCCATGGCACACATGCTTAACATTTGTTGCTACAACACAGGCAAACAGTTTAGCGGGGTTGGTTTTTTTTTTAAAGGCTTCAATCGTCACATTTATTAAATGAATTAAATTCAGTGAGCAAGTGAGTGCAGATTCACTGCACAAAGTTATCACCTCATTTCATCCAATTGAGAGATGCAGAATCCAGCCCCCTCTGTGGACTCCAATTCAAAATGACAGCTTGCACAAAGGTTGGATGGTGAGAAGAAGAGGTTGGGTAGGAGGGGAAGGGGTGACAGATTTGAGCCACCAGAATTGACTGGAGAATCGAGGGGGGGTGGATTGGTGCATTCCGCTGAACGTCATTCTTTAGTCTGTTTCCAGACCCTCATGAGGTTTTGGCAGGAGAAAAGACCCTAACCCCCCTCTCCTGCTGCCATTCCTCTGATGCTGGGCCACCTCTGGGCTCGCAGAGTGGACTCCAGCAGCCATCACATTACCATGTTACCGTATTCAAAGCAAACCTCAATATGGCCCTGATGGTGACTTTTTTCATTCTTTTTGAGAAAATTCAATGAGGTGGGGCCTTTGATGGCTGATGAACTATCCCTTCATTGCCTTTTTAACATTCAGAACCAGACTCTGATCTTGTGGATCTTGTGTTGACAAATAAATGCACTTGTCTTTCTGAGGCAGTAAGGGATTTTCAGCTCCAGCCAAGAGAAAAGAGCAAAAGAAATATGGATTACATTACATCACTTTCTTTGGGTTCTGTTCCTTTTTTTTTTTGTTTTTTTTTTTGCAAAAAGGGACAAGAAAAGAGACAACCATATATGTGTGTTTGCAGTTTATGTGCACATATGATGTGGCAATCAGATCTTTAGCACTTGCAACAAAATAGGCTTGTTGAGGAACAAAGGTAACTGCATGGCAATGCCCGAGCTGGATCATTTGCAGCGGTTCTCAAAGGCAGACTGATGAAGAATGACTGTATTTTACGCACCTTAATTAATTTGCATTTTGGAGAAAAACAGTGTACGTAGCAGTGACGCTTGCGATGGAAGGCTCTTTGTAAGCTGTGGCTGGCTTGCTCTCCCAGCCTCTTACCTTCTTCAATGAGCCATTTTCATGCCCTGCCCACACACTGTATCCAGTATCATACCAGCACAGCCAACTCCTGGGTGGGTGAGTTGCACTGCATATGCATTTAACTTGTAAATTAATTAAACTCCCGGAAAGTTGAGAAACAGCCAGAGCGCGATGATTTTTTAAAGGCAATAAATCATCTGCCAGGATTACATTCAGCTGCATACCTTATTAGCTGTTCCATTTACAGAAAGTCCCATTGTGAGCAGCCAGGCTCCCTTGATTGATAAAGGTCAAATGTAAACAACTTTTTTGGATTTGGCATCATAGCTCCTTACCCACCACAGCCCGCAGTCAAATGGAATAAGCCACTTATGTGTGTAGGTGAGGGAGCTTACAGACAGTAAATACTTGGACTCTTGTGGGTTTGTAAAATGTGGTAGGTGCTAAAGCTTCCACTGTATGTCTGTTTCTGTTAAGATTCACTGGTGGCACTTTAACGCATACGTTTCAATATTTGCGCTTTGAGGACCAGATTCGAAACACTAACACCATCTGTTACAACCACGTTGAATCACAGGTAACGCGAATGCGTAGAAATCGGATCGCTAATCGCGAAGGCTGCACTGAAATCCTCATAGACCGCGTCCAGTTTAAACGCTTGTCTTCACTGTTTATGCCAAGTCACGCCGCAAATCGATACCGAATTTGGACGAATCTCAAAACTGTCCACGAGTTGTGCATCTCAGGCAACGTCTATGCTTTTATCGGCAGCCAAGACACCGTAACTCAAACAAAATGAAAACAGGATTCCTCCTCAACTGTTGAAATCCTGTAATAACTTGCTTCAGTCTTGCACCATTGCTGAGATGCTTGAGCAACAGTACACAGGCCAGCGAGGGAGGTAGCAGGGCCTCTTGAAACAGGAATGACAAAATTGGCAGAATCATCTTTTAACCATGATGACCTCTCCCTTCTCACACACACTCCAGGCCAGCACTATTTACTACACCAGCCACTATTTCTTTTTCCTAGGGGACTTCTCAGATAAGACAACACAGACTGCACAGTTTAGGAGCAGAAGGAGAATCTGTAACCACACTTGAAATGGTAGACACCAATTATTTAAGAGTTGCTCAATATATATATTTGGGGAGCAGATGAGAAAATCACCACCTATACAATTAAACTATGAAAGCATGGGTGGGGCATTTGGAATTCTCTTAACTTAGCCCAACAGTTAGCATTAATGATGCTACTCGGGCAGGATGCTGTGGTTTTGATCAGCATCAGAAATTTGTTAAATATGTGAGAACTTGTATGACACAGAGAAAAGGAAATTCTTAGGCGAATACTCTGTCTTTCGTTCTTCCTGCTGTATGGATGCAGGAAATTATCCAAGGCATACAAAGGAAGACGACTCATAGGAATCCATGACTAATCGGTCAGCTAGTATCATCGTACTTTCGTTCATTTTTCCGAACATACAGACCGACTGTAGCTCAGCCACTTTCAAACAATAAAAAGCAGATGAAGAATCGACGGAGAATGAAATCAAGACTCTTCTTGGTTCACATCCTCAGGAAACATTTTTTTGAGGTGAGGCATTTTGAGGTGTTTGCTAAAACTGTTCCCAACAATATCTGTGAAACGCTCCATTTATTGTTAATGGACTATATTGACCAAATCCCAGCAAGTGTCCCATAACTGAACTGCTTAACCAAATATAGTGCTCGTATTTCTACTTATTCGTGTGTGAACTCGCCGAGCTGCATAGTGTTCCTCAACTTTTAGGAAATTGTGGAGAACTTTTTAGTCTTATGAAAACAGTCAGCGTCAATGTAACCTTTAAAGGCTCAACCATTAATTGACGTAACCTCCTGAGGACCAAGCTCTAATGTTGTGTACCTTGTAATTTCTCCTCACTGTTTCTGTTTTTTTAGCACCGGATAACTTGATCAATGTCTTCAAACAGGAAGAAGTTTGGCAAAAGAGTAATACCCAATGGTCCTCATATGAGGATCTTACAAAGATATACACACAGCGTAGTTGGGAGTAAATGTGATGTCCTCATATCAGGACAGTAGAAGTGAATCAACTTAATCAATTATAAATATTCATCAACATTTACTTTTATAGTCAGGGAATCCTTTACATAACCAATAACTTGGTTATCCTTTACATACTACACAAACCTGGGCTTTTTTGTTTTGCTCTGCATGAACATGAGACTTCATGAGATCTTCGTACCAATGCACATGTCTAGCACCATGGAATAAATAGCGTATTCACGCTAGTCTGAGTATCTATGATGCACAGACACACCAACATTTAAACCAAAATCACCCAAGGACTTCTGCTTGGCACGTGCAATAACGGCTTGCAATGGTGCTGCTAATGTAATAAAAAATAAGCGAAATACTGAGTGGCAATTTCACAGCTAGTAAGGTCTGTTAAAATTTTGCATGTCTGTTCGTGTTATTATAATTACTAAGGCATCATCTACGTTCAGGCATCTATTTGTAATAGAAATATGCTGAATTTAAACCGAGTATAACCTTTAGCCAATTATCAAAATAGTAGTCAACAGATATGTTACTTAGAAACAAACGTAATCATCTCTTGCACCCATATTGGAGAATTCCATTTTTGCACCACAGGACTGAGAAATGGAATGAAAATCGAAAAATTCCATTATCTTTAGCGGCTCAGGGAGAGGTGAGAGGGTGATGGATGTCAGCGAGTGTGTTTAATGGGATTTACGCCAGTTCCCATGGATATCATCAATGCCTCCTGACAGAGTAGTTTCACAACATACCTACAATATCCATTGCACAATCCGCAGAAGGAGAGCCCACATCAAACATGCCATTTTTAAAGAGCTGTCTTCTCTTCTTGTTCCTCCCACCACCCTTCGTCCGTTCCTAGGCTGGGGGATTCTCCTGGCGAGATGAGCCACCCCAGGGAGGGACGTGGGAGCCCAGGGGAAATATGAGCACGTCCCATTACCTCTTGTGGCAGCATGAGCGTAAAGTCGGCTGGGAGAACCAGCTTCACAAAGACTCCTGAACATGGGAAACCAGTCATGCCCTGGAGCAGCTAGGAGGCGTGAGAAGTGGGGATGAGATATGAAAACATGACATGCTTTGCTGTTTGGATCCGCTGGGACAATGCTCTCCCACTAACTTTTTCTCACCCTCAGTCTTTTCTCTATGTTTGATCTTGCCAAGAACAGAGACTTTCAGTCGTCCAAACACAGAGTAGCCAGCATACAGAAAGGGTTTTAACCAGACAGCTGTCCTTTGAAGTGCCATTCCCTTCAATACATCCTCTACCCTTGATCATACCATTCACGGACATCCGACACTATTATTTGGATCTACATGTTTCCACGTGAAGGTAAAGAGAAGGCATTTCGCAACGCCATGCCTGCCAAAGCAACACGAATGCTATTATCATAGCTACTGTTCCACTTAAATTCCATTTCAGGTTTTTGAGATTAGCAGATGAGTGTGTTTTTCCACATTCACCAACATGTTGACGCAGGATATCAGCACCTAGTCGACTTGACAGGGAATCTTTTACCATTCTCACTTACAAAACAAACCAAATACAAAGCATATGCCAAATGCCATATCATTGGCCTTGTGTTTATTGGTTTTAAGTACTTATTTAGATTTTTTTATCTTTAAGCTTATTATTCTTAGCCTTGTCACATCTGGAGAAACTTGCAATTAAAAAGTAAAATACCTAAGGGATGAAATACAGAACACCTTCCATCAACGGTGATTTATAGTAGCGAATACAGAAAAGAGCTAGGACATGTTAAAACAGAGAATAAATATGCTGACCAAAGGTAATCAGCTTTAATAACTAGGAACGGTATGAACTGACAATTTGTGAAACTGTTTCAGGGCATGGTATACGCCAGGTCTACTGAGCCAGTATTAGTGATATTCATGCAGTGTTCTGGGCGTTGAAACTCCATTACCTGTTGCACACAAGGCGATGAAGGTCTGCACATGCTTGCGGATCAGGTCCAGCTTATCCTCAGGCAGAGGCAGCCTCTTCACAATGTGTTCAATGAAGTCGTTAGGAGTGACAGCAGCCAGGTTCCACTTCAATTTACCAAGAACCACCAGTTCCCATTCCTGAAAGGAGACAAAGATGCAAGGAAGAGGAAGACTTATCTAAAGCAATACAAAAGAAGGAGATTGTCCTAGATACTGACGTTATGTTCAAGTAAAAAGTAGTTCGTACTTAAGTCGTTAAAGTGTCATGCGGGATACTGTGTGAACGCAGAGTCTATCTAAAGTATCTTTGGTATTTTGAGTTCTGCTGGAAGTGGAATAGAAATTGATGAAATGCTAGCTGGCTTTCTAGCCTGTTGGCCCAAGGGATTCTGGATATGTCAAAGTTGGTTCATATTTCATTTTTGCTATTTTCTTTTCCACTCTGAGTGAATGTGAACAACCTTAAATCTTATTCCCAGTTAGGGCATAGGGGACACAACCATCCTTTTTACATCCATTTAGAAGTAGGTTTAAAAACAAACATAAATAAATATGAGGTTAGTCATTCTACGGCTTCTACAAAGCAAAACGTGTTCATGAGCGTGTAGGTAAAGACAAACAGGTATATTGTATTGTATTGTGTGTGAGATTTTCTGGCAGGATAAAGAATCTCCTGGTTGATCTGCATGATACTTATTTCCTCATCATGGCTTGAGAGTTCGGAATTCTCGACTTCACTAGTAGGCATTAAGTCTTGATGCTGTGTCTGATCCCTGAGCTATATACTTGGTATTCGCACTCCAGAGAGACTGAAGCAGAGCAGAGTAGAGCCAGGCTAGAGCTACATTACTGTCCTTGGTCAATCATAAATCTACTAAGCTATTCAGCACACAGCTCTATAAGAAAACGCCAACACCAGTGACCTCACAGTGTCTGTTCAGCATCAGGTACTTTCCTCCTGAGAATGCAAGCCTGTCTATGTGTGTGTTATACACACAAGCAGAGACTGAAATGTGGAAAAAAAAACAAAACAAAAAAAAAAAACATCCACATTCAAATCCTTAGAATGAGTGATGAATATCCAAAAGAAATCATTCAACTCTTCAATAGAAATGTATTGCCATACTAATAACTCGACTTCTTTTGACAACTTTTATTAGACAGCATACATGTAAATTACATTACAGCCTTTGGGAAATGTGAACGGATTAAGCCATGACTTCAGGGCAATAACTGTCAGAAAAGATCAATTTTGCATCAACGGTCTTAAGCAAATGGCAAACAGGCATGACCACTAATGCATGAGGTTAGTTTTTGAAATAAGATCTTATTATCCATCCCATAATGGTCTCTCAATAACACTGAAATAATGTCGACAGTGCTGATTTTTACCTTGTCGAGAAAACAGAAAGCGCATTTCTAGTCTAAAATGGGAAGAGTGGATGACTAATTGAGTAAAAATAGGTTTTCACAAACAGCCTGTGTGACTGTGTGCTTATTCCGACAGAGATGGTTTTCTCCATCTCATCAGTGAGCCACATGCACTTAGTCATGAGGTGGCTCACTGCGTTAGCCATTTAATCCCCTGACCTGTGAAGTACCGATGACGCTTCTGTGCAGTTGACCAAAAATCTGCCCTACAAGCTACACCTCTGTAACTGTATCTGGATTCTGAATGAGCACACGGAGAGCAGTCAGCTACCACTGGTGCATGATTTCCTTGCCACCTCTGCACACTTGCTTTCAGCAGTAGAATGACTTACCCACAATTATAAACTGCTCAGATCTTTAGGGGGTGACAAACAGCTGACATGCTGCACATGATAACAAGATGGAGGGGCTACCGTTCAGTGCTTGGGGTTTTTTTTTTGGGTAACTTCCGCAATCACCTTTTTAAAAAACATTTTTCAGAGAGGAAGCAGAAGAAATATCATCTTGGATTTATTCCAACATAACTGCTATTTATCCAATCATTCATTTGGATTTCTGTATAACCTATCTATGGGAATACCATTGCGCTGAAGATGGTCATGTTGTGTTTTTGATCACTCCTAAAATAGAAAGAAAAATCCAACAACATATTGCATCAACATAAGGTAGGGAAGATGTATACTGAGAGCGTAGATGTCGGTCCAAAACAAAGGAAACCTTCGACAGCGTTGAAGCCTTTAAAGTTTCTGATCAAATCAGAATTTAAGATGTTGTGTTTAGTCATTTACAGAACAATATGAAGGTAATACAAAGAATTGTAGTATCCCAACATTCGTGTTAAATGCATTTACTAACCTGTAAGACACAGACGACATGGAACAACAACAAACATAACGTATAATGAATAAATACATTTGCTATACAAAAGGAATAACGTTTGCAACTACAACTGCTTCTATCAATGTACTGAGGCAAAACTGAGAGCTGACTAGTTATGCTTGCAACACACTTCACATACCCACTTCCTCTTTTTTTTGATGCTGCTGCCACAAGTGAGGTTTAATTTACAAAAAGTTTGTACAAGTCAGCAGAGACAAAACTCGAAGATGAGAGTGTTACAGCCGATCTCCAGTTTCCTGCATCTTTGCAGACCATTGTCAACTGGTAGACCAGATTTTTTTGTTGTTGTTTTAAAAGAAGAAGAAAAAAGTCCTTAGTGTAACTTTGCTGACAGCAGCGTAATTGTGTTATCCTTGACCAGAATCAACACATTTCTGTCGATTTCCACCGCAAAGAAAGAAACTGATGAGCCTGTGGTGAGAAACATGCACGCATACATCTTCAACACTTCAAGTTCCCGATCCCAGCATGAACCTCTGATGGATCACAATGCACAGTAAAGACCTCCAGCAGACCAGAAAGATTTCCCTTTTTTTTTTTTTACCACACTGTGGGAGAATGGCACATCGCTGTGGAATGTTTTTGGAATTATGAAATTTGGATTTAGCCAGCTTGCATTGCTTGAGTTGCCATAGTTGCTTTCACGTGCTTGCTTTCCTGGAAGCAGACTGACTTGTACAGAAATAAACATACAGCAGCATAATGTGGCCTGATTCTAATGTTAAAAACCCTGACATAGTGATGATGATGATGATGATGATGATGGGACTTTGCAAGCATAAGTGCAGCATCCATATTCTCTTCTAAGATATTATAGATGAGGCTCTGTATGTGCATCTCGCCCTCTCTCTCTCTCTCTCTCTCTCTCGCTCTCAGACTTAACTGGAACTGGAAAACCAGATATCACTTCTCATCTCCACAGTGATAGGGTGGACTCACATATTTGCCACTAGATGGGGATGGAGACCTGTGGGTGGTTGTAGTGCTTAATGCAACTGCAGTAGATCTTCCCCTCCATCACCACAATCACACTTTTAGAGCATCTAGCGTTCATCAGACAGACTCTGCAACGCTTCTTTCAATGCTGCAAGTCTATATTGTGTCATAACCTTAGACATTCAGCCTAAACAGTATGTCAGAAATCATTACTGGTTTTGCAGTGAAAAATAATAATAAAAAAGCAATGCAGGGAAAGGAAAAGCAGTAGACCTACTTTACACAGGTGATAAGGTATATGCAAAAATAAATATATAATAAATGATATTATAAACATAAAAAAAACCTATATAATAAATTGTATCCACCTGCTGAGATTCTTACCAGGAGTTCTTGTGGTCGGATGGAGTTATCAGTGTAGATACATAGCTTTTCTGCCGTTAGAGGACGCGTCTCTTTCAGCTTGGACGCCAGAAACATGCACACCGCGCCGAGCAACTGCAGGTTACACTTTCTGGTGGGCACAACCGCTAAAAATCTGTCCAAGTAGTTCATAGCCAGTGGGAAAACTTCCTCCTCGCACTTTTGTTCCTCGCAGACCTGCAAAAGGCAGGAGAGCGACGAGTGTGAGTTCACCGGAGGCAGGAACACGTGGTGCACTTGCTCAATTGAAATAACTCACGAAAGAGAATCTGATCACAAACTAAACAAACGTGTGATCTAGGGAAGGAAAAAAAAAGAAACCAAGCATGTCTTCCTCTTTGGTAGAAAGAAATCGTTAAAGATGTAAACTACAGTAACATAACTGATCGACGGCAACATTTGCCCCTGCAGGGTAATAAAAAAAGATTAGCCAATAAATGCATATTTTTTTAAAGATTAGAAATGCTTTTCTAACATCTCTGTCAACAGAACTGAATTCCTTCGGTCCATTCAGTAAGAAATGAATTCAAGTCACAATCACCCGAGCCAAAAAACAGCCATGCAGCACAGTAGGCTACGGAACAGCTTTTGCCTTTTTTTTTTTTTTTTTTTTAAATTCGTCATATTTTCATAAAATAAATAAAAATATAAATAAATTGTCCACGCACACAATTTATACATAGAAATGATCAACAGTCCATTTTACATCATTCCCGACAATTGCCAAACACTTCGATCCATGTTTTCTGTGATAAAAATGCAATTTTGTAAGAGGAGAATCAGACTGCGCGTGACGCGAGTGTCGCCATCGCACCGAAATATTATTTTCAAAAAATTGTGTAAATTAGCCAGTTAGCTTCATGTTAACATTCAATACATGAAAATAAAGCCCAACCCCTTGACTAACGTTCCCGACAAAAATCGATGACATTTATCACAGATTTCGGGGATAATTGAACTTAATTCCTATGCTACACCGATTTCGATCGGTGTTGGGTTAGGGAGCAGCATTGGGCCCTCGCCCTTCCGCGAACACACATTTGGAAAAAATTTTACAAAATATTCACAACATAATTCGCACGACTTAAACCCCTACACGTGCACTTCAGAGACTCGTCTGTCTTCCCAGTGACATTTGATCAGGTTTTGTGACGTTTTAAGACATTTAATACAAAAAAGACAAGCAGACCGAATCTGGAAAAAACCAACATGGCGTTTTAGATGGTCGCTACCAGGGGAAAGCACTGAACTGCATACGTGTGCATGGAAATATTTATCGCAAAAAAATAAATAAATAAATAACATTACGAAGCAGGACACCCTCTTCTGCACAAACGATAGGTTATATCGATTTTATGACGTTACAGCAACTCGTTTTTCATCCTTCTTTGTAATCATGTCGTCCTCTCCAAAAATCTACGACACAACCGTGAACGCGATCCAAAACGGACTCTTAAAATAAACGCCCTTAAAAATCGGCCTTGTCCTTTCGGAAACGTTCAAACAGATTGTCTGGTTTCCTTTCACGGCGCAGGACCTACAGGTTGACAGTCAACCGGGGTGATATAGGGCTGTTTTTCACTGCTGAGGAAATACTCTGAAGTTCACACACACACAAACCTCCAGCATCCAGGTGGCCACCATCCTGCGCATGAACGGCTGGATGTCCTTCTGTACGCATTTGAAATAGGAGCACTGAGGCAGAAACCTCTCCTCG
>JAQQZR010000002.1:22895388-22896841 GCA_030068235.1 Notoglanidium macrostoma
CCACTTGTACTGTAGTCTGAAAACCGCTGTACCTTTATTACATAATAATCAAATAACAAATGCAATGAATTATCATTTCAGCCTTTTTGTTTTTGGTTTTATTTTTAAGACTCTGTTTTCCATGTCTCTGTCAACATTATTATCTCAACTGTCTCATTCAAACATGCTAGTGATGTACAGGAGGAGAGAACAGAGAACAGAAGCTAGCAGTGAGGTAGCTAATGATCCTGAGAGCATGGGAATTTGTTTTGCCACCCCGACACCCCAAAATGCTTTAACCCACGCGCCCCAAAAGACATCAGTGTCTTTTTATGGGATAAATTTGTTAAACAGCAGTCACCGGTGACGTTTATATGCTTGTGCCGAAGGCGTGTTGACAGACGTTTTCTTCAGTTGCGTTTAAAAAAAAATGTCTGCCCTCATGATGATCAGCCTCACTGTTGCACTTCTTTCACCATCCTATGGGAGTCTGAAAAACGTTTCATGCATGTGAAGAAGATACATTGTCCATGTCTGCCTGTATTGCTTTCTCCTTCCTCCCAGAACAGTCCCTTTTCCCATGTTCGTATCTCTAGCTCTCGTCACTCATGCAACAGCTGCTGGCTGATACAAAACTATCCTTGCATCCATTTCCTTTTCCTCCTTCGCTCCTGTATGCAGAAAGAACCCACAGAGAAACAAAAGCATTGTTGGGAGGGAATCTTGGTGGAGAATGCAAGGACTTCTTGTGGGCAGACTGTGTGCCTCAGGTATATGTCGGCATGAAAGATCTCCCTGGCGTGGAGCTTTCTCATGCCGCAAAGAGAGAGAGACAGAGAGAGTGAGAGTGAGAGAGAGGGAGCGAGAGAGACAGAGAGAGAGAGAGAGGGAGAGAGAGAGAGGGAGAGAGACAGAGACAGAGAGAGAGAGAGACAGAGACAGAGAGAGAGAGAGAGGGAGAGAGAGAGAGACAGAGAGAGACAGAGACAGAGAGAGATTTATATCTTTATATACTTTTGTGAAGCTGCTTTGACAATGTCTGTTGTTAAAAGCACTATAAAAATAAAATAAAATAAAATAAATTAATTAAAAATTAATTAAATAGAGAGAGCGAGACTTAGAGAGAGACAGAGCGAGAGACAGAGAGACAGAGAGAGAGACAGAGCGAGAGACAGACAGACAGAGAGGGACAGAGAGAGAGAATGAGAGTGAGAGACAGAGAGAGAGAGTGAGACAGAGAGAGAGACAGACAGACAGAGAGAGACAGAGAGAGATTATTATTAAATTAAATTAAATTAATTTTTAAATTAGAGAGACAAAGAGACAGAGAGCAAGATTATTATTAAATTCAATTATTAAATTAACTATTATTATTATCGGTATTATAATTGTTGTTGTTATTATTATTATTATTATCACTACTATTACTATGGTTATTACTATTGCTAGTTCGTTACTGGTGATATAATACTTG
>JAQQZR010000002.1:22932697-22960596 GCA_030068235.1 Notoglanidium macrostoma
GTGAGAGAGAGATAGAGAGAGTGAGAGAGAGAGAGAGAGAGAGAGAGAGAGAGAGAGAGAGAGAGAGAGAGAGAGAGGGAGAGAGAGATAGCAGGAGAGAGAGAGAGATAGAGAGAGAGCGAAAGTGATAGAGAGAGTGAGAGCGAATGTGGAAAACGCTACTTTGTCGAGTTCAGCTCTTTTAAAGCCACTGGGAGGGATCTGAGAGCGACAGCGCACTAGCCACAGCACTGACACTAAAGGAAGAAGTTGTGGGCTTGCTGGGAAATTCATCAGCTGCGAATTAACGAACCAAAAGCCAGGCAGCTCCCATGTTCAAATTATTTCCTTTTTTTTTATTTTTGAATGTGGTCAGGAAGTGCATCCATGCATGGTCAAACACACACGAATGAATAAAAGATTCGATGTTCCATTAATGTTATTCAGTAAGCATTAGGAACGATTCTGTAACTACAGTGAAACGAGTGCAAAAAAAAGTGACGCACTTCCAGTATCTTTGAAACTTGGGAGATCAAAGGGGTTAAAATAAACGAACATTTATAACCAAACGATGCGCAGTGCTAGTCTTTAAAACGATTAGTAATATTTGAATGTATACCTTTTAGAGAAATATTTCTATTTGTAAAGTATTTACACTGATCAAAATGTGTAAACCGCCACATTCAACCTTTGACAGGAAATTGTCATTTTACTGCTGAAAGTGCTGCTGAATCCTTGACTGATCAGTTTTCCACAGCAGCAGCTCTCTAACAGGTTTTGGCGAGGAGTTTGCAGCGTTAGCGCTGTGTAGCCCCAGTCAGAGGTAAAGCTTCACCGTTACGCTTCAGGACAGTTTGCTAGTTTAGTTTTTTTTAAGCTGCGTTTTTTTTGTCTTAGAAATCATCGAAAGGGAAAAGAAGACTCCGTGACGGAGCGCATGCTTACAGCTGCTATAACGTAAGCGAGAAAACGTCTGCACGGACGTTCCACGGCATCGTACGTAACTATAAACGGATAAAGCGTGTGGCGACAAATTAAGCATCTCGGCTGAACAAAAACTCTTCGGGACGAGTTGTTATTGGTAAATGATCAACTTCAGGGTGGTAACAGTAAGTCAAGCTGCACCACACCTCCCCCAAAATGATTACTTTCCTTTAACAGCACACCCAAGTGTGTTATTCCTTACATACAATGCAAGAGCTTATCAGGACGCAGGCCAGGAGCTTCTCATCCGCATATTCATAGAGTCTGGAGTTCTCGATGAACGTGACAGAGTAGATGCTGCTTTGATTTGTTCTTTCTATCGATCTGACTATATTTTTGGAAAGAGCACATGATGCTTACGATATGCGATACAAAAAAAGTAACTGAATTGAAGCGTTTTGTGTCTGGTCGGGAAAGACAGCTGAAGGGGAAACCCTGATCGTAACTAAAAAAAAAGTCCCTCTTTATTCATTGTTGAAGCTGATAAATCAAGGCTGATGTTCACTGCTTAGGCTGTAGGCTCTTTTGGAAAATTCATCAGTGATGGAAAACTAGCAGTCAGTGTTTCATTTCTGGTTATTTTTAACCCCAAATCTGAATTTTTTTTTGTTATACCCCAGCATGACCTGGAAGCTGGTGACTAACATTTACTGTACAGTCATGTTGACGGAGATTATCTGCTATGTTCTTTACTTCAGATAAACAAAAACAGCTTTGCAAACCCATTTGTGGTTTTTCTATTCGAAGCGGGACTTCATTCTTTTTTTCCCCTCCTCTAGTCTGCGCTACGTAGGTGTGTATGCGCTCCAGGTGCGTTTTAAAAAGACGCTCCGGCGGCGACAAGTCCAAACTCTCTCACTGAAAGAAGCCAATCTGCCTATTTAGAGAGCTGCTTTGATATGTATGTGGATGAAAAAAAAAAGAAAAAAGCTGAACAAACAAGTGTGCAGTGGAGGCGGCGTGCAGGGAGGAGAGGGGCCGAGGGCGCTCGGAGCACATGAGGGATTAGGGGAGAAGTGCAGGGGGAGAAGGACTTTCTCCCTTGGTCTTTGTGAGGCCCTCTGTTCGACGGCTTCACTGCTCTGTTTGTGTCCAGCTGATGGGGCCGGGCAGATGTTTCTTTGGCGGCAGCGAGCAGATTCACACTGCGACGGCCATTCAGCGAACTGTTTCACCTTGTCAAAGGAGCGAGACGAGGGATGAAAAGAGGAATAAAAAGGAGGGTAGAGGGGGTGTTCGTGAAACAGACGGATAAATACCTCTGTTCTGCTGTTCCGCGTATGTCTCTAACACACACACACACACACACTTGTCTTACTATCCTTGCAAGGACCTTCCATTGACATAATCAGTAATACAGCTAATTAATACTTTGCCTAAACCTGAACCTAAACGTAACCTCACCAACCAAAATAAATCCTTTTGGCTCTTTTAGCTTTTTTAAAAACTGCAGCTTTTGTAAAAAGGTACTTTTCCAAAACAAAACTGTCAAATACTCCTATCATTGTGGGGACATCTGGTCCTCACGGAGTCATAAAAGCCTGCCCAACCACACACACACACGCACACGCACACACATACATAAATAGTTAGCCTTGTTATCGTTTTAAGGACCTTGCAGTTAATTATTGCTATACTACCCCTGAATCTAATGCCAAATGAAAATGTAAACAAAAACAGCTCTGTAAACAAACAAACAAAAAAAATCACAAAAAAAACCCCAGAAACAAAAAGACGAGTTTTCTTCATGACCAGCCAAATGCTTCCACATGGGCAAAACTGTCTGATATTCCTACATGAAAACTAGCACACACACACACACACACACACACACACACACACACACACACACACACACACACACACACACACACACACTCACAGGCGGTTTTGCATTCTTGTCTCCACATTCAGGACTAGCACACGTGGCCCCATCGCTACCTCCTCCTTTAATGCGCTTTAATAGGACATACACAATACACTGTGTGTGCGTGTGTGTGTGTGTGACAATGTGCTGGATCTCCTCCTCCACCCACAGACCCTCTACCCACACCCCGAGTCCAGGTGGAGGTACAAAATGTTCCTTCTGAATGCTGAATGAAGCCCAGAGATGCAGTCAATCACCTCACAATATCATCACGTGAAAATAAATGAATCACATGAGAAAACATTCCAAAATATCAGCTGAAGATAAAATGACTCGTGGGGGAAATATCACATGAAAAGTGAGTCATGTTACAAAAAAAAAAAAAAAAAAAAAAAATCACACGTGGAAAATATAACATGAAAATGTCACGTGAATAATGAACGATAAAAAAAATAAAAAAACGTGGAAAAGTGGAAAATAAACAAATCCCGTGAAAATCGTACCTGAAAGTAACAAAGGAAATGCGTCAAACCTTAAAACCCGAAAAGGCACACGTTTTCACGTTTCACGTGAAGTGTGCGTGACAGCCACTGCAAAAACAAAGTGAATTGAACTCATTCCTACAGATGGTGTTCACCGCTTAGAGTAATGAAGTTTACTTTTCGGCATCTCAAGTTCAAAGCCGTATGCGTGTTCAGTAGCACACCTGAGTGTGGAGAGCAGATGTGCAGTAGCAGGTAAGTCTTTGTTTTTCTTTTCACATTTTTTTGTTACCATGCAGACATTAAAAGCTCCCCTGTGTAGGATTTCAGCCCCTGAACGCCTCTCTCTTCCCCCTCCCTTTCCGAGCGTGCATCAGAGCGTACGGTGGCCGTCAGGTGCCTGTATCGTACTTCCGAATACTTACATTCACACTTCTTGCTTTTCCCGTGTTAAATAACAAGTACGATCCTGCATTTTACAAAACTTGGCTTCTCAAACACTGCTTCCTCTTCTTTCTTCTTCTTTGTCGTCCTTCCGGATGCTTCATTCCAGATTCACGCTGCCGCTTATAAAAAACGTGAAACGCAGAAGCCGCCCTGTAGAGGTTTGTCCGTTCTGGGCTACAGTAGCGGCGCAACATGGCGGCTCGGTAGAGGAGGACCCGCTCCCTGTGGCGATATAAAGGGCTCATGCTGGGTTTTTTTTTTTTTTTTTTTTTTTAGCCAATCACGATTATAAGCCAATCACGGGCGTCTGTGAGCTCATGCATGTGGAAGGGTGCGGATAGAGCTTTCCTCCGAAGATGTGGTCTGCAAGCACGTGATGGCCTTCGCCGTTCGACGTGTGATGGGAGAGAGCTGTCTGCTGGGTTGGAACTGGCCATGACTAAATTAAGGAGAAAATTGGTTGGAAAAGAAAAAAAAAAAAAAAAAAATGAACCGGTTATTCTTATCCGAACGCAGCCTGTGCTCTTTACCAACTGGCCCTACTAAATTGAGCGTACTTGAAATTCTGGTCAACCGTCAACATTTACGTTCATGTGAAATTTAGCCTTCTAAGAACCACTTAAAACGAATCGGTTACTTTACTTGACGTTTTCCTTGCTTTTGAGCACCTGAGCCCGGGGCCTGCAAAGTCAGAAAGATCCCTCCTCGTTCTGAACACGTGTCATTACATAACACGCGGGCGGAGGAACGTGGATTGTCTGGTCAAAGCAACACGCAGTGAAGGAAACGGGTCTGCGTGTCTGTACAGTGCGGCGAGCGAAAGCGCAGAGAGCAGAGGCGTGGTGACGATGCCAAAGCAAACACGACCTTTCCCACGGAGTCGCAAAACTCTCCTGACCTCCTGTGTGCGCATGTGTGTTCTCTCCATTCTCTAGCGCTGACTCACGCTTCATGAGCTCTGGACAAGGTTCCTACCGAAACATGACAGCGCACTTCTGTGTGTGTGTGTGTGTGTGTGTGTGTGTGTGTGAGAGGAAAGAGACACAGAGAGAGAGAGAGAGAGAGAGAGAGAGCAGGTACACAAAGTTGACCCTGAAATTGCACTTCTCTTTCTCTGCTTTCTTTTCTGTCACATGGTGGTGCGCAGCATCAACTCGCTGACCTTTTCTCTCGTTTAAATATTTATGTCCTCATACATCAACAGGCTCGACGTGCGCCTCTGGTGGAGGGTGGGAACGTGGTGGAGGGCGCGGCGAGCGAGGCGTGGCGAAGCGGAGCCTCATGCATCACATGCCGTTTATTTAAACCATTTCCTCGCCATCTGTCAGCTGTACTCTCTGCTCGCTGCACATGATCACTAATACGCTGTCATTCTCCAATCTGATTGGTCAGAAGTTTCAAGGTTAGTCCTAATACGGTGTCGTTTCTATAGTAACAGCTCAAACAGGGACTCGTATTGTAGACGCACAACACCGGCGGATTAAAAATGTAAACAATGATGTTTTCTGTAAGATTTTTTTCTTTTATTTAACACTTATGGAAGGAGTCTCCAGTGTCAGTGCTTTATACCAGGACATCGTGTTGGCTGAGGAGCGCACGCTCGGGAACACGACAGGCTTTTCTTTTTTCTAACTTCAGGAAAGAGATGCTGGTGAGGGAACGACTGCTTATAGCTGCTGTAACGTAAGAGAGGACAGGAACGCACACGTTTTCAGAGCATTTCATGTAACTCCAAACTGTCAAACTAATATAATCACTGACAAACTGCTGTAGCGTAAGACGAATAAAACACTTCAGGACGTCCCGTTTTAGGAAAAAGCTCAACCTCTGAGGGGTAAGAGTAACTCCGCTTTCTCACAAACTCACTGCTGATTTTTCTTTCCTGTCACAGAGAACCTGTTTATTAAGCTAGCGTATTATTCGTAGCTGGATCATAACTAGTTTGTTTTTGTCCCCCATTCCCAATCCCTGATCACATTCTTCCGCATCAATCGCTATACGGTGTTATCCGAGTTTTCCTTCCGAGTCATCCGCAGCTGTGACTGAGCGAAAACGTAGAGCTGTAAAAATAAAATGAGCCCATTAAATAAATAAATAAATAAATAAATAAATAAAAGATGGTGCTGATGCATGGATCAGATTTTGGAGAAAAAATATATCAGATTCTGTAACAAACGGCCAAGATCGGAATTGGAATCGGAAAAGAAATTAATTATTGGAATTATAAGAGATAAATTCTTTTTTTTCTTTCTGTTAGGCTGATTTGATTCTATTTATACGTTATTATATTTACAATGTAAATGATTTACGTGTGAAAAAAAAAACAAAAACCCATGAACGCTTAAAGAAAACAATATCGGATCGGGATCGGCGCCAGCTCATACTCAGGGGTTTAGTTTCGGAAAATGAAAAAGTGTCATCGCTAATTTTAATATTGTAAGATATTGACACAGTTGTAGCATTTTGTAGTCATCCTTCATACGTTTACGTTTTTATGTATCGAAGAATTGTTTTTCCATATGCAAACAATTGTACAGTCAAAATGACTTTAAAAATAATAACGGTAAAAAAACGGTAAACAGTGATAAACTAAATACAGTCAATATTTGGTGCTTTTTTTCTTTAACAGTATTCCCAGGTACAATGTGTGCAGTTTTATAAGGACGTGTCACTGAGCATCATGGGGAATCGGCCACGGAGAATCTGGAGACTTTTTCACACTCGCTTCTTCTTTTTTGCAGCAAAACCCAGGAGCCTTCATTATGGTTTTTTCCTGACTTACGTAACGTGTTGCTTTCTTTACTGACATACAAGCGTTTTTCTAGTACACGTCATTTTTCTGGAAACGTATTGTTTGGGAATCTAAACGATCCGTCAGATAAATATCTATAACAAAATTTGTTCTAAAAAAAAAAAAAAAAAAAAAATATATATATATATATATATATATATGCACCTATGCAGAGGTATGAAGTAAATCTCTTAGCTGAGCTCATGATCCCCAGAAGAGTGGCACTAAGTTATAATGCAGTGATATTATAAACAGTGCTAAATGTGGCACCTGTAACTTCCGTCCATAAGCGGCGAGTGATTATTTTATAGTTGCTGTGTGATGTGAATAAACACGGGCGATTACAAGCATGGGCTGCAAACGTGTCGCTGGAACACGCCTAAAATCACCAGGCCAATCCAGACGCCTGGCTCACTGACAAAGAAGCACACACACACACACACACACACACACACACACACACACACACACACAAACACACACACAAACACACACGCACGCACAGGAACCGTCACATGACAACGGTGACCATCGCCTGCTACAATGCCAGAGGAAGTTGCTGGGGTTTAATGGGAACTGATTTTGATTCGTTTTAATTTCAGTGCTCGTAATTGGCGTTTCATTTCTCTCAGCTGATGTGAATTTCTCTATGGAGGTTTCTCTGTCGTGTTTAAATGAAAGTGCTAGACGTTGTGTTGTTCAGGTGTTTCAGGGGTGAAGTCAGTCCTCCGGCACTGCGGTTCCACACTCGCGCTCCAGCCCCTCCTCCTGCCAACGCCAGCACACTCACGCCGAGCTCGGAGTGGACACGGACACATTTTTGGACTCGACTGTTTTAATATTTCAGATGCTCTGTCAGTACCGCAAAGTGTTTATTCGCTTTTTTTAGTGCACGTCTGGGATGTGTTAGTGTTGTGCGAGTGAGTGAAAACATTCAAAGCTTCAACGTAAACTACATTCTTTTAATTTAACGTTGGACTTTAGAAGGGTTTTGTTCTTGAAAGCTTTTTCCAAAGGTAGAACGATCTCAGGTTACAGTGGGTTTTTAGAAGTTCTGTAAGATACAGCGGTTTAAGATTTATAACAATAATAATAATAATAATAATAATATCAACAGAAACAGCAATCACACCACCAACATTAACAACAACAACAGTAAAAACAACAATCAACAATGACAATAGCCACCACACAATTACCACCACCAGCAACAACAACAACAATAATAATAATAATAATAGCAACAACAACCAAAACAACAACAATACTAAAAACAACATTAATAGCAACAACAACCAACACAATAATAATAGCAACAACAACCAACATAACAAAGGTAAAAACAACAATAATAGCAACAGAAAAACCACCACCAACAATAATAATAATAGCAACAACAACCAACACAACAACAAAGGTAAAAACAACAATAATAGCAACAACAACCAACACAACAACAAAAGCAAAACCAAGTATAATAGCAACTACAAACCCACCAACAACCACAATAATTTACAGCCATAAACCACCACCGCCATAAACAAAAACAACAACAACAACAGTAACAATAATAATAGCAATAACAACAACAACAACAACAACCACAAAATCAACAACAACATCTTGGTGCATCTTTTAAAGTGCAAACTTTCCCACATTACCCCATTTTCATGAATTTAAATCTCCTACTCTGGAGTTTGTACTGTATATATTCTTGTTATTTGTTATTTGGCTGCGATACTGCATTAATGCATCACCGTTACGACTCTCTCTCAGACCAGCCCAACCTCGCAATCAGCTCACGTTTATGTTTTTCAACAGTTTTCAGGTTGAAGGGATTTACCACACAAAGTCTGATTCAGACGAACCTGTGAATCGGTTCGAATGATTCATTAAAGTTTTGAACCAGGCTCTGACAGACACAATCACAAAATCTATTCTAATATCGGCTCTGAGGCTCTATTCTAATATTATAAATAAGCAATCATATGCAAATCAGCAGTTTAATCCTGCTTCCAGCTGCAGCGCTTCTGCTGTTCAAACGAGAATTCGTCTAAATGACACCGGAACCGTTCCCGCTGCAAAAGCTAAAGATGCCGAGCTGTCCGTCTTCTATAAACCTGAAGATTTAAACGCTTCCTTTATTCACAGGTTCACTTTAATTACAACCCTGCTGTTAAACACTAAACAACTCGAACAAAGGCTCGCTTTACCGCTACACTGATCGTGGTCTCGACACGATCTGACGCTCATAAATACGTAACAATTCAAGGACCGACGTCAGCGTTAGGGGCGGAGTTATGGGCGGAGCTTGTCTTACAGCTTGACTTCTAGTTTAGGTGCATTTTAATCGAATGTTCGGTAATAAACTAATGATTTACAAATCTTAACGAGTAATTAATAATAATAATCATCAGCAATAACAACAGTAACTGTATAATGTTTCGAATACATTTTTTTTAATGCATTAAGATTTAGATATGAGGTTGAAAACATTTATTACCTGATAAAATGAATAAAACATGAATGTTTAGAAGGCAGTGCCCTTTAAATGTTTTTGCTTAATTAACGGATTTAATCATTCATAATAAAATATTAACGAAGAAATTTCATTCTATTTATTTGTTTTAACAAAGAGCACATTTCTAACTAGTGATCAGCGACGACGACGTGACTAGGAGTGGAGCCGAAAGTCCTTCATGATGTCTTGGATATTTTGTCTGATTAATGTATTCTTACTAAAGTAGGGATGAAAACACTTTATTGGACTGATTTGGAAAAAGAACAGCTGAACAAAAATAATAGCAGCAACATGACTAGAAATGGAGTCAAGGAAAAACATATTTAAAACATTCTTACTAAAGTAATAATATATAAATAATCATATATCGTTTTATTTATTTATATAAATACGTTGTTGTTTTTTTCCACGCGACCTATGAAACACCTGATTATAAATCATTTCCTGAACCTTTAATTAACGTGTTTCTTATGAAACCATGTTGTTATTTATAGGATTTTTTTTTTCCTTTTGCTGATTTTATATCATAAACCCTCTACAGGGTGGTACATATTGTCCCTATTTCGCAATACGGCGCTCATAAATGAATCCAAAGTACGTAAAGAACACGTGATGACATTTACGGTCCTCTGCGTAGATTCGACCGGACGTTCGACCCTTCCGCGTTATTTATTCTCGGCTCCTGTGTGTAAAACTCATGGAGGCGAAGTCATACACAAACATAATCTATTTTTTTTCAAGGGTGGGGTTTGGTGGGGCTTTCTTGTTTTGATGCTGCTGGTGGTTTCTGTTGCCTCCTGTTTCACCTTATGATAAATAAAGCCATTAAAAGCAATTCAAACGGACAGAACCGTAATTCTCTCCCTCCTAATGAGTGTGTAAATAAAGTGTTAGTTATACAGTGTCTGTGTAGGCTTGTTATTTTTCTTTCTTCCTCTCTCTCTCTTTCACACACACACACACACACACATCTTCCTACACACACACATCTTCCTACGCACACCCCTATCCCACAGACACCAACACACCCTACACACCCATGCTGTGGGCAGCGGTGTGTAAGGAAGCGCACATGGATGTGTGTGTGTTTGCGCCCTCTACGGGTTCACGGTGCACCGAGGTGCCTGATCATGTGCAGCAGCGACTGGACTTCCTTTTTCTAGCAGTGTTCGTGTGCGTGTGCGTGTGTGTGCGTGCGTGTGTGTGTTTGTGTCTGAGACAAAAAGGCTTACAGAGGAAGGGAGTGACAAAACCGGGTGTGTACGTGCGATAGGAAGCAAAAGAAGCGCAAAGACACACAGAGAAGATTTTACAACTGATGAATTTTAGCTAACTGTATTTCTAATCGCATTTTTGACTGACGATGAAAAAAAAAAAAAATCCAAAAGCATGCATGACATTCGCAAATTTTACACACTTATATCTCAAAATCTATACACATCATTCACTGACACGTCTCTTGATGTTGATTTTTGCTTAACTGCTTCCTATATTACCCACAATGCCTTTCAAATACCTCCTGATAGTGACGCAAGTAGGATCTAGCCCTCTACCTAAAGAGAGTGATGCAGCGGCACTTTAGTCCTTTAGTCTCGCTCTCTAACAGATCAGCTCCCGAGGCTTCAACTTTCACGCTATCATCGACGTCATCTCGTAGATCGCCGACCAGCCGAGCCGAGTCTCGTTACGACTTTGCATCGTTGGTGTCCGAGTCTTACGTTCGCATTAATATGATGTCGGAGTCGAAAAAAGGTGAGCGAGAAAAGAAGTTGTTGCTCTTTTAACAGCGAAACCTGAGCGTTTTCATTGTATCAGAGACCGTCGTCATTTTTGCTCCCTTGCAACTGCGTTCACAGTAATATTAACAATCGCACATGAATAATGAAAATACGACGTCACCTGAATTACGTCACGAATATGTCGATGTGAATACATTTCAGGTCTTTTATCAGTTCCGATTTCTACTATAATTTAGGCAATGTGCTCACTGCATTCAAATACTGTGGATATGATTCATTCATCCTACAATATAAATACATGATCAGTGTTAAAAGAAATAAACAAGCACTGGAATAAAAATATCTCAGGAATGTCTCGGCTTCAAAAAAAAAAAGCAGATCAGCTGATATTCTTTCTTTTCTTTACTTTTTTTTTTTAAAGGAATGCATTTCCTAATTCACCAGATATGTGTTTGCTCTCACATGATTCACATTCATGCCAAAGTGCAGCATTAGACCAGCTTCTGTGGTTTACAAAGTGAACTCGTGCGAGTCATTTCATCACTCTGGGTTGAGGCTATAAATAAAAAACAACAGCAGGACGATGATGAAATTAGAAACAAAACAAACAAAAAAAACCCCACAACTGTACAACTTTAACACACCGGATATTTCCTGTCCTTCCAGAACCTTTCCCGGAGGTTGAAGCTGAATTAATGAATGAAGGTTAAACTCACAAAGCTGTACATGTTATACTCGGTTCAATGCACCACTGGTTTAATGTCGAGAGAGTGTAGGCTGGGAAGATCAACACACACGAATGAAATAACTTAAGGACGTAGGAATGATTTCAGGCAGGGAATGATCGTGCAATATTCATGTGAACTTTGCTGTTATTCATTGCATTGCATTTCATTGCAAATATACCTCCTCTAAATAAGACTTTTCTCTTCCTGGGTCACGAAATTGCTTCCTACAAAAGCAAATTAAAAGCAAATGCATAATTTAATAATTCATTCTGTTCTAGCCTCGACTTGAACCACCTTCGGAAACTGACTCACAGTTTAAAGAATTAATTTTCAGTTTTTTACAATTTACACACTATTGCATTATCAAGCATTCTCTAATTACGAAGAACGCGTACTGTAATTACTGTTGGATTCTAAACTCTGATTGGTCCGATTAAGGTGTTGAAGAAACCGTCGGATTAAACGTCACGTCGTTTCTACGGTAACAGCTCATTTACGAGGATTCTTATTTAACGACAGCTATAATTGTCGCTGAAGTATTCTCGAAGAAGACGTTTGTTTAACGTCAGTGGAAGGAGTCTCCGGCGTCAGGTCTTCGGGTCACTCCGAGGTAACGCCACGGGAGAGTCGATCCCTGCGTGGCCGCGAGCCAAGACAGCAAAACTGGCCGTGCTGTGCAGGTGGGATGGACAGTATACCGTTTCACCCCTGTATCACGCCCATCACTTAGCTCAGGCCAGAAGTATGCGGACACATGACCGTCACACCAAGATATGCTGGTATGAACATGTGATTCCAGATTTATTCCTCCTTTACTTATCTCTTATTCCTCCTTTGTTATCTGTGTTAAGGATCTGTGTTCAGCTACAAGGGCACTAGTGAGGGCAGGCACTGAGGAGGTCTGGGGTGCAGTTCATCCCAAAGGTGTTCAGTGGGGTTGAGGTCAGGCTCAGGAGTTATCCCACTCTAAACATTACAAACCATGTCTTCATGGAGCTCGCTTTGTGCACGAGGGACAGTTTTAGCTAGTCCATTAGGTCTTTACAGCCAGATATGTTTCACCAACCGATTGGCTGTTTATGTCTAGGAAGAAGCGCATGTTCGCCTTCACACTCCCTGGTCGGTAGCTGCAGTATGATAGACCTGGAGCTTAGTAGCAATTGGCCAGGACAGAAAAATTAAGGGGAAATTATACCAGCTCTTACTGTGCTTCCAGAAATCCACTTCAGACGCATTAATCAGTCTTTACTTTAAACAGAATGCAATATTAGTGATCTACTGTTATTACGAATCTGTCTTTCACCCAAACCCCCCCTATCTCATAAACAATCTTCAAACTGGCTTTTTATGTTCTACTATTAATAGCTCTCTCTCATGTGAGCCGTGAGTTCTCTCACCGCCGGTCGAGTGTACAGATAGCTGCAGAGACTCATAAGGGCCGGGCTCTGATATCAGGTCAGTGTGATAAAGGTGAAGCGGCTGCACTCTTATCAGCTGGGGTGTAGGCGTTATTTCCGCTGGCACCTTTTGACACCTCTGTTGGCACAGGAACAGACGCTGCTTGCCATTACACCGATGTGAAAAAAAGCGCACAGGACAGGAAATATGAACATCTAAATGAGGGAAAGATACGCCACAAATAACCTCTCTCCAGAATCCGAGCCAGCTCAGGACAGAAGCGGCTAGGTGTAGCCAACACTAGCGACGCGGCTTTTTGCAGGTGATTTCAGTGAGTCAGTTCATTTGACTCGGAGTCAACGATTTTGGCTCCTTTTTAGGAGTACTAAATTTTGTACAAATTTTCACCAGTGATTGTTCTTTGAGCCAGTGGTGTGGATTTGTCGCTTTACTGCTTCATACCTAATTTGCAAACGTCACTAGACACACTTATATAAGGTGTGTTCAAGTCAGGAAAGTGCTGTCTCAGGAGGGTAACTAACAAGATAGTGAGGCATCAAGGATCGCCTGAAACTCTCATTTCCTGCCTTTTAAGGTGCCTTCAAACTGCCCCCAGGTGAAGGCATCATTGATGTATCCTCGATGCTGCCCATTACCAATAAACCTGTGTGATGGGTAAAAAAGACGGTGAACCAAAACTCACAGAAAAATACACTTGTATCGCAATATAAGGGTTTTATTTGGCTCATATTTTTGAAAAGTTAACAAGAAATAAACACTGTATTCTTTTATAACGCTATGACTGTAACCAACTAAGGTTATTTGATATGCTTTGTGAGGCAACTGCTAGCTAATGTTATGGTTTAGTAACAGCGTGCTAACGTCACACACTACTAATAAATACTATCCTGTTTTGAACGTAGCCGACGTTAAGGAAAACGAACTGGCTTTCTCGGACACACCTTCCAACTCAAAGGTCTTTCCTTATTTTTATTACTTAAAAGACGCTTCATGTCTTAAAGGAATGCTGCCCCGGAGCGGTTCTTGACGTAATATAGATTAGCACAGTTGTCAAATAGGCCTACGAATGAGTATGCAAACCTTTGACTGGTACTGTAGGTTTAAAGTTGGCAGGTCGGTAAATAGCAACAGAATGCTTCCAAACTATTCCTCATTACTTATCTATATACACGAAGACGCTTTGATGAGTTCCTGTATATCATAATGTACTATATACACAACGACTCTCATCAATACAGTCGAAATGGCAATATGGATGAAAAGGGAATTAAAGCAGCTTAAATCTGAGCTGTCTCCAACATTATCTACACTCCATAAGTCATTTATAGAGTACTAAGCCATATAAGACAGATGCATGCACAGTGTGAATCATTCAGAGAGGCTGTGGGAGAGTTCTAAGCTATTAAAAAGAAAAAGTCTCGAGCTGACTAGATGTGATCTCTCAGACATGCAAAGCTTTAATCTAAATCTGTGGAATGATTGCAATTGAGTCATATTTGTGTTTTCAGTATGTAAAAAAAGGTGTGGTGGTTATCATATTAAAAAACCCCAGAGTGAACCGAGTTTAGCTTAAGCTTATCGGTTATCTGTTTCCCTACAAACAGACTCAAGTTCGATTGATGCGGAGGTTCATGAAGAGTCGACAAAATGATACCACGGTGCTGCTGAATTCTTGATTGCTATTTACTACATCGTCATTTCTATAGTAAGAACCAACACGGGGACTTGTATGGTGAACAGAGTGAAAAAAACAGGTGGTGCATTTAATTAAAGGTTCACTATGTAGGATTATCAGAAACGGAATACATATTCCATAATAAACTTACAGAATCCATAAGTGTTTTACCGTGAGTGTATAAATTACCTGCAACTACGAATCGTTGTGTTTTCGTAAGTTTCATAATCTACATAGGGAGCGGGTCCACCTCTACGGAGCCGCCATGTTGTGCCGCTACAGTAGCCCAGAACGGACAAAGCGCTAGAGAGCGGCTTCGGAGTTTCACGTTTTTTAAAAAAGTGGCAGCGTGAATCCAGAATGAAGCACTAGAAGGACGACAAAAAAGTAGAAAGGAAGACAAAGAAGACGAAAGAAGAGGAATCAGTGTTTGCTGGGGCTGGTAACAAGTTTGAGAGCACAAATGTTGAAAAATGGAGGATCGTACGTATTATTTAGCCCAGAAGAAGCGTGAGAGAGCTCAGAAAGGGAGGGGTAAGGGGGTTGAATCCTACATAGTGGACCTTTAACATTTTTGGAAGGAGTCTCCAGTGTCAGCTCTTTGTTCGAGGTATGCGGTAAAGCAGTATGCTGTTTGCGGTTTCTCTGTTGTTTATTTCGCCTCAGCCTTAACTTCAAAAGAAAGCAAAAAGAGATGGAACAATTTTATCGCTGGAGTTAAACTGGCTCACAGATGTTCCACATCAGTAAAAGTAACTGTAAACAGATCAAAAGTAAATCTCATTCTTTGCTGAATAAAGATGAGCAATCGTTGTCAAATTGCTGTGGAATAAGCAGAGTAAAACACTTCGAGTTATATTGTTAATATAAGAGTAATCCCGTAATCAGCAATCGTTGATTATTTCCTCTAACAGCACACCAGCAGGGGTTCTGCTCAATTCCCCAACACACACACTAAACCTTCAATAGCAGCCCTTGTCCCTCACAGCGCTCTGTACAGTAGGAGGATTGTAACCATGAGGGATCAGAGTTTCACACTCTTCCTAGCAAAAATATCACTTTCGCACGCTCTTCAGGTCCTGTCTCCATCCTGAACCCCGGTGGTCAGGTGCTGGCATGCCAGATCTTGTCTGCAGACTTCTCCTATCCTGCTGTTCGTGACTTCTTTTTTTATCTTCCCCCTGATTTCCGTACCTCTGTGCCTTATTCTGCTTTTCGCCACCGGCAGGATTCAGATTATAACAAAGGAAAACAAGCAGCGTCTGTGTTCGTAACAGGTACCATCTGCGTTTGGTTACCCAGCGGTAGGGTCCGTGTACGGGAACGAGAGAGAGACCCGAGCTAAGCTAAATGAGGCAGCCGGAAGAGGCTCACTCTGGAACCCGACGTCTGGAAGTGTTAATCATCTCTGTGTTCTCTTGACCCTGTGCTGTTTGAACTAAACCATAAAACGGAGAGCTTCAATTTATAGATTAAGCGTCGGGCTACACGTCGCTCTACGTCTCACTCTTTCAGAGAAAGTGTCTTGGTGTCTAGGACATACATCGAAAATGTTTTTAATGATAACACAGGTCGAAATCATCAGAGATAAGTTTATGTGGGTTTTGTAGTGTTTTTCAGGCTGATTTCAAATCGGTGTTTAGTTTTTCCCAAGCACGTACAGTTTTTGTGATGAAGCTAGTTATATATTGCATGATAGTTGGTATAATTAGCCTAATCGTAGTACCAGATTTAACGACAGTTCCTTGTGTTCTATGTTACAGACGGCATTAATTGCGATTGATTCCAGTCGTTACCATGCCTAGAAATTATATTAATCATCCAGAGAGTTTCTGTTACGTGTGTGGTTCATTCACGGCGAAAGTACAACGTCGCCCAGTTACCACAGACCTTAAGAAGGTGGCTGTCCACTGGGTGACCAGGATAAATCTTGGGCTCCACATGTCATCTGCAACAGTTGTTGCAATGGACTGCGTGACTGGCTAAATCTGCGAAATGCAGCAATGCCATTTGCAATCCCGATGGTGTGGAGGGAACCGCGAGATCATCTCAACGATTGCTATTTTTGCCGCGTGACTACAACAGGATTCTCATGAAGGAAGTCCTACACCATAACGGAAATGCCAACCCAAGTGTGCCGATTGCCCATTCGGTTCATCTAAAGGAGTCCTATGACAACATGAAGACACTGCTTGAATCAGTCGCGTGTAAAACTGATCAGTGGTGATCTGAAGGTGATTGGTATGTTGATGGGAATGAAAGGAGGATTCACCAAATACTGCTGTTTCCTGTGCCTGTGGGACGGCCGATCTACTGCGGAACGTTATGTCAAGCGTGACTGGCAGCCATGAGATGCCTATGAACCAGGAAAAAGAAGTCAATTTTCTACCTCTGGTTGATCCGTATAAAATATTTTTGCCAGCTCTCCATATCAAGCTAGGCTTGATGAAGAATCTTGTCAAGGCCATGGGCAACGTGACCTCACGAGGTTTTCAGTACCTAGCTGAAAAGTTTCCAAACATAAGCGCTGCAAAAATGAAGGAAGGGATATTTATAGGTCCGCAGATCAAGTCCGTTTTGCAGGATGAAGGCTTGAAACAAACTCTCTCAACAGCCGAGTTCGAAGCTTGGGGGGCGTTCAAGTGTCTCTGCGAAAACTTTCTGGCCATCCACAAGTCTCCTGCATACAAGGAAGGAGTTCAGCATCTGCTTGATTCCTACCAGAAACTGGGCTGCCGCATGTCATTGAAAATACACTTCCTGCACTCACACGAGTTCTTTCCAGAAAATCTTGGCATGGTGAGTGATGAACAGGGAGAGCGATTTCATCAGGACATTCAGGTAACGGAACGTCGCTACGGAGGTTTCTGGAATGAGAGCATGATGGCCGACTACTGTTGGATGCTGTACTGCGACAATCCGGACACAGAACACACAAGAAAAGCAAACCGTAAGAGGAAAAACAATTCAGTTGTTTTTATTTTTGAACACGTAGGGTATTAATTTGTTCTTAAATTTGGTAGGAAGATAACAGTTCCATGGTTAATGACTTGAGAATATGCTAAGCTAAGACAGCTGGTATTAACTAATGGAAGGTGTGTTCGAGAATGATTCGGCCCATCTGCTTACCTGACCTGCGTTTTGTTTTGGAGGTTTTTTCCCTCCATAATTTGGTCAATTTTAAATGCCAGTTCCCTCCCATCAGCCAGTTCTGCCCTATCATACGACAGCTACCAACTAGGGTGGGTGAGCGCTAACAGGTGTTTCCTCCGAGACACGTAAAGCCAGCCAACCGCGTCTTTTTTGAACTGCTGCTCATTCTGCGTCACAGCGCAGCTTAACACACTAACGTATGAGACCTCCCAGATGCCAACTATTGACATGTATGACATCCCTCTCATGGCAATTTTGCCCTGATGATAGCATGAAAACTTTTCTGTGATAGCATAATGATGATGATAGCAAAACATATAACTAATGTCCTACCTGGTTCACGCCAAACGTTTTTGACAGGCTGGCCAGAGAACTGAATACCAACATCTGCGTTCATATATTAGCCAAAGATTCGACTTCAAGAACTGAATGATCAAGTACTGTGTCACGTTTAGGGCTGAATAGTATGACAATATAATATCTATATCGTGATACGTTTTTTCACAATACACTTTACTGAGATATCGCAGGAATTGTAATATCTTTTTTTCTAACATTTTTAGAAGCAACTGAGTCAAGGTTACAATTTTACGCTAAACCTATAAAAGTGGTAAAATCTTAAATTCTAAGCATTGTGATCAATTTAAAAATCTATTTGTTACTCTTTTCCGTAATTTATTTGTTAGACGTTGTAAAAGTGTTCAAATTTTTTTTTATTTTATTTCTTTTTAATATACCAACACTAGAGTTTTGCTATTGTGGTAGTTGATGAGCAAATACTGTCGGTTAGCTATACATCATGATCCACAGGTATCGGAGAAATTTCTTTAAGTGATGTAATGTGATACTTTTCTCATTTCGCCCACCCATGGTCACTACACCGCTGCTGTTGTTTTTATTTAGACATATCACTTAGTATACGTTTGGGAAATAGCAGAATTAGCCACTTTGGTCACAGGGGAATTTGAATTAGTCAGGGATGATGAATTATTGAAATCAACTCTGTATTTACATGCCTGTTTACGGATTGTACCTTATCATGCATCTCATAGCGGTTAAACTTCAGCTGCACCGTCTTTCTTAATCCTGACCTAAAAGGCTTTTAACCCATTTCAGCTCTCAAAATCCGTCCAGATTTACATTCCACACCCTCGGAACTGCAAACCTACTGCATTACTGCGTCATATGCTTCAAGATGAATAAGCAGATAATGAGCTAATGATTTAAGGAGTTAAATGGCCCATCTTTCCTCTTGCTGTCACTTTTCTCATGCTGAAATGTGATCAGCATGTCAGAGAAAGGTCACGTCGAGGCACGATTTAACCAGCCATGCGAAAATCATTTGTCATTTTAAGTCACAGGACAAGAAAGCATCTGTAAACAGGCCAAAAAAAAAGTTGAACAGCAAGATCAAGTCACATCAGGAGTGTAGAGAGGATCCTGAAATGGTTACGCACCTCACTGAGATCTGTGGGAAGTTCAGGTTTATGCTAACACTCTCTCATATATGTGCTTTTTTATGATGAAATCATTTCTTGGGAATTTGTTTAGTATTGTGTCAAGTATTCAAGTATTGTGGCGTCATTAAACATAAGAGCCAATCACATTCCAGTATGCAAATTTATCATTTATATAATGACACTAGTTTACTAGGAAAAGCAGAGGTTATGGGGCATTTCTCATTTGCATATTCATGACATTTCTTCATTAGAGTAGAGGCAGTTATAATTCAATAAAGCCAAAAAATATACATTTGAATAAGTTATCGTTCCTATAGTAACAAATCACACATGCAAAGAAATACATTTAATCATCGATATGATGAAAGGACGTGTTTATTTAACATTTATGGAAGGAGTCTCCAGTGTCAGTACGTTTTCCGAAACACTTTCCAGGTTTCTCTGTAAAATGACAAGTTGACTGACAAGGGAACGTGGTGAGGGAACCACAGGGTGTAGGTGTAACAGAAACTTGGTTATGGACGTTCCATGATCTGTGGTTCTTTAATTAAATAAAATGATATCACTGGCCGATTGCTGTGGCAAAAGAGGAATCAAACACTTTAGGACAGAACCGTCAGGGTGGCAACAGCAACATCGCTCGCTGAGTATTTTACAAAAGCTGCACACCTCGATCAGGCTTTATTCCTTACATCTTTAACTGAAAAAGTGATCATAAAATGCCTCATCTGCCTGTGGCCATTAATAGAGCTGGACAAGCAGGCAGAATAATGTGGCAGAAATATCGAGGCGCTAATAGGGGGAGCATCATGTTATTTAGATTAGGAGACGTGTACAGCCACGCCTCATCAAGCATCTCACACTGTGGAATACTGTACAAGGGATGTCCTGGGAAGACATTGTGATAGCGCGTTCCTCAACACCCGAGTCATTTCCTACTTAACCCATCATGCCCCGAACACATGGTCGGTTATCGCGTATCAGCGGAGGAGCCGTCCAAGGCATCAACATGACAGCCGGTTAAAGAAGACCAGAAACAAGAGGAAGCAAACGGCACCATGTGTTTCTTATCATCGGCTCTCAAAGCAGAATGTGGGCATGAATGGAGGTCAACGCTGAAGCGCTACGAGCTGTCGCGAGTGACCTTTTCACACACCAACAGCGTGTATTCACCTGGCCTGTTCCCACTTAGCATCCTGTTTTACAATAACCGCTGCAGGAAGTCCAGGTAGAGGAGGCTGAATGATGCTTTCAAGCTGCTGCTCTTGAATGCATAGTATAGCTATCTGACTTGCTGAAATTTTTTGTTGTAGGTGTCTATGAAACTTGAGGGTGAAACAAGCCAAGGTTAAAATTGATTCATTTTCCACACTATATTTAGAGCTGTTTGGTTTGCTCACTTGGTAATCTTTGACTGATAGAAGGCTTTGATCTCATAAGGGAAAAGCCAAAGGGACATAGCTTACTTCTCGACACCTACACCTACATTTTTGATGCAATCATTCCTACACTTTGTTTCTACCTGCAAACAGCAAAGCATCCAGCTATAGAGCATACGATGTGGGTTATGAAGTATCCACCTCTTACCTCTTCCACATAATCGAAGATGAACAAAGAACTGATCGATAAAAGTGCTGTTATTTAACAAAGAAAAGTCCTTACAGTCTACAGCGTCAGTGCTTTGAAAGGAAAGGAAAGTCTCCAGGACAGAGAAATTTATGCGTTGCGGTTTCCCTGTAGCACGACAAGCAGCATTTGTTTCCATCTTATTAAGTTCAAGAGAGAAATTAGACAGGAAAAGACTGTTTATAGCTGCTTTAACGCAAGTGATAGCAGGAGGTAACTTGTTTTGCTAACATTCTACAACTGTATACATAATTGAAAAAAGGATTATGTGTCATTCTTTAATTAATAGAAATGTAACTGGTGGCAAATTGCTATGCTATAAGAGGAATCGAAACACTCCAGGACGTGCTGTTAGATTGGCTGTGAGTTAGATCACAGATTTATCCACCAAAATCAGGAAACTGTTATAAGATTTTGATTTTACCATGTGTTTACTAAAGTTACTCGCTGTTTCTGTGGGTAAAATGGAACACAGCTAGGCAGCTAGTTAACTGCTAGTAAACTAGCTTGAATTTGTCAACTTACCAATTAGTCCAGCAACCAAACAGTCAAAAACTAGCATTGGCTTTGCAAGCTGTCTAGTTTAGTGCTTGGAATTAAGCTAACTTTTTGTTTCATTTTGTTTAATGTTTAGAAATAAGCTAACTGGCTAGTTTATGTTTGGAATGCAGCTAGCTGGCTAGTTTATTTTTTGGAATTAAGCTAGCTGTTTAGTTTAATGTTTAGAGATAAGCTAACTGGCTAGTTTAGTGTTTGGAATGAAGCTAGCTGGCTAGTTTACTGTTTGGAATTAAGCTAACTGGCTAGTTTAGTGTTTGGAATGAAGCTAGCCATTTTGTATAATGTTTAGAAATAACCTAACTGGCTAGTTTAGTGTTTGGAATTAAGCTAGCTGTTTAGATTAATGTTTAGAAATAACCTAACTGGCTAGTTTACTGTTTGGAATTAAGCTAACTGGCTAGTTTACTGTTTGGAATGAAGCTAGCCATTTTGTTTAATGTTTAGAAATAACCTAACTGGCTAGATTAGTGTTTAGAAGTTGGATAGCTGGCTAGCACTAACCACACAGGTTCTGTAGTTTGAAGACTTTTCAGTTATGTCATAATCTGTATGTTGGACCATGATAGCTTTAAGGCAGAGAGGCTGTTCTGTGAGACCAAAAGCAGACACAACACAGGCCTGAATTTGTTTTAAATAGAAAAATGCTTTTACTTAATGCTGTATTAATGCTCTTGATGTGAATCTAAATCTAAATAATAATAAAAGTCAGCCATTTAAGAGTCTGATGTTTTTGCTTCACCCCATGATAAACAACATTTTTGTGTCACTATTCGCTTCAGATTAAGAAGCTTTTCGGGTTTTACCCTTAACTAAGGGCTGACTTGCACTTTGCCTTTGGCATGCACTACAAACAGCAAGCCGCACTCCCAGCCTTCTCCATGACCCCTGTGTAGCTTTCACATATCGGTCACAGTTTCCAGTGCACAGCGACTACACATCAGTAGGGAGAGATATATAGAGGGCTGTCACACATGCACACACAGCCATGTGACACACTTTTTGACACATGGACTTTGTGTTACATAGATCAGAATGATTACACAGAAACAGCAACAGCAACACTACTTTTTATAGCAAGTAGGACTGTTAAAGACAGATTCTTATTCAGATTCTTAGATTTCTCTTTATCATTTAGTAGTTTAAATAAATTAATGTTTCTGCAACGTCCGACAAAATGAATAAACAAATGTATAATTTTTCCGTGGCAAAAAATTGTTCAACTTTAACTTCCGACACAACCTGAAAAAAATGACTATAAGGAATCATATTCATCAGATTTCTCAATGTAGTCCTGATAATGTATGATTAAGATCTGCCCTATATGATATAACTGCTCTAATTGTTCTTTGAATAGCCTCAGCCTCAGGAAATAAATCATACAGAAAAAGACAAACATACACACATACATACATACATACATACTCCTTATTGACTTTTGCAAAACAAAAGTTATCATTTGGATCTTGAATCTTGTATGTTGGTATATTTAAATGTAGTGTGCTTCATGGTGGTGTGACATACCTTGATTCTACAACTATTAGCAAATGCTACTTGTTCTGAATCACTAACTTAGTGTTGTGTGGTGAGTAAGTAAGATACATGTGATCGAACTGTTATTGGTCATCTGCCTCGTCAGTCAAATTGCTACGTTCTGTGAAAGTAGCTGGCTCTTGGCCACCTTTATTATTGAAATGTACCAGAGTCTGTACTGAAAGCTGGCTTGTGAAACTAGTACTTGAAACTTTTCCCTGATCATAATGAGTTAAGTGCAAGACACCAGGCATATTTGAATACAGTTGTCTCTCAGTTATGGCAAAATTCGGAGCGTACGAAACACTAAGCCAGGTGGAAGTCTTCAAAACCGACATTGTCAGAATCTCCTGAAAACGCTAAACCATGAAGCACCTGGACTGCCATTGGTAAGACGGGTCTACAGGTCCATGCACCGATTGGACACACTGCTCAGCTTGACACAATGACAAAAGTTCACCGAGTTCTTACAGAGAAGAAGAAAGGCTGGACGCGAGCAGGCGTAAGGCTCGGGTGAGAGTGGATGAGTCCTCCTTTTGTTGTGCCACAGTCGTGCAATCTATTTTCTTTGGCGCGCCTTAAATAAAGTCATAAAGTGGTACTAATGTTTTAATTTAGCTCCATGTGTCTGCTGGGCGATAGCCTTTGCTGTCTGCACTGCTCCCTGCTGTTCCTCATCATCACATGAACAGTTGCTCTGTGGCCACAGAAGAAAGAGAGAAGAGATGGGATAGACAAAAAAAAAAAAGGAGGGAGGCATGGACGGATGATGGGTGGGAGGCAAGGCAGGTGGCAGTGGTGAAAAAAAGGAGGAGGAGGACAAGAAAAGAAAGTACAGTGCCTTTCAGTCGGAACTTTGTTCCCTACACTAGTGGTAGACAGTTTCAAATCCCGCCTCGGTGTAAGAAAGGAATTTCTGCGAGGAAGGAAAGGGTGAAAGAGAAAGAGGGAGTAACTGAGAGAAGACAGAAAAATACGCAGAGATAGAGAGAAAGCAAGAGACAGAGAGAAAAAGAGAGAGAGAGAGAGAGAGAGAGAGAGAGAGAGAGAGAGAGAGAGAGAGAGAGAGAATCTGCCCATCTGAGGTACTGCTGGGCTCAGCAAGTTAGCGATTACTGATTAGCCAGTTGAGTCCAGCGGGGAGGCCTGTCTGTCCTTGGCTTGGGAAAACAACATGAAAGCGAGCCGTCTGTTTTGTGAGGGCGACTTGAAAGCGTGGTAGCTATCGGGGACATTAGCCTTATCAATGGCTGGTGCTCTAGAGCGGAGCTATATGAAGCAACAAGGGCACAGAGTCTCCAGCAGAGAAGATAACTAGCGCATACTTCACTGCCTATTTGCATGGACCTGGGTAACAGGGGAGAGAGACAACACATGGGACAAGAGAAAAACTTATTAAATGAAAATTGAATTAGAAAGCAGGCAGAAACAGGGTACCCGTGCCAGACACACTCCAAATGCCTGTTTCAGCAATATGGCCAGGGAGCCTGGAACAGGGCTGCCATCGTTCCTGTTCCAGCAACAGTACGTCTGTTTGGCCGAGCTGTCCTTGTGGAGAGAGGCGCGTGCAAGCTCGGGGTCAACAGGTGCATGGCAAACACTTGGTCAAGGAAAACTATGACTACAAAGCAAGGAAATTAACAGTTTTATGGCTAGTAAAGTTTTGTGTACTCAAAGAAATCCTAGAACGGCACAACCTGAAGATCCAAAGTCCACGTAAATATTGCTAATATTGCTTTATGACAAGAGCAAGGCACAGGCTTTATCATTATGGTACCATTTCGGAAAGGCATAGTCAGCCTTTTCCACTGGCCTCATCTACCACCATATCTTTAAAACACAGATAGTGGGAAAAGGACTTTGATAGATGAAAAAGTAGTCTTTTGTTCCTACACACTGTGACATTCACACTGTGAGGTGGCAGCGATACCCTCTGTGCCACCCTCATAATCACAAGACACAAGGAGTTGAAGTCAAGGAACAAGCACCTCAAACATGAGTCACCCAAACACATCGCAAAGATGACAGTTTAACATCGAGCGTCCGCGGACTATGTTCCGTACCTGCGTCAAACATAATAACTCGGTATACCAGAAGGGGGCGTAGTATGTATGAAAAAGTTCAAGACCTAGCATCATGGGGAAAAAACACACAACTCAGTTTGTATACTGACACCATCAATAATACACTATACTGCCAAAGGTTTGTGGACACCTCACCATCACACCCATATGTGCTTGTTGAACATCCCAATCCAGAGTTATTCCCTCTTTGCAGTTATAATAAGCTCCACTCTTCTGGGAAGGCTTTCCATTAGATGTTGGAGCGTGGCTGTGAGGATTTGTGTTCATTCAGCTACAAGAACATACAGTCGCTGATGTTGGCCGAGGACGCCTGGGGTGCAGTCGGCATTCCAGTTCATCCCAAAGGTGTTCTTCTACACCAACTTTGCCAACCATGTTTTCATGGAGCTCACATTGTTCACAGGTTTGGGCCTTTTAGTTCCAGTGAACAGAAATTACTACATACTAAATACTACAGCATACAATGACATTCCTTACAATTGTATACTTTCCACTTTGTGGCAACAGTTTGGGGAAAAACCCAATATAGGTTTGATGGTCAGGTGTCCACATACTTTAAATGTTACGTGGAATGATATTTTGCTATATTTTTGATGCAGCAATATGGTGTTTGGGATGTAACCAATGAATCGAGACTAGTTACCATTTTTAACGCCACTCACTCAAAATCTGTTTAATGGCCATCTTGTCTGTATAATAGAAGTATTTCTATTATATATGTATGTGTATATAGTTGTATGTGACTGTGGCCACAGATTGGCACTCATTATGCATACCATACTCTTCCAAAGCATGAAGCCACCCTGCCAGTGTATCTTTGGGTTTTTGGTTAAGGGTGGTAGATTTCTACTTCAATTCTACATCAATAGCAAGGTAACAGTTGCTAGCACCAATTGATGCCAAATTTGGACCAAGGAACATGCTCGGTCCTGGCTTCGAGAAGCCATCCTGCCAGTGTCTCTGTGAGCTCCAGGTCCAGAGGCAAATTTTGTAAAGGACATGAAAAACAAGACCAAAAATCAGCCAGTCACATTGTTTCCCTTGTATCATGTAGAGTTCAGTTGCATAACACAGTGTATAGAGGAGCTCTACAGCAGCTGACCTGGACTATATTTAGTACCAGGAAGGCAGTTTCAGAGAGATAGAGTTCCTGAAAAGCCTGACCTTAATGCCATTTTTGATAAGCACATGACATTTCACTGATACACACCATCACAGACCCATGTCAAGACCGTCTTGGACTGAATTCAAATCATAAGGCATAAACAAGAGTATTCACTGATTGCTCCCACAATCATGAAAGATCTCAAACTTCTAATGATGTATTGTGAAGTTTTCTGAAAGGAGATGTTGATTTAACATTTTTGGAAGGAGTCTCCAATGTCAACGCTTTGTAACTTCATTTCAGACTTTCCACTTTGTGGTTTCTTAATAACATGACAAGCTGCATTTTTTTTTTGGTTATTAACTTTTGGAGAGAACAACTGTATAGTGGCTACAACAAGAACTTGTCTCAATTCTCTTTTTTCCTTAATTTGCTAATTTACTTTCGAACATGGTCTGAACACATCGTACTCCTGAACTCACACACGTGGAAAAGTACAACCAGTGGCGCCAGTAGGTATTTTGGGCCCCCAGACAAGTTAATACACTAGTTCACTTGCCCTGAGCAAGTTTTGTTCTCTGGGTCAACTTCCATTCCCAAAGGTCCACTTCAGCCCCCTGTCCTCTCAGGGGCTTTCTAATCATCCCCAACAAAATTAGTAATCACTCACCTAAAGTTGTTTTTGACATTAACATGAAGTGGAGGCTTGCCATGAATCTGCAGATAAATTTTGATGGTGAGGATGTACAGTTTCATATGTCTGTCTGCTGCCATTGTTGTCTAGTACTATATAGTACTATAACTTCCAATCTGGTCTGAAAAAGTGGCCTAATCACAACTTAATTGGTCAGATTTTTGTTGTCTTTTTTTCTTTACAGCATCATGACAAAAACAAAGATTGGCTAGAGCTTAACGCATAAGCAGTGTAGATGGATGGATAGAGAACAAAAACAAAAATAACCTAAGCTTCTAATATCCAGACCATTAAACAATGAACAAATGAAATAGGGGTGTATCTAACAGTGCTCCAAATATCTGGACGTCTTATTGTATTCAGACAGAGATAGAAAAGGGGATCTGATCTGAACAGGAAAAGTTTTTATTTAATGGAATTAAATATGCCACCAAAAACCCCAGACAGCACTGGGGAAAAATGTTCCTGAACAACTCTAAGAAGTTTGTCCTGGGTGAGTGGACACAATAATTGTGGGACGAAATTGCAACAATTCAATGTTTCCTGGCAAAAGATAAAAAAAAAACCACATTGATCAGTGCATTTGTCCTTGTCACCCCCATAGTTAGAACTGTATTACAGCTCATGTCTGGAGCCATTTGTTCAACCCATGTACCCTACGTTTGCCTCCTGCTCTTGGACTGTGTAGTAGTAAATGGTAGCAAATGGTAGCCATATTGAGCGCCAATCCATGGCCACGGTCACATATGACTGCCATGCATCCTCCATGCACACGGGCTCCAAAGGCCCAGACAATTAGTAACTAGCTAAGAAAATAAATAGTGGCTTCTGAAGGCCTCCCAGCAGGGCAACTTTACCAGATTGGCTGAGGAAAAGGATCTGCACTCAACAAAAAAGTCCACTCTGAGGTCCCTGATAGTGATCTGACTTTAATTTAACTAGTAAAGTGGCCATGTATGAGTTACTGGCACATATGTGCCTTTTGTGTGTGTGTGTGTGTGTGTGTGTGTGTGTGTGTGTGTGTGTGTGTGTGTGTGTGTGTGTGTGTGTGTGT
>JAQQZR010000002.1:22961547-22997131 GCA_030068235.1 Notoglanidium macrostoma
AGAGGCCACACCTCTTTCACTGGGACTAAGCCACAGAGACCACACCTAGCCACAGAGGCCACACCTCTTTCACTGGGACTAAGGAATAGAGGCCATGCCTCCTTCGGTCTCCAAATGTATGCCTTTCAGCTTATAAAACATAAATTGTCCATTTGTCCATCTATCCTTACATGTGATATGAAGCTTTATGAATATTCAATTTGGCATTTAATTCAGATTTATTTTTGTGCAGTGGTGTAGTGTTTTAAGAGACTCAGGGCATGTGTGTAATATGGCGCAGAGTTGTACGAGCCATTAGGGAGCGTGTCAGCGGTGGTCTGCTCCAGCATCAGCCACAGTCATTTGGCCGTCTCTGGTCCTTTATGTGCAGAAACTGCAAGCTGAACTTGGCATGGTAAAACTACTAATAACTTACAGGGAAAAAAATGATTACTCTTTTCCCCTGTTTTAAAATAAACCTGCTCCTCTGAAGAACTGTCGTTTTTTTTCTTAATTTGACAGCTCTTTAACTTTCCTGCTGCTAAATGACATGTGCAACTGGTTTAATTTGTCGTTTTGACGTAGCAATTTCTTTTTATAATTTCTTATGTTTGTTAATAACGGTTGTAAACACTAATTGCTGATTTGATGTTTGTACTGAATTAATAAGATTAGAAAATGTTACAATTTTACAAAAGCAATGAAAGCATCTAATCCAAGTAACCTCAAGTGTCAATCACAATAGATGTGAGAAAAAATATTTATCTGTGGAATTAACCTTGTTCTAATTGCTTGCCAGAGGTTTGTTTTTTTGTCATCAAAAATGCAGACACTCAAACATCTCATGCTTTTTTTATATATGGTATTTGGTTTTAAATTCCCTCAGCGTGTTACCATATCCGTTCCCCTAATGTGCATGTATTTTTCTCGTCCTCGTGCCAGACGACCTGTAATTTAAAATGGCATTTAAAATGCATCCGCCACCAAAAAGATGAGCGCTGTGGCCTAGTGGAAGCCATAACTGCGAGAGAACAGAAAAATAACACCATAAGCTCATAATTATTGTAATTATCAAATAATTCTGAAAATCCTCCATCCCAGATAACAGGGTGCATGAATGTTATGTGTAAAAATAAAAAATAAGAGTTAAGAATATCGTAGGAACATTGGAAAGTTGGAACATTTTGACAGTTGTAGTTAAATTAACATGTGCCCTTGTGCTCTAACTATAGGAGCAGCGGTAACTGAGCGATTACAGAGCTCAGGAACTTCAAAAGCTCTCTGTATGGAAGACCGCTAACATGGCCGCCATCGTATAAAGTGCAGATGCTGGAGCTGTTGCTCAAGTTTCCAAAACTACACTCTAAAACTGGGTTTGGATAAATATGAGGATTTATAACATTGTTATGATCTCAACAGCACTGGTAGCAAAGAAGGCTCTGTATTAGTGACTAGATGAAACACCAGCAAACAAAAATAAACACTACACATTCTTTTCATTGTTCATTCACTTTCTGCATCCCGGTCAGGGTTGCTGTGGATCTGAAGCCAGACCAGGGAACACTGGGAGCAAGGTGAGACAATTCACACATTCATTCACACCAGGGGCAGTTTAGAATAGCCAATCTACCAACCTGGGTGTTTTTGGAGAGTTGGAAGTAACTGACAGAGCTCAGGATGAAACCCAGGACCTTGAAGCTACGAGGCAGCAATGCTACGTGCTGTATCACTGTATCACTCATTACACAAACAGCAGCGAAAAGAACCAAAACCTAAAACCCAAAACTGAATAAAAATGAAAATACCATAGGCAAAAAAAAGCTAATATCACACAGCAAACTAAATCAATATTTAACAGTGGCAAAGAAAACCAAATTAAATAAACATGAACAATGATGCAAACAGAACCAAATGAAAAACACGAACAATGATGCAAACAAAATAAATTCTAACAATGATGCAAACGAAACAAACCGAAATAGACATGAACAATGACGCAAACAAATTCAAACAAAATAAGCATTAACAATGATACAAACAAAACCAAATGTAATAAACACTGACAATGATGCAAACAAAAAGAAACCAAATTAAAAGGAACAATGATGCAAACAAAACCAAACTCTGACAATGATGTGAACAAAAGACACAAAATTAACGCTAACAATGACAAACAAAACCAAGTGAAATAAACACTAACAATGATGCAAACAAGCCAAGCGAAATAAACACAACAAAAAGAAACGAAATTAACATTAACAATGACAGAAACAAAACCAAACGAAATAAACACTAACAATTATAGAAATAAAACCAAACTGAACATGCATGAACACCGAGGCAAGCAAAACTAAATAAACACTGAAATACCATCAGCAAACAAAACCAACAAAAATAAGCTCCTATCGTGAGACAAACAAAACTAAATAAACGTTAAAAATAAATCAGCAAAGAAAATGAAACCAAATAAACATTACACCAACAGCCACCAAAACAAGCAAAAATAAACACCAACCATCAGCAAAGACAAGCAAACTAAAGAGCATCAGCGAACAAATATAAACAAACGTTAAAAAAACATGCAAACCAAACCAAGCTAAATAAATATTATGCAGCAGAATATAAAACAAACCTAAATGAACAAGATTCAAAGAGAACTAAATAAACATTAAGCCAATAGAATGAAGCTAACTAAGCATTATGCACACACAAACAGCAGCAAACAAAACCAAACTAAATAAAAAACAACCGTCAATAAACAAATCTAAACAAAATAAACATCAAAAAGGAAAAACTAGAATTTCTGATTTTTGTACGGTTTTCAGTTTCGTGTTCTGTACTACGGAATACATCAAAACGAGTAACCAAACATTCATGACGAACATAGGTGTGCTGTTGTAGGAAAATAATCAACAACAGGGTGGTAGGTTGCCTCCGTTTTATTCCTCAATCAATACAACACATTGACTTGCCAACAATGACATTTTTTTTTATTTATTCAAGAAAAACAATTCATAAATTTGTATCCATTTATAGTTTTAATTTAACGTTGCGGAATGTCTGCGAAACCGGTTCGTTCCTGTCATGACCTGCGTTCGAGCAGCAATAAAGCTGCGATCTGCTGCTGCACTACCGTCAGAGCCGCCGCTGTAGAAAATGTATCAACACTTTCTGACCAATCAGAATTGAGAATTCAACAGCACGGTGGTATTAGTAGTGACAGCTATGTCTTAGTTATAAATGCTACGATGAAGACACCCGTTTTACTGAGAGGATTCTGTGCTTTGCCTTATCGTCTCGCAGATCTGCTCAGTAATGCTGAGCTAAAGCTAGAACCAGGCAAAAGTTGTTTTACATTACAAGCCCCCTTAAAGCAAAGTAAAGTTGTTTGCATTTATCCAGGATGCGATAAAAAAACATCGCTAATGCCTAGGAATATAAGTCGCAAAATATATCAGCGCACACATGAAAGTACTTTTCAGCAAACATGATGTCAGATTGTAAACTCCGACTCTGGTGCATGAGCCATGCCTTTTACTTTAAAGGCTCTGACAAGCATACTGAAGTAGGTGCAGATCAAACGCGCTAGCCTGGGGTGAATTATATCAGATTCCACTTTGCTACGAAGGCCTGCATTCGTTTTCTGACATTTACAGTCAAGGCTGCCTTCGCGGAGGCCCCTCAGCCGTCCTCCCTCGATCCCGCTCCGAGGAGAATAAAGTGCGGGGGGAAAAGAGGAGGAAGAAAGAAAGAAAGAAAGAACGAAAGCTCAGCGCATCTGACTTCCATTGCCGAGCTCAGCGTGTGTGTTCCGCCTAGCCACTGGTATTTGGATGAAGCGTGCGGCACAGTTACCAGAGCCCTGCTCCGTAAAGCGCATGATGTCATTGAGGTTCCATCATTACAGGCTGAAGACGAGGCTCCTCTGGATGGCCCGGGGCAGTTCCCACGCTTGTTTGGCCAAGAGCGAATTCATGCAAAAGAAGCTTCTGGTAAAGAATGCAGACAGAAGAAGAGAAAACCAGACTGAGGATCCTCCTGAGAGGACTTCCTGTTTCTTTTTTCCCCCTTCTTCTTCTTCCTCCTCTCTCTCTCTCTCTCTCTCTCTCTCTCTCTCTTCCCGAATACCTCTTATAAAACTTTTCCACCAAGCCTTGAAGCATGGATCACCTCCATGTTGTTGCTTTGTCCGCTGCCACGTAAGCCGTACCGTATCTAAACACCCACGCCAACTTCGGTTACACTTTTTACCCAGGTACCATGTCAAGACGTCCTGATGAATATCTCAGGCCGGATTGGTTTCTTGGCTCCTTGGAAAAGAACACATCACTGTTTAGATCCAAAATCCTTCCCGTAAACACTATTTGCGCCCTACGTAGGATTTAACCTGAATCCTGGTGTCCCTCATGTATAGTGCAGACGTTTGAGGTTCGGTTCTTCAGTGTTATTGTCTTCCCATGAGGTTTACTAAGCATTTTCACTCAACACTAAACATGTGCTTGGGGGATCGGGCAGCCATATTGGCGAGCGAACATTACAAGCGTTTTCGACCAATTCAGATTTTTTGCTAAGATCTCAGATATGTTCATCTCGACTGCTCAGATTTGCAAATCGCAACTGACCTGGAAAACCTCCTGCATGCACACACTGGTGTCTTGGGCAACTGCTCGTTTTCTCTAGGTTCTTTCCAGTTTTGCTTGAACCGATTTCCCAAATATCACGCAAATCACCAATTTCCCCATCGTTCCACAGAATACAGTCACTGCGCTCCACTGTTGTTTTGCTGCACTGTCAACGGCGGTTATCAGCGCGTGAATTGAGAAAAAGAATCCGACCTGAACGCTCTTTTTCAAGTCGCCTGGACACTTACAGTGTGCATCAGATCTACGAGCAAATATGAAAGAGACTTAGCTGTGTGTTACAGTAAGGCGGAAAACTGGATTTGTGTCACTTCAGCTTTCTAATGTGAAGTGTATGTTTGCTCATCTGTATGTTAACTACAGTACCACATAAACAGCAAATACAGGAGTAGCAGGTTTGTGTTTCCATTACCAAACTAGCCGTGTCCCAGAATTATATACTCGCAAGACAAGTAGAGTACATTCGCATCAACCTGTTTCTGAATTTTGAGTGGTATTTTTCCTGTTCATGCCTACCATCTGATAACCTCCAAAGAAACTCCTCCTACTGTCACAGGTAGAGTTATGTGATGGGAAAACCACACACACACACACACACACACACACACACACACGCAGCCAGGATATGGATAACCGTGGCAAGCCGTGCTGTTCGGCGGAGAAGCGCTATTAGGTTACATTCCACATCAGAGCGGCTGTCCAAGAGGCCCTCCAGCAGGCGCTTTAACAAAAAGGAAGAAAAATGCTGATCTAAGATGAAACAATTCCATGTGTTCAAAACAGAACAGTGAGTTCGCCGGTGATGTACAACATCCTCCCGTATGCACACATGGCACATTTGTGTATTTTGGGAAGCATGGCCTGGTGAGATGACGACCTCTGACAGTAGGGGTCCCATTTTTCTCATTGACAGGGATATGGGTCTGACTGCCGGCTGGGACAAATGGGCGTGGCTTTGAGTCTATGACTTTTCAAGTCAAAATGATGCATGAGTACCAAAAGTAACCAGAAGTGATTGTCGTGTCACCTTATGTTCGCGAACCGCCTAGCGTAGATTATGAACATTTATGCTGTGGTGTACACTCTCGCATCTGATTGGTCAGAAGGTATTTTTTAAAACGGCAGCTCTGACAATAGTGCCAGCTGTAATTCAGATCACAGGAACGCACTTGTTCGAATGTGTGATTGTTTCTACTGTAACAGCTCATTCGCAAGGAGTTGTACGGCGGACGGTGCACATAATCCAAGGCTAATGATAAACATTCCGCGTTTTATTGTAGGAGTCTCCAGTGTCAGCGCTTCGTAACGGTCAGTAAGTTTACCAGCTCAGGAGAATCTCCAGGACTGTGAAGTTTTCTAGTTTCTTATTAAAATGCCAAGCTGCGCTTAAAAGAGAGAAAAACGAGGAGAGAATGACTGTTTACAGCTTTTATTACGTGAGTGCTTGTCAGACGTTTCACAACATTAAATCTAACAATAAACAGATAAAATGTTTGATAAGTAATAAAATTGTAATCACTGACAAACTGCTCTGGTATGAGGAGAATAAAACACTTTGGAACGTGCTGCCGTAGGAAAATAATCCACTTCAGGATGGTAACAGTAAGTACACTTTGCGTCAGTTTGTGGATTCGTTTCCTCATTTTGTTCCTAATAACTCGGAAATCTTGTCACGGTTACATAAAAATATTCCACTCCAAACCTTTCCGGTCAACAGTCAGTCCGATACCAATTCCTCGTCTCAAATCACTGAATCTACGTGTAATTTTATGCAGTGTGAATTTGTCAGGAATTATACACGTGGACTGAACACAGCCCTGCTGAAGATGTTGACAACAACCTGAAACTAGCGTCGAACCACAGTCCACAACACAGCCTGTCATGTGCGAACACTCTCGTCAGATAAAAGAGAGCCGTAAAACGAAACAATCTAACAGCTTTCACGCCACAAGTGCTTTCAGCCATGAAGCCAGGAATGTGCTCTTTGAACCGGTTTTATTTCAAGGCAGGCGAGAGACGAGGCGTGTCCGTGCGACAGACGCTCGGCCCCTGGCCTGGGCTCGTCACTATCTGGGCACCGAGTTGGCATCTCTGCCCTGGCACAAGTGCGTCCTGTTGGGAATTCGATGCTGCCATTGACGGCGTGGGGCGTAGCAGACAGACAGGGGCCTTTAGTAAACAGCTTGTCACCATAACCAACAGTGGCAGGGGAACAATAAAGGCAATTATTTACCTGAACAAGGTCCAAGTCTTAGAGACACCGTCAACCAGAACACACTCCGAACAGGTCAACAACGTGTGTGTGGTTGTGTGGACGCCGGGGACGCCCGACGCCAGCGGAGCTTCACGACCATCAAGCGTGACGAGGTTCTGCTAGATGGCCAGACTGTGTTTTTCAGCACATCAGGAGAGAGAAAAAGGCAAATCCTAACACCCTAGACTATGATGGATGGGTTTTTCTTAAAGTCACAATGTTGAGGTAATACAGAAAGAACAGCCAGGGTTCAAACAATAACAAATTCTGAATCGTAGCTTGTATGGACCATTAGAAAGGAATTTCCTTTTTTTTATAGCTCGTAGCTCCTGAGAAGGCCAGACTTGGCTAATGGGTGGATGATGGGAGGCCTGTTTGGGGTGACTAGGTGGGGCATACGGGCAGGCTCCGCTGCACTACCTGTCCATGGCCAAAGCTTTCAAGACTGAGAAACTCATGTGACTCTTATAAGCGTGTATAAAAAAAAAAAAAAAACCAACAACCCGCAACTCTACAGAATCCAGCTGAGCAAACATGAAAAAGGGCAATGATGTGGTAGAAGGTTTGGAGAAAGAATATATTCGCAGCTGCAGCGTTCGCCAGTGTCTTACTATATATTGCTTGTTTCTGTGGAGATGGGTGGCAAAAGCTAAGGCTTGTCTACGTCCTCAACTTTATCACCAAGTCTCATGCACTGAGGTTGCACTGCAGTGTGCTACAAATCAACCTAACACCACCGCCTCATCTCGAGAGCCACACCAATCTAGGTTGAGAAACTGAGAAGTGCTTGCTGCTGCTGCTGCTGCTACTGCATTCAGGTGGAAATGCCTGCTTCTAAGCACACAATGTTTTTTGTTATGAGTGTGTATGTGTGCTTGGGGCTGCATGTGGGTGTTCACCAGCACTGTATTGTGCTGTGAATCTGGCTGACAGTTAAAAGAAGAAGCAAGCGAAGGGGAAAAAGAGGACTGCCAGAGAGCTCCAGAACTGCAGGGAGCATCCCCAGATCCCAGCTGCCCTGAGCTGGCTGCGGATCGCAGGCGAGTGCCAGGCTTCCACGGCCTTCCTGGGCCGATTCCAGGCAGAATAGGAGGAGGAGGGCGAAAAAAAAGCCAAAAATAATGTCTGGGCATATATAAAGAAAACCTCACGAGGCAGACAATGCTGAGTCATACGAAAAAGCAAACACATGAGAGGGGAAAATGTTATAGGCTACCCTGATTTCTTTTTTTTTTTTTTTTTTCTTCTTTTTTTTTTTTTTTTAAAAAGAACAACAAAGAGTGCGTTTAGAATGTAATTAATTATGTAATATGTTCCGTCTTTTTCTTTTCCTTTTTTCAGGAAAACTGGGACCGGTTCGAAACTCCTGCAAGTGCGTCACTAAAATTGTTTCCCCCCACAGAGCAGCCCAAGGTCTTAGGCTTCTGTCCACATGCGCCACCAGCCAAACGTTGCAAAGTCTGGCCGTTGTCCATGCATTATTTGTCTAACAATTGGGGAATGGAGCTCATTTTGTGGATAATTATAAGCTTTTGTTATGCAGCTAATAGCCAAGATAAACCAATGCTCTGAAGCAGTGACTAGTATGCTTGTTTTGGCAACACACACATCTGGCACAAGACTCACCCAATGTGCATGGCACACGCTGGAAAAGCAAAACCCTGGGGTTTCCCGGTGCACCTGCGGTTAAAGGTGTGTTTCAGAAAACCTCGGCTGTTTATCCCGACTCCGAGCTGTTTATATCTTATTCATCGGTTTCATCACTTCCTTACTGAAAAAGCACACCACCCTTGATGATACGCACTTGGATGCTGCTGTAAATATGCATCCTTTGTCTTTGTGTCAAAAATATCCTGGTGGTTAAGAATAGCTCTGGGATCTCCAGCGTGCCCTGACCATTGACACGGGAACGGGTTGGGTGCTAATCACGGTACTTTGGCAGGATACAGTGCTTTTCCACAACTCTAGCGAGGATACCTGGTTCCAGAGGAAGGGCAATCACGACAACAGGCCCACCCAGTGACCTCTTTTTGTCCACATGAAGAGAAAACTATTTCAGGGATCACACTGGGCTGAAAGAATTGACCTTGGTGTTATCCTGTCCGCTAGAACCCGTGCTGCACACATCACCATTTCCTGTACACTGTCAACAATGGAATGAGGTTTACACCGTATGGAATACAATACATGTGCACTTACACACCAGGTTATAGGGCGGCTTACGCTATAAGGGTTGAGATTAATTACTAACAAATGGCTCAAAACAAGGCAAGCTTCTTCTGCAGGAGAGAAAAATCAAACTTCAAACCTTTTGACTTTTGCAAAAAAAACAAGCGTTTCGATCCGACGTGACGTTCAGAACAATCGATGCACCTGAACACGTCGTCTCGCGCTTCCGAATCTCGCAACTGCCGCGCGTTTGGCTGATTCGTTAGCGTGCACGGATGATATTTGATCTTTCCCTAATCAGGAATGTGGAAACGCTGATAAAAAAAGTGCTTCCGCGAAGCAGTCAGACATATCGAGAGAAATAAATATGCTAGCCAGAAATGAATAATATTTATACTTGCGCAGCTCACAGCCACAACATCCTGACACTTCCCGAGGTCGCAAACACTGCTGCATCAAAAACTTCATTCAGAGAGGATAAAGATTTGCTACACGGTTGTCATCTAAACAGAAAATCATGTTCTCATTTCCAGTTCATTACTGCGCTTAATTTTTAACTTGTTTCCGAGTTACACATGAAGTTAAAACCAGTCTGCACTCTGCTGAGGTAAAGTGGACATGCACGAACACAATATTCACCCAACACATACATCAACCTGCTTTCTGCACTGAAGTCATTTCCTGTGCCGTGTCCCGGTGACTTCCTGCGTCCACGCTGACGCCGTTATGTGCGGCGCTAAGGATCATTTTATCCTTCCTCTACACACCTGTATTCCATCTGGCGCATTCTGCAGCCCTTTGGAGGACTATCAGGATGCAGGGATGTTGGAAACGCTGATGTGGTTCACACTCGATTACAAGCACTTAATGTTTATCAGGTGCAACACTTTTTGATATTTTCACGTTTGTTTTGGTGTGACATCCATTCGTCATGGAGAAAGGATCAGGATTATGCGTGCCAGAATCAAGCAGGGGAGTTTATTGTGGAAAATAACAACAACAACAACAACAAAAAAAAATCCAAACGAGCCATGTGCTTACAGGGGCTTTCATAAGTATTGGAACTTTCACACATTTTGTAGGGTTGAAATGGACTTGAGATTAGATGCCATGACACAAAATAGCTCTGAAATGTACAGGACATCTATAGTCTGTTAAATGTATTTAACACCCCAGACTCCGCCTATAGATGTTAAATAAATGTCTCCTTAACAAATAAAAGATCACCATATCGATCATAAAATATACATCTTTCTTTGTTAAACAATGACTCATTTTTAAAATCTCTGTTTATTATTGGTCTAAGACTATGCGCATTGTCTGCTGTACAAGTTCCTGTGTGTGAGCGGTTACTATAGAAACAAGAACACATCAGAACGAACGCATCAATAGAAACCTGTCAGGTTACAGCCGGAAATTACCGTCTGAGCCGTGCTGCTGTACAAGAATAACGCGTGGCTTCTGGCCAATCAGATCCGAGTATTCCACCACGCTGTGGTAGAAAAGTGTTTTAATGCTTGGGATGGTGTTTATTCACTCAAACGAACGCTCTGGAGATCGGGCCAACGTCTGAAACAAGGAATGCAACATGGGAGTTTCTTTCCAGCGCTGGTGGTTCCCACAGAGAAACATCAGGTCCCAATTTCAGTGCAGATCACAGCGACTGGGTGAATATTTCTCTTATATACGTTGAGCCTCCCATGACAGATCCCACGCCAAGCCGCTTTTCCTCCTCTCAATTCGCAGCACATGCTGGTGATGTGATGGTGGTGATAAATATCCACGGCAAAACTCATTTCCTCAGTAACCGAAGTGCGCCGGGCCCCATGAGCCCCGTCAGAAGGGGGGGTGGAGGGATGGGGGGATTGGCAGGGGTATCGGAGGTGGGATAACGGGAAACAGCAAGCTAATCACATTCTCCCTTCCCAAAATACAGCCATTACGAAGCTCTGAGCTCTTGTAGTCTACATAAAGTGACAGGAATGAAGTTTACCAACTCCAAAGAATGAACCACGGAACGCTGAGAATCAGAAAGTCTTTTTTTTTCTTTAACCCACCTGTTTTATGTTGTGATGGAAAAGGTGACATTTATTCCACACACCGCTCTTCAATTCTTGATTCGGATTGGACAGAAGGGTTTTCCCTGGCAATAGTTTTGGCAAATCAATTATATATACATAAAACATTCGCAATTGTTCATATGGTGAGGAAACGTTTACTTGAAATCCACGGAAGGAGTCTCCAGTGTCAGCGCTTTGTAACCGTCAGGACTCCTTTTCCGTCTTATTAACATCAAGAGAGAGAAAAAAGATGCTGGAACGACTGTTTATTCATGGCTGCGATAATGTACGTGATGGCGGGAGCTAACGTTCCTAGCGGACGTGTCGCAAAATTTTACGTAACCATAAACGGATAAAAAGTATGAAATGTTCAATTAAGGGGAATAAAATGCTTGTTGAAAAGAATCAACTCCTCATTGCACCACCTTGTCACTGATTACATCCAATAACAAGGATTTTTGGCCAGTTCTGGTTACATAACTCTGATAAAATCTGATACTACTACAAATCACTCATTGCTTCTGTTACAACCAAACCATTTTTATGCATGCTTGGTCATGTGTAATAACACATTTATAAGCACTCACATTTATAATCAAGCATAATAACACTCTTAAGTATGTTTAATAGGTTATTATAAATAAATAAATATATAAATATATTAAAGAGAGAGAGGTACGATTATGGATTTATACAGCTTCTCATCCTGAAGGTTAATTACAGTTAATGACTATAAGCTATCCTGAGTGTGCGGTTGAGATGCTTTCTGTATCCACTGCGCTTCTCTAATTAACACTATCTGAGAAGAGGACGTGCAGAAGTGCACCATCTCGTTGTGACTCATGTCTCATTGTACGTTTTAATCTTGGTGTAAGAATAAGTGAGGCTTTTAAAATAACCTGAGCGTAAGAAAGTGGGTATGATTCAGGTTGTCGCACAGATGTCTCCCTAATCTCTCCAGGGTGTTGGGGGTAAACACCGAACTTAACATTCACTTCCAAACCACACTCCTGACTCATCGGCGAGAACGCAGGCGCTCAGAGAGGTAGAGCAAAAAAAAGCTCCTGCATCCGAAACCTACAGATGGGGCGAGAAATTAAAGGAGGTGTGGACAACCATAATGCAACGACATGCTTCCAGACAGACAGATGAAAAGAAGAAAATATCCCATCATGCTCTCTGGGGTGCCCAGGGTTTGGCTAGAGATACAGTATGTAACACATATTCCACTGAGTTCTCAGACCTGATTGTTGAGTTTCCATAACTGCAGCTCTGACAGTAGTGTCAATATTTTATTATATTAATGCACGTGTTCAGATATGCCATCGTTTCTATAGTAACACACAGTCTTGAGTGGCGGAAGCTGCACATAAAGTAAGCCTAATTAAAAAAAAAAATTATTCTAAACATGTAAACACGAAGAAAAATGTATAATTGTGGATAATGTGTCTCCAGATCCCAGTCCGATCGAGCATCTGTAGGACAGACAACAAGTCTGATCCGTGGAGGCCGCACCTCACAACTTACAGGACTGAAAGGACCTTCTGCTAACGTCTTGGTGCCAGACACTACAGCGCACCTTCAGAGGTCCCGTGGAGTCCACGCCTCGACGCCTCAGAGCTGTTCGACAGCACAATGTAGGGGGACCTATACAATATCAGGCAGGTGGTTTTAATGTTATGGCTGATGGGTGTAATACAAATAATAAAAGACTTTCGGATGTGCTGTTATTGAAAAATAATTGACTTCGGGTTTTGATTGTTGATTCTTTTCCCATAACAGCACAGTCGGAGATGTTTTACAACATACACGACATACAACAGCATTCAGATCTATGGGGGGAAAAATATCAGTCAATAGGTTTGGTGGTCAATAAACGTGATGCAAAAAAACCCCCAGCCGAGCAACTCTTCCTCAGGTGAAGGAGAACGTCACGAGCATGCGATCAACAACCACATGTTGGTTTTTCCTTGAATTTGTCACGTCTGTACTTTTAAGTCAAATACCAACCCAAAACCACAGCAGACATCATGTCCTTTTTCCGACACATCTCTGATGACTTCGACTCATCAAACCACAATGTCACCCCACATAAAGGAAAATGCTGGTGGTTCCACTACATGGCTGCGAGTCCTCCTGAAGACCAAGTGTTAATGAAGAGCAGAGTGTTTCGACTCGGGAAGCCGGAGTCCTGAGTTTACCCGGGAGCTCTCCAGGAAAATAAGACGAGACCCTCTTGACTTGCTGGCGTCAAGGCTGACGTCCGGAAAGCCCTGCGCTCCCAATAAGCACTTATTTCCTGATCGTGTCCTACATGTTCCAGGAGCCCTCTCCATCAAGAGAAGCTCACGTTTAACAATTAAGGTTTCACAAGCTTTTAGATTGCACATCAAGCTTCAAACAGGCAAAATCCCAGGTTTATATGAATATCCTCACTCTTCTATGTTATTGTTTCCATAGTAACAGCTTATTCACGGAGACTTGTTGAAGGCGAAGTTATGGAAGGAGTCTCCGGTGTCAGGAGTTCTTTTGGTCTTATTCACTTGAGGAAATGACTATTTATAGCTGCTGGACATGACTGATGAGTTCCACATCACTGAGTCACCATAAATGGATAAAAAAAATATGACTTGTCTTTTGTTAATAATCAAAACTCGTAACTATTAGCACTATAATCGCTGGGGTACAAAAGGAATAAAACGTTTCACACTACTGTCCTGTAACAGCATGCTCCGTCACGTTGAATTCCTCACACTGTTTGTTGTCACATCCGTTGCTTAGCAACACGAGAGATGATTCACTAGAAGCGAAAACCGATAAGTCATATTTTGATGCGTTTCTATAGAGCCTAGAATACCTAGAATACCATTACCAATAACGTCTGATTCGGTTTTGTGAACAAGGACGGATTTTTTTTTTTTTTATTAATAAGCACAGACCAGCTTTCGTAATCATCGTTTATCTTTGAGCCACAATCTGAAACTGCCGAGAGCAGCATTTGAATATTCGCTGCTCTGAAGCTGAAAGGAGGAGAATGAAAAGTTGGCATGCGGTTCGGGCTCCCTGCGACCCTCATCTGTGCCCGGAGACGTTCCCCTCGGCAAGCCTGGGGTTCAGTGGCACCAGTCTCGGTCGGACCAGTGTGGGTTCTCTCAGTCGCCCGATACCGTGCCTAATCCGAGCCTGAAAACACGAGGCAGAAGAGACGCCCTCCTTCTGCTCACATACTATTTTACAGTCATTCGCTTCCCTTCTGCTGCCGCTCCATCGATCTCCATGACCGATTCTGCTTACCATGAACAAAGCTAATCCTCTCTCTCTCTCTCTCTCTCTCTCTCTCTCCACCTCTGCCTCATCCATCCCTGGCCCTGTGTATCATCGTGAATATTCATAGCTCCTGTCTGAGAAACATGCAAAATGGATGTCAGGATGACTTGGCGATGTGACAACTTCAGCCTGTGTTCGACGATAAGACGATGAGGGAAGAAATCAAACCCAGAAAAGGACAGAAAGTGGTGACAGCATTGAGAACGATCAGGGGTGGAAAAAGTAATTCGTTTTTACCTAATGAAAAGAGCTGAACACAAGTTCGTCACACTTGACCCTGCATGACTAGCGGGTTCACGATGCCATCGCCTGGAAGGAAAATATTCCGCTAACAAGGACAAACCTAGAGTTCGGCTCGTTGGTCAGCTAACTTTTAATAATCCTTTCGGAATGAATCCTAAGGCACGTTAGCAAAAACAAACTGACTAGCTAGCTTAGCAAGCTAAATTCCAAAACCTAACTAGCGAGATCCTTTAATACAGCTAGCGAAATTAAAACTAGCTAGCTAATTAACCAAAGCTTAAGTTAACTCGACGTACTTTCAATGAATTTCAAATGACGTCAGAGACAAACGAGGCATGTTTCATCCCGTATGAGTCGGCAACTCCTGCCAAAGACATCATCTTACTAAGAAAGAAAAATCACGTGGTGTTTGAGGTCAAAGGTTTGAAATAAAAATGAAAATGTTCTTGTTGGACGTTTACTTGGAAATTTGGTAGAAGTTTCAATTTCAATAATACAAATCTTCCACATGAAGACTTAAACATTACAGTAACAAAGTACGATTACGCAAGTGCTTTCCATCCCTGAGAGCAGCACCAAGAGCATCCTGGGTTTAAGGTTTTGTGAGCTATGAACTGATCTAAAACCAATAAAAATAAATAAATAGACGGGGGAAAAAAGGCAAGAATGAGAACTTTTACAATTTTAAAAGGTTTTGTACTGGAGTGGTGCCATCATTTTTTTTTTTACCTATTTACTTTTAGTTGCTTACGTATAAATTCTGCCCCCGATCCAGGAAGTGTTAACCAACATCAAGAAGTTCTGAACTTATTACAAGTTCATGATTTGTTTTGCTTCTCGCCACGACACCCGGGTAAAATATTCACGGAACCCTAATCTGTGCGTCAATTTAGATATTGTTACTTAAATAAAGCCTTTACCCTCTTTTTTTTCACTAAAAATGTCTAGTAAAGCTTGCATCGTCACGCGACCGTGCAGCGAGCGCGGTTATTGAGTTACTGTACTCCGACAGATAGGTGCAGATTGAGTTTTATTACAGTAGATTTCAGTGCCTGCACGGATTCCTTTAGAAATACTGCACACGATGCACGACAACGGGCTCCAGACACCGTCAGAGAATTCGCTCTAAATCACAGCCAACCATCAACTCTGGATTCCAGGCTCGAGTTCACGGTTCGAGTGACTTTACTGTCATGTAATTATTTCTTTTTTTTTTTTTTTGCATTGAGGAGATCCAGCGTCACCGTCAGCCACATGACACTGTCGAGGAGATAACAGGCAACACTGGCTCCTTTATTCGCAAGTGGTATCAATCCGCTCAGTATCTGACCTGCCCTTTAACGAGACATATATGAAAGTGACTTTTGTTCTTATATTAGAGTTCTTTTTTTTTTTTTTAAAAGGCCATTTCATGTGTACGAGCACCACATGCATCTACACGAAGCTTTTTCTCCCAACATTTCTAGTTCCACACTTGATTAATTATCCATAACGACTAAGTCTGAGATACAGGTTTATATGAACTTATCCATTCTAATAGTGCCTTGTTTCTATGGTTACAACTTACACAGGGACGTCTTTATTGGACATGGTGCTTAAACAGGTTAATGCAGAGATGGAGATGTTTACTCTGTGTTTTTTTTTCTGAAACTCTATGAGATCGTGAGTGCTCGAGGTTCTGCCTTTGCCTTATTTCTTATTTCCGCTCTCTACTTTTAACGACAGTGCTTTCGCGATGCTTTCGCGATCGCATTTCTAGGACGCTTGTCACGTGGAGGACCGGACGGTACGTCAAGCCTATGCCGAGCATCGTGTCGACATCCCGACGCTGGTCGCGTGTGAAAACATTAACAGTGCTATCACTGATTATTTTCCTATACCTGCACACCCTCATGTGTATTATTCATTAATTATCTTACAGCCAGTCCCAAAAGTCTGGATCTATGCATGAAATGAATAACAATAAATCAGATTAATAATAATTTCCGGTTCGAAACGAACAACAGACGATGGAATTCGGCGTATACGTGTAGTTCAACACCATCATTGGTTGTAGTACCTGTCTTTAAATAAACGGTGTTTCTACGGACGCCCCATAGAAACGGAACATTGTGTACGTTTGATTTTTCACCGGAACGTTCCTTTAAATCTGCTTCCATTTATCTGCTGCACAGATCTGAGGCAGTCAGCGAGTGAAGCCCGAGCGAAGTGAATCCACCACCCGGTTTGATATTTTTGGACAAATGAGGGACCCCCCTTGCTGCTTTTCTTCTTTTTCCTTTTTGCTCGACTTTAAAACCCAAATAACGTGCGTGATGGATGAGCGAGCGGCAGCAACACCTCCCCCAATCAATCAGGCTGCGAGCTGGGGTTTGTGTGGAACGAGAGCGGACCCCCACCATGGCCCCCCCCCCCCACACACACACACACACCACATCATATATCATTCACATAGCTCATCCACGATCATCCAGCGTACACCTAGATATACACACGTTTTCACAGCTCACTATTAGCCTTCGATATATCCACACACACACATGCACGTATGGACACGCATGCACACGCAAGGCTACCTCCAGACAGGTTTGGAAAAGAAAAACTCCCCCCCTCATCCCACCGACCCCTTTCAAACCCCCTCGAAAAAGCCCATCTAAAACAAAATTACATCCAATTGCCATAACTCAGACAGGAAGGGGAGCGGGGAAAGAAAAGAGAGAGGGAGAGATAGAGGGCGAGTGAAAACAAGGCACCAAATGGTCCTGGTTAGCAGCAGCAGAACAGAGAGATCCTCAGAGTCCCTCGGCTGTGGGGGGACTCTCACTCTTTGTGTATGTGTGTGTGTTCCTGCAAACACACACACACACACACACACACGCAAGCAGGCGAATTCCAGAAGAGTGTCGTCATCAGGAGGTGAAGACAGAGAAGCAGCGCAGCGACAAGTCTCCGACGTTCTCACAAGCAACGCACCCATGCTCCGTCACACACGTGCATTTGTTCACACGTGCAACATTCGACCGGTGAGGCGGTTTTCCCTGTTACTGCTGCGTTCGGGCAGCTGCTGGTTTTTTTGGGGGAGTTTTTTGGCAACAAGCTAGGCAACATGTGGGTTTCGGAGGAAACAAAAAAAATAAATAAAAAAAACTCAACATGACCCTAATCAAGAAGAATATACACACAAACAAACAAACAAACAAACCCAACGCAAACCCGGACCCGGCGTGGCAAACTGTTCCCACAGCTGGGATATTACAGAGCGCAGAGAACAGAGGAGGCCTTTGAGCGATGAAAATAGACCGTCTGAAGGTGAACTTTTCCTCCGCAGAAAGTGGCGCGAGTACAATGATATCAAGAGGTGTGTTTGGGCCGAGTTCTCAGGCTGGCATGTGTGTGATAGTGCGTGGCGTCTTCATAAGGAATCCTCCCCAGAAGCCGGCCAGGGGTCACTCGCTGCTCGGGAAGCGCTGGACAACGAGTTCTCTGACCCTGATGAAGGCGCTCAGCTGGAGCATGAAGAAAGTCATTTTAAAAAAAAAAAGGAAAGAAAGAAAGAGGGAGCAGTAATCATTAACCTCTGCTTCTCCGAGATGTTAACACCGTGTGCCGTGTCAGGACGAGGGCACGTCCTCTCTGGTGAATCTCTAAACATCCGAAAAAATAAACAGGTCTCATGTGTTAATGTGCCAAAGATTTCTGTAGGAAATCTGCTTTCATTTTCTTCCTTACGTGATATAATTTGATTTGATTTTTAATTCTCAGTACCGCGCTAAAATGACAAATTGAATATTAACTCCATCCGTTATCTGTTCCGCTTCTCCTGCAGGGTTGTGCGGATTGACTCGTCTTACACATCACTATTTTTTTTACTTCGACTTTTTTTAAATGCTTATGAAACATTTTTATCCCTTTTAGTCAGGTGTCTTTTCTTTTTTTTTTTTTTTTTTTTAATTTATTCATTTTTTTTTTTTAACAGGCTGTGTGATTTTTTTTTTTCCAGTCTTTAGGTGCGGAGCGTGTCGCGAGTTTCTCACGTCATTATTACTCAAACTGCGACGTCACAAAGTGGGTGTTCGATTTTTCAAAGCTTACAAAAAGTTTCAGTAACGCCGATGTTCTTCGTCATCACGTGTGCATGTTGGTCACCACTGATTGGCTGTACTTTACCTGGTACGTTCACGACACGACTCATTTACATTACGACACGCACAAAACTCCATAAAAGGCAAAAAGAGAGAGCTGAAAATGACAAATCGGTGACTAAACAGAACGAGCGCCTCCTAAACGCAGCACGTGCCTCATCCAGTACTGCAGCTCAGCCACTGCAGCGTCTCACACACACACACGCACGCACACACACACACACACACACACACACACACACACACACACACAAATTCTTCCTGATTTATAGGGTACCATTACTTGTGTCCTAAATACATGGATAATCTTATTTATCGTAACTTACAGATTTATTATTTATTATTATTATATTAGTTTTATTATACTATTATTATAGTATTTATTATACTTAATAATAATAATAAGTATACATATGTATATGTATTAATGAATATGAAACAATTGCGTTTCACAAGCTGCTTATTAAATCGGCGCGTAGTTGATACGGTTTTCCGTTGAAGCTTTGACCAAACTACAAGCGATATTATTTTAGTTCGCAATTTCAAATTGTGCATTAAGCAGGTTAATATATATATTATAATTATATAAACGTGTAAATACATTCAGTGCGTTCGTGAAAAATCGACCGTGAAAAAGGACGTCCGGTGTTTTTTAATGTTCAGGTTAAAGCATTTCTGATCAGGAATAACACTTCTCGAATAAAAAAAAAGGCTATTCATGAACTTGATTTCGAATTCACGCAGAATCGGTGGTTTTTCTCTTTCCGACTATTCCGAGCTGCAGCAGGGTTCCATGCGAGAGGAGGTGGAGGAGAGGGAGGAACAGATAGCAGCGAGGAGCAGTTACTATTTGGAGTGAAACATTCCTGCGTGAGGGTTCTGGTGCGAGAGCGGCCTTCCTCTCGATGCGGTGTGGTATTTGTCCCCAGCTGAGCTCCAGATAGTGTAAGAGAGATGCAAACTTTCCCAAGGATATCTTCCAACCGCATACCACTCCTTCTCTCTTCATCTCATCCCTCCGTCTCTCTCACTGCCTCGCTGAAAGCCGCGTCGTTTAACGCTCCCTCTGCACTAACACTTTGCCTTTGTTTTGGACAGCTGTTTGGACAGCGTTCCCCCTCTCCATCCTTTTTTTTGCTCCTCTTGCTTGTCCAATCCCGAAAACACCCGCTGTTCTGATCGTCTCCATGACGATAAGCGCTATCGTTTTTCATTACATGTTTTAGGACAGAGAAGATTGATTTCCATCGACTGAACAAAAAGTCTTAAAGTAAGGGAGAATTATAAAACATCATGATGAGCATTAATGAGTCCTCCATCCACTAGGGGGCGACAATCCCACAACGGGCTTTTATGTCCTTTTTATTCTTGTTTTTGTTTCAGATTGTTTTGTTTTCAGACTCGGCAATGTTTGCAAAAAAAACACTGGGAATGTTATGGAAACCCAAACTTAATGCTGAGTAAAAAAAGCGAGATCTGATTGTTCTTTGTCCCAAGAGGTATCCGCTTGTAGTGAGAGCTTTTTAAACTGCGACTGGAACGGAAAGAATTAATCCAACCTGGCAACCCTGACTTACGCATGAAATTAGAAACATCAATAGTGATTTCTGATTTAAACGGGATGGAAAGGGGTCGGTTTAAAAAGGGATCTGTCGTTCTTTTGTTTTTTACTTGCACGGATCCTCTTCCCTCGGGTCAGCCAGCAAATCCAACAAACACAAATACGACAAAGCTAAAAATCTGGGTCGTGTCAGGGAAAACCAAATGAAAAGACTCGGTTAGGGCAATGAAAATGTTGGAAGATTTGTAATCCCGTTGCTCTATAAGGAAGGAAAGTGGCTGTGCGTGCTGACGGATTATAATTTAGGGTCAGGAATAATCTGGATTTCTTGAAAAGTGAAGGGAAAATTACGCTGATTTTGAATCCTTCACACATCAAGTGTTACTTCTTAAAAGCCTGTGCTTAAAGTGCCATAATCCTCAACCTAGTCCTCCGACCACCAGAGGGCGACGATCACTTTACAAGATGATCTCAGACGTTCCAATGACATGCCTTACACACTCCTGAAATGATTTCATGGTCCTGAACAGGAACACTCTTACCATTATATTATTTATGTATATTCATTTAGCTTCAGTAAACACTTTATCATGGTTCCAGGAACCCTGGATGGAACACAGGGCATCACACACACACACACACACACACACACACACACACACACACACACACACACACACTCATTCACACTGAGTGGGCCATTTAGAAATGCTAACAGACAAACCAGCTTTTCTGGGAGATCGAAGGAAACCGGAGAACCCGGAAGGAACCCACGTGAACACAAAGAGAGCATGCAGAACTCCATGGAGACAGTAACCTGAGCTCAGGATGGAAGCTGGAGCTGTGAGGTGACGATGTTACCCGCTGTGCCATCCCGACGGGATATATTTATAGACCTACACCTCCGGCTGAGAGATACCTCCTAAACGTCCTGATCTTTACCTCAACTCGACTGGCTTAAGGTACGAGAGCTCGTGCAGATGGTGCCTGACTGATGAAACCTCCCCACTGAACCCTATGACCTGTATTCGGTACGTGAGTGCACAAGACTGTCAGCTCATGTCTATCTAAAGCTTCACTTTATTTAACTTGATTTGATTCAGAAGAGAAGTGAGACCCTTTCTCTCTATATTTACTCCATTAAACCGTCTCTCGCTCTGTCTGACACTCGGCACAACCCGGTCCTTTCTGTAAAAATGGTCTCAGATGATGAGAAGAAAGAAAGCGAGAGATGAGAGTAGGTTTGCAGTTTCCCCTGAACGATGAATTCCCCTGCGACGGCGGTGGGAAACGCGTTACACACGCAACTGTGGCTGAGAAATTACTGTAAAGCTGCGTCTTGAAAGTGAAAGAGAGAAAAAAAATAATAAAACACACAGTTTTCAAACTGAAGTAAGAATCGGTGTAGTTTTGAAGACTAAGCTTGTACATAGTGATAGCAGGAGCTACACGGGTTCCATAAATCTCGTGTAATGGGCCATACAGCATGCTCTCTGGTGACCCTTTGGTATTTAAGCCACACTGACCTACTATAGAGTGCATCAGCAAGCCAAGGCAGCTGCTTACATAACGGCAGTCCCTCAGGAGGCCATATTGTCCACTGTGGCTGCGTTGTGCCTCGTCCAGGGAAAGGGACAGAGGGACCCTCAGATCTACCCAATCTCTCCTCCCTGCGTCCTCCCTCTATTCCCTTTCTCCGCACAATGGGACTCTTCAGTCAAAATAGGGCCTGCCTTCACCCAGGCTTCCTGCCCCATGTCCCGGCCTTGCTATATTTCTTGCCGACTATCAAAGAAGATTCCAGTTGGTTTTGTACCAAGCGCGCGAGGCGGCCGTGCATCTGGCCGGGACGCGGGGGTATGGTGCACAAGGCCTGGCTTAGTCCCGCTTCCTTCAATCTGACGCGTGCAGGAACCGAGCGGGCATTCAGAAAAGCCACCTGACTCTGCACGGCCTCGGCCACAGAGGAGCGCTCAGAGCAGCCGTGCATTCTGGAGGGAATTCACAACAGAACAATAAAGACCGCAGTAAATTCTTGCCTCGTCATGTGATCAGCTGTATCTGAGAAGGTCCGTATCTGTAACGTAGCCCAGCTCCAACCTAGCCTTGTCGGGTCGTTCGAGTTTAAGGACTAGTGAAAATTACCAGCTGCAGCAAGTTTTAACGTATTCTCAAATTCTAACGTAAAACCTACACCTCCCCCATAGCAGGTGCAGCATCTGTCAAAAACAAAACCATTCTGGGCTTAAACCATTCTTTTCTTTTCTTTTTATGAGGAGTATAAAGAGTGAAGCATTTTTGGGGACACGAATGGTCACGTCGCTGAAATACTCTTATAATGGCGCATATAAACGTCAGGGACTACAGGCTAAACTGCAAATAGGCTAACGAACACTTTACTCAGCTAGCACTGCAAAAGAGCATCAAATATTTTCCCTGCCACGTTACGCGTCACTCTGACATTCGGGCGCAGATTAAGTTTGCAGATTAACGCTGACCACTTCCCTGAGTCTCGATCACGGACGCGGCGCGTGTCGGATCTTGTTTCCGATTGGCTGCTGACGGCCAAACACATCCCGTGACCGTTTAACGCACTACTGGTCACGACGCAACAATTTTACACCATGCTAATTTTAATGTGGCTTCAGATTCAACTTTACAACGGCTCAATGCACTCGCAAACATAAACTACAAAGCCTACCTACGCATCCGTCACCTAGAAAAGGACCCGAACGTATCGGTTTGCGACATTTCTACGATACAACAGGACGGCTGCTTTTAAAAATAACCTTTTAAAAAAATAGTCCCGTCATACTTTTACTTAAATCGGCATTTTACGCCGGAAAGAAGAAACTTTACTGAGTTTGTAACTGTTATTTAAGATATAATAATCATTTGTTTTAAAAAAAAAGACATCGCGATATGAAGAATATCTCCGAGAAACGTATTGTGACATCATCGATCACGGTATTGTCGTATCGCTCAGCCCGTGTGTACCTTAGATGACTTTTAAAGCGACGTTATATCCTCACTTCTAGCTGAAAGATTCATTAAAGGAGCAAAAGATGAAGCTACCAGGGAACGGTAGCGTTTAGTAGTGTTTTTCTTTTTCTTTTCGCGGCACTGAGACGCCGTTCACCCGATCTGCAGGTGAAGGCTTCATCCACAGACCAACACACCAGATGGAGGAACGGACTGGTGCTCAGTCGGTGCCAGACGCACAGCTGCTGGAGGCCCGTTTGAAACACGGTTGGTCACGAGCAGGTGATGTGGCAACAGAACAACTGCAGAGACACACATGAGTAGTAAACGGCCATACAGAGCCATGCACGAGCTGACAGGCGTGCTTTAAATAGACCCAGCGAGTCAGAATTCCCCTAAAATTTTCGAGCCCCAGGCAAATAAACACAGAAAAGGAAGTAAAAACCATACTCAAATGCACACAAAAATAATCATTTGCATAATGGCCTGCACGGCTGGTGAACGTAAGATGAAAAACAAGCATTGTGCTGATCTGACCAAGTTTAAGTTGTGACAAATATATTCTGGAATTAATTTAACTGATTAATATTATAACCTGTTGGACAGGCATGAAAAATCACACACACACACACACAAAAAATAAATAAATTTGTCCGGTTATTTATTCAGCCCATATGCTGCACCCGAATTGTATCCTAAACATTATGGATGCTTTAACCTAATTATAATTTCAGAAACATCTCGAAAATCTCTCCGTGCTCCAATTGAAATGAATTCAAGATGTGTCCAGAAACAAACAAAACAAAACAAAACAAAACCCATTTTTATCAAACTGGAAAATCTTTCTCGCAATATTTCTTTGTTTGCTCGTTTGATAATTGCAGGAATGTCTGGAAACGCTATCGTTAAAGCAACACGGCTTGTTTCTGGGCGACCCAGCGGTCCCGATCGGCTGCTGCCTTTTTTTTTTTTCTTTTTTCTCTTATTCAACAATGCACCGTTTAACTCATTAATCTGAAACGGACCGCAACCCGAGCCCTGAACGCGCCGTTTAGACCACATGGTGGTTAACGCAGAGTGCTGACCATTAAACAGGACTGAACGAATTGCAGTGTCCTCTAGCACTTAGCGTTAAACCGGACCCTAACCCACGCGTCTCGAGGAAAAAAAAAAAAAAAAAAGCATCTCATCAACACATAGCGGTTGGCATCAAAAAATTTTTAAATGTTAAAAAAAAAAAAAAAACAACAAAACCCTCTAAACCACATGAAGAGCTGCCTGGCACTAGCGATTCTCAGAAAAACGCTCACTTCCCCTCCGTAATCAAACAGCCGGCACCATGGCAACGATCCCGCTTTTTAAATTGTTGTTTCGAGTGCTTGTTTGTGTACGCGTTTGGCTGGAGCCCGTCTCATCGGGGCTGGAAATATGATGTGGTGAGCACGGCGTCCCCGGGCATATGGGGCTGTACGTAGGGATGCTGTCTGATGTGCATTCAAAACCACAGCGCTACACAGAGCTTCATTATGCGCGGGCCCCGAGAGGGACGCGAGGGAACACACAGCGACTGAGGCGGGCTGTTACAGACGGGCCTACAGCAAACACTCCGCTGATGGAGAACCCAGGAACGGCACGATTCGTCTCAAGTTACCGCTAACGGGCGCGATACTTTCGAAAAAAATCACTTATTCACGCTAATAAAACTCCGCTTTAGTTCAGGATGATTAGCGACGAAGCTGAATGTTTTCACAGGATTACTGTGCATCTCAGGAGAGGGTCACATGCGCACCGTGGAGGAGAGAAAGGAAAAGAAAAGTACGTGATGTAAGGAATAAAACATGACACCTGAAGTTTTTCCACAACAGCACGTCCTGAAGTGTTTCATTTTTTTATACAAGTGAGCCTTGCTGTCGCACCGGAAACTCCTCCCGTAAACGCTAAATAAACGCCGTCTTACAGAAAAATTCACTCATTTTAACGTTTTTGAAATCCGTTCCTATGTGAATTTAAGTCGTAACTATGGAAACGGTAACGATATCAGAGAAACGATATCTGAGCACATTAATATAAACCCGTGATTTGCCGTTCGACCGGCACTACCGTCCCTGCTGCCGTTATACGATATTACTGTGTGTTACAATATACAATAATACAAGTGACTGTGTGTTACTTTTACGGCAGGAAGCGAGCCATGTTTCTCGGCGACGGTTGAGTCCCGTTCTGTGCGTCTGGGACAACAGCGACTGCTTGACTGCGCAATTTGACGCAAATAATGGCCGAGAAGAAAATGGCTATTCAGGTTACAAGATTATCGGCTTCTCCTGAATCTGCTCAACACGCTCTGTGTTCCCAAAGACTGATACCCTCAATCCAGTGAGTGCACGAGGAAAACGTGTAGAAAGAAAGAAATCGAGAGCGAACGTGAGTTTATGTTTCCTTGTAATCGACAACAAGCAACTTGGGTTTGAAAAAAAAAAAAAGAAAGAAAGAAAGAAAGAAAGAAAAAGGACTGCGTGACCGCAACAATTGCTTTGCTCCCTAAAGGCTTCCGAGACAAAAGTGCCTCTCGTATGGATGCTGGCCAGGGGAGCCTCCCGTGCCTGCAGAGGTGCGGGATTAAATTTGGCCTCTTTGTGCAGCGCGGGGATTTCCAGCCCGTGAAACAGTGAGATGGATGGGAATGTGCGGCGCTCTTGCAGTCCCTGTGTGGGAAAACCTTTCTCTCTCTCTCTTTTCTCATTCTCTCTCCATCCCCATCCTTCTCTCTTCTTAAATTCGAGAAATGAATCTGTCTCTCTTTTCGGCGTACAGAGAACAGATACCGGCTCGTCAGATTCTTCCGGGCGTTTTTGTTTCCTGTCCCGGAGTCCTAATCCTGTCCGATTAAAGCGCCGCTCTTCCTGTTTTTTTTTTCCACATCTTTCTGACTGAAGCAGAGCCAACTGAAGAGCCAACATTTCTGACCAGCATGATCTTATTACGTAAGAGACGCGGCTAAGCGCGCTGTGGTTTAGGCCGGCGGTTCTCAAAGCGGAGTCCGTAAAGGTCAGGGGTTTTGACTCGGTACTCGTATGAAACGAAGGTGATGTAGAAATATTCCACTTCGTTCGTCCTGCTGTGACGTGTCTGTTGCACGTGAAGCGTTAGTAAGTAACAGAGACGTTCATTACCGCGAGCTCCTTCTAGTTCCTGTGCCACAGAAATAACTCTACTCTAATGAATCTTAAAAAGTTCCTGGAACTAGCAGCCAGAATGAATTCCAGCCCTGATTTCTCTGCTGGAAGCAAAGATAAAGTTAGTGAGTTCCTAGAACTGTTCCTTAAGTGGAAACATAGCTCAGCACTGAGTGTTTAAGGAAGCCGAGGATCCGTCCTCTCTCAGACTCGCTCCATTTTTACCACGTTAAAGAAAGACCAAACACTCTTCAACGAGCTTAGCGAAGAGCCGAGAGCAGCCTTGACTCACAGCGTTAACCTGCCCGGGAATTCGCTGTTTAAGGTCAGGATCGACCACAGGAATCTCACAGGGATGGCAGTGGTTGTGTGTCATGGGCCTTGGAGCTTTACTGCTGTTAGTCAGCTGTGTTCCTCAGCATCCGGTTCGCTGTCATCGTGATGTTTCATAGGGGTTTTTCTAGAAAGCAAAATGGACAGATTTTGGCCAGCAAAAACATCTAAACCAGCTCAAATTCCCAAATTTGGTGTTTTAAAAGAAACTGGAACACTGTAGGTGGATTTTAAGATGTTTTTAGAAATCAGTATCATAGCTGAGGAACGGTGCTCTAAATGAGAGCTATACCGCTAATGCTAACTTAATACTGAGCATCAGAAGAGGAAGAAGAAGAGGAAGAAGAAACGAGTACGAACATGAGCAGAAATAATAATAAGTAGAGAAGCGACATAAGAAAATCAAGGATAAGAGTATATTCGGGAATTTATCATAGAAAAAAAAAAAAGAATGAGAATAATTAAAAACCAGGGATAGCATGAAGCCACCAAGGAAAACAGAAGTGAAGATTCTTAAAATGTGCTTGCAGTGGAAATATACCTAATATTCCTCAAAAAGATCCCACAGTGGTAACGCGTATAAAGTTCCTGAAAAGGTTCTTGCAATGAAAATGTACTTAAAGTTCTGAAAAAAGTTATACAGTGGAAACGCACCTAAAATCCCTCAAAAAAAACGTTTCTGCAGAGGAAACGTACATAAAGTTCCTGAAAAAAAGCCTTCAGTAGAAACAGAGCTAAAGTTCCTCAAATAGAGATCACGAAGTGGAAAGACACATAAAGTACCTTAAAAGTATCCTGCAGTGGAAACACACCTAAAGTTCCCGAAACAGTTCCTACAGTGGAAATGCACCTAAAGCAGTTCCTACAATGGAAATGCACCTAAAGTTCCAGGAACAGTTCCTACAGTAGAAATGCACCTAAAGTTCAAGAGTTCCTAAAACAGTTCCCTTACTGGAAATGTACCTAAAGTTCCTGAACAAGTTAAAACGCTCCTAATTTCCTGAAAGATTTCATACGGTGGAAATGGGTGTAAAGGTTCTGGAAAAAGTTCCTTGCTGTGAAACACTCAAAGTTCCTCAGCTCCTAAAAATGTTCCTGCGATGGAAAAGCACAACATTCCTTATAGTCAAGTATATAAGTATAAAGTAAAATATTATTCCTAACAAAAGAGAAAACAGCAAAGTCTCTTTATACGCGAACATTCCAAGGTCTAAAAAACAGTTAAGTTGAATTCCGATCTTGGCCCATTGTTATAGGATCTGATATCTGATACCTTTTCTCTGATATCTGATCACCATTGTTTTGATGGTATAAGTGATACTAGGTGATACCATAAAAAATAAATAAATAAATAAATAAAACTGAAAAAACAAAAGAAATAATTATAATAGTTTGTAAAATAAATAAATATAATAATATAGTTTGTAAAATAAACAACAATAATAATAATAATAATAATAATAATTAATTGAAGACAAAAGAAATACCAGAAAACAGAACAAAATGCAAACTTATTTTTAAAAAATAATAAAAATACATCTTTTTATATACAGCGGATGCCTTTTTTATTTCATATGTTAAGTGCTATTTTTTTATTTTAGTAATAATCTTTTCTTGTTGACTTTAGGCACACTGAGCTAGTGTTCAGTACTGGATGTTAGTAAATGATCTGGAATGAATAATTAAGTGCTAAAATATGATCTCCACACAAATGGAATGTTCCAAAAAGGATAAGGATAAGGATAAGGATAAGGATAAGGATAAGGATAACCCCACCTCAGATTATGGAATATGGGATTACGGTTCTGGCTCTTAAACTGATGCCCAGTTGTTAAAAATGGTTCTTAAAGGTTCTTTGAGCCTCGCACCGCTATGGCATCATGTTAGCGCAAAATGGCTGAAGAGGTGGATAGCAGCAGGACCAGCTAAACACGACCCAATAACCCCTGAAGGTTCCGAGTGTCCCAGTTCTTCCGTGTCCTGAGGTCATTTGACACGATCACCCATTTCACTAAAGTATTTGTCTTCCTAATCTGAAATTGTGAAACGCAATTCCTACTGTGCATTCTTCCAACACACAGACTCCCTGTGTCCCAACCTAAATGGAATTTAACAAGAAGAACGGATGTTTATTCAGCATCCGAGAGGAACCAGACAGCAAGATAATTAGATATCCTCTCAAAAAAAAAAAAAAACCCAGAAAGCTTCATTCTTCTCAATGGATCCTTACACGACTGATGCAACTGGAAAAGAATGTACACTAACTGGAAGATTCTCTCTGGTACGGTTTCCAATAAAAAAAGTGTAACACACATGACTGGACATCCCTGATAGATTATTTTAGAAAATAAAGGATCACGCACTGGGTTTCGGTTAGCAAAGATGGCTGTGCTCATTGTATCTGCTATTAACTCTGACACAAATGCTGGAAGTCAAGTTCAAATACTGCAGTGTTTCTCATCAGGAGAAGCCGCTCTGGGATCTAAAGACGGGTTCGATCCATTCGGAACAAATAACACGTGTACACACAGATCACTGAAAATGCGCTGATGGCTTACAGTATGAACATGACAGTCGTTACAAAATTACAAAGCATATTCTGTTCGAAATTAATACTCTATTGAGGAAAAGCAGCATTGTTTGCACGGAGTTGGGCGTCTCTGCTGTTCCTGTTTCCTCTACTGTCATGGAAAGCAAGCAGACTACGAATGTTAACGGTCCAGAGTGAAGGATCCAACCAACTGGATGCGTATTACATCTTATTCTTGAGCTTAGAACGAGCCCTTTATATCTACATACGGAGCGGGTCCACCTCTACGGAGCCAACGTGTCGCGCTGATACAGTAGCCCGGAACGGACAAACCTTTAGAGAGCGCCTTCCACGGTTCACGTTCTTACATGTAGCAGTGCGAGTCCTGAAGCAAGCATGACAAAGAAGAACGAAGGAAGACAAGTAAGACGAAACACGAGGAATCGGTGTTTTCTGGGGCTGGATAACAAGCTTGAGGAGCCAAATTTTGAAAACTTGGAGGATCATGTTACCTACTTAGAACGAGAAAAATTGAGGGAGTGTGGCAGTAAGTATTGGAGAGACACTACGGGCACCTGACGGCCACCATACGCTCTAACACAGTGGTCACCAAGCCTGTTCCTGGAGATCTACCTCCCTGAACATTTTAGCTCCAACCATGATCATGCCCACCTGACCATCTAATCACTGCTTTAAGACTTAGAGCAAAGATTAGATGGACAGCTGGGCACGATTGTGGCTGGAGCTAAAATATTCAGGGAGGTAGATCTCCAGGAACAGGCTTGGTGTCCACTGCTCTAATACACGCTTGGAAATGGAGCGGTAAGGGAGGGGCGTTCAGGTGGTTGTAACTGACTGAATCCTACACGGTAGACCTTCAAAAATGTTATCAAGCGAGGATAAGGTCTACGGGTGCGCAGTCATCCTCTGCCGTTTCATTTCTCTTAGTTTGTTTAATGCTCTTAACTAGCTAGCGAGTCATCCCTATGTTATTACATGACATTCATTCCTCTTTCTCTTGATTAGAAGGCTAGCTAATTATGGGTGTTAGTGAGCTCATAAATACAGAATAGGACAGTTCGCGCTCTCCTGCAAGTGTGTTCAGTGTCAGTTCGGAAAGAAAGCGTGTCTCAGACTGAGCACGTGCTAGCCTTCGTCTGTGCCTTGTGAATGGGAAGTGAGGAGAAAATGAGGTAAAAGTACAAAAAAATAAAGAGAAGAAAACAGCAAGAACTGAAGCCTATTATGAAATCAAACACAACCTGGTTCCCTGTGTTAATGTCCCATCAGGTCCTCAGAGCGCCGACAGCCTCTTATTTGACACGCTAAATTCTACACGACATAAGCTCAGCACCATCGACTTTCCCACCAAAAAGGTTATCTCTCTGTGAACGGGGCTTCTCCCTTTGTTATGAGACACCACATGCCCAGAGCCCTTGACAACTTCCTCAACTCGGAATGCCGCTGGAATGCCGAGGGAGCGCTTGCCAAGACGGGCTACCTGGTTAAAACGGATTAGAGGAGCTTTATCCCGTCGTCAGGAATGCGGAATGGCCGACCTCCACGCCAAAGAGACATGGTAGATATTTGAGGCAGCCACCCCAGGGTGACGCTCCGACACGTTCTTGCGAGCAGACGACAGTTCCATGAGATCGCTCGAATTACTTCACAGCCTGTCATCAGATGTGAATGTAAATAATGTTTTTGGCACCTTCCCTCCATAACAACATGAGAAGGCAACGTGAGAAGTCAGGCAACGTGAGAAGTCAGACCGTTAAACTTGTCTGAAGGCGGGATGGGTGGTGATGCCATTCAGGCTCCAACTGAAAGCACAGCTTTTGTCTGGAATTTCTACACAATGATTGCTTTTAAAAAAACGCAACAGGATCTTGTGTGAATAAAATAAAAAAATAAATAAAAAAAACACCCGTTAAGACACCTCTGTCGTGCCGGTGTTGGAATGCTGATCAAAAGCCGGCGCTGCGATTATCTCTAAAATCAACTTCCTTTTCGAGATGCGCCGGATCATAACGTTCCCATCGGAAACGGCTGCTGGTCTTTTATTAATGAGAAACGACGAGAATACGTCGGTATAATTTTTGGTGCGGAAAAGAAAAGAGAATATTAAAGAAGAAATGAAATAGAGAAATCCGCATAACACAATAGGAAAAGTTTGATAAAATCATGCGGCAGAACAGTAGCAGTTAAGTGAAAAGTGAAGTTGTGGTGCAGCGGTGAGTGAACAATGTTTCCCCTGTGATAATAGACTAGAATAGACACTGGTGCTGTTTGCTTTACTGTTGCGCCCAAATACAACACAACTAGAATGCAAGTGTGAAGACACAAACCTTTTACTACAACCGTCACCTCAGCACAATATCATAATTTGATGATAATATTCAAAATGACTTGACATGATATGAAATCTGGACATAATATGGACATATCTTGGCACAAGATATCTTGATATAACATGAATGACATAATATGAAATCATCACATGTCTTGCCAAGGCACGAGATCTTGTCATGACATGGAATCTTTACATATCTTTACACGACATATCTTGATATAATGTGGAATCTTGACATGAGAAGAACTTTAGACATATCTTGACATGAAATCTTGACATTAAATCCTGACATGACAAGAACATGTGGTACGTTATATCTCCACTATGCCGTGCGACGATAAATCATGGTAAAAATTTATGACGATTCGAATAAAAGAAATACATCATGAAACACGATTATCAGGGCTGCTTAATCTCTTAATTTTTCCTAGCTGTAATTGCGCTGTTAATACAGCAGAGGGTGCAATAACGTACAACAGTGGCTAATGCACGTGACGTCACCGTACGTTGGCGGACGCCACGCAGCTCGGATTCCATGAAAACACACACAGAACGGATCTAAAATGGGAAACAGCTTTTGTACAACAAGAAATCAAATCTTTTTAAAGAGAAGGGAAGCAAATGGAGGTTGTTTTACGTTTAAGCTGAAGCCTTCGCAAAAAATTTTCATAAATGTTTATTAGGAAAAGGACTATTTTTTATTCACTTTTTTCATTTTCAATAAAAGGAATATTTTACCTAATTGCCTATTATATTTTATTCCAACCTTTACAAATATTTGTAAATGATTATTGCTGGGTTTTAAGAAAGTGTATTTTTAATGTAACAAAAGTTATATTTAAGCTGATAAAAAAATAGGAAACTGCATGTTGCATTCTTTTTTTGTAATAAAATTCTCTTTATTGAATTTTTTACAATATTAAAAGGGAAAGTCAGGAAAGTCGACTTGTGAACCCAGTATCGTGAACCGAACCGAATCGTGAATTGGGTGACTCGTTACATGCCTGTTCTTGACGTGAAATCTTGAGATGACCTAAAAACCGGACATGACACGAAATCTGGACATGACATTCACGACCAGTCAAACGTTTCTGCACACCCCAGGTTTTCACTACTTTTCCATTTATTTCATAAGCTTCAGATGTTTTCTTGCTAAGCACTGTACAACTACAGATGAAAATATAAGCCATGAATATCAAAATATAATAATAAAAATATAAGAAATATGAAACAATACATGTCTGACATCCTGTTAACTGGTTGTGTAGTGATGGCATCATAGACTGGCCTTCATCTGTGCACAGAAGACTGAAGGAGGCGGGGCTAAAGGGTTGTATTTCAGCCATTTTGAGCTGAACTTTACACTTAGGGTCTGCCTTGGCCCTTAGACGCCCAGTGCACCAAACAGCCGACAACAGGAAGCACGCGAGACCTTAGACCAGAGCAGACAGCCGGGTCAAGCCCGCCATTCTGTCCACAGTCTAGACAAACGTGACGGCAAACCTAGGATGTTTTTATCATATCCGTTTTATGGAGGCAATATATATGGTGCACCAGCAGAAGATTTATGTTTCATTTTCCCAGTACTCTGGCTACCTTCGCATGAAGGACATTGGTTTTATTTTTATTCAGTATGAATTAGATAAAGAGCTTGTGCAGGTAAAAACATGCTGCTGGGTTTGTCTGCCACTGCGGATGAGGAGTAGATGCTCGAGGCCCCGGTGAAGCATCATCCAGCCCACGCACATAAAGAGGCTGCAGTGTACAACAAGCGTTTGATTTGGCTTTATAAAGTAAAGGAAATATAAAAAAGGCGCGCTTCTTAGAAATTCTGGTGGGGCACGAGTGATAGAGAGGAAAAAAACAAAGAACGCCACATTAAGTCTGTGTTGGTGAGGTGATGGGGGCTTTTTTTTCTAGCCCGCGAGTCTTAGCCCTGCACAACACCACATGAGAGACTGGATGAGAAATGCAAAATCTCTGAAACACAAAGAGTTTTTTTGTTTTTTTTCTTGCTGCAGTAAAGAAATGAAACGTCTATGGACTACATAAAGTCTTTTTAATGCTCTATTACCTGCCAAGAAAGATAAAGATATGTCTTTTCAGATATATGCTTTCAGGTAAATACTGTAGCACAGCAAGCAGGAAAGAAATCCCAGACAGCGCACGAACATCTGGGCAACATCAGCATGATGTGTGCAATCTCAACAACAGAACATGCAACTTGTTTGCTGACTGGAAGGATGTCAGTGCAACATTGTTTTGAGATCACTGTTAATCCAATGCTGTAAATATTCCATCTTTTTTTTTTTTTTGGCTTTGGAAGGTCAGCATATTTATTCAATTGTACGGAATCTTTGGATTGAAGCGGGTGAGGACGAAACCAGAAGGGATTTTTAATTCATTATTTTTACGAGTATAAACCCTATCACTACGTGTCTGGAAAGAGGAAAACACTGGAACAATACAGATGCAGCATTGTCAGTATGGTTTGTTTGTTTGGCTCAAATTTTGTTGCCCAGAATACTCTACATAGCCAAAAGTATGTGCACCCCTGACCATCACACCAAACCAAACCAAAACTGTTACCACAAAGTTCTAAGCCCACAATTGTCTAGAATGTCTTTGCATGCTATCACATGACAATTTCCCTTCACTAGAACTGAGATTCCCAAACCTGCTCCACCATGACAAAGCCAGATCCATGAAGACATGGTTTGCGAAGGCTGTGCAGAAGAACACCAACTTTGGGATGAACTGGAACGCCGAGTGCACCCCAGACCTCACTAATGCGCTTGTAGCTGAATGAACACAAATCCTCACAGCCACGCTCCAGCGTCTAGTGGAAAGCCTTCCCAGAAGAGTGGAAGTTGTTATAACAGGAAAAGGGGCTAAATCAGGAACGGGATAAACAAACTAGTAGCCTAAGGCAGTTACTAAGGACCGGATTTCTTTGTTCTTTGAGCTTGATGGCTTGCTCGCACCTGAATGTAAGCAAAAACCTCTTGTTCACACTACTTTGTTGATGGTTCCCATGGGAACCCAGTCCCGATGCAGACTGCACACCTCGAGTCTCAACCAGATGTGTGGACACTGACAAAAAAGCTAAATATTACAAGGCCCTGATTTTGTTCATATCAGTATTCATTACGAACGTATTATCTGTTCAACATGGATAACGTGTTTGCGTTCGCTCACGTCCCTAACTGAGACACAGTGCCAAAACACATGACTTACATCCACTACAGCATCTTTCATTCCATAAAAACCTGCTCCCGTCACTCCTTTCCACATCTCGTCTTTATCGATCGACCTTTCCACCTTGACCACCTGTGATAAGTTTTCAGGTTTTGCCAATAAATCTACACACTCTCTCAAGAAATCACTTTTCAGAAAAGTGTATGATTTAAGGTCAGCTGGAGACAACAGGTCATCAAAACACAAGGTCTGGACACTTTCAGTGTCAGTTTGAGTGTTAAATGCTCCGTAGGGTTAATTGTGGTTTATGTTCTGCCTGGGAAAATACGGCCTCAAGATTAAGCGACATCATTTCGTTTTTAAATGAACGTGATGTGGAGACATTGAGCAGTGTGTGAGGTGAGGAGAGCGTCCTTCAGTGAGGGATAAGAAGCACCTGCGGCTCGGATGTTACTCGGCTCTGCATCCTTGCTCCGTGCCGAATAATTCCCCCACAAGGAAAAGCACTCAAGGCTAACGATGGCTTTGCTTGCCAGGAAGAGCACCAAGAAGACCTCTAACACACCCGCCCACACACACACACACACACACACACACACACACACACACACACACACACACACACACACACACACACACA
>JAQQZR010000002.1:22997231-23014610 GCA_030068235.1 Notoglanidium macrostoma
GTGTGATATGGACACTGTCCTTGTGCAGAGATGTACACAGAAACACAACCGAACACACACACACACACACACACACACGGACGCACTTCCGCAGGAAACCCAAACCCTGATCTCCAATTCAAGTTCAAAGCCATCTCTGCTTTCTCATCCAGTGGACATTCGACACGTTCTCACAAGTGACACTTCCAACTTTGGTTCTTTTTTGAGTACCTCGTGCTAGCCAACATTCCCATTCCATCTCTCTCGGTAAAAAATCCCACCACTGTAAATACACAAACTGCAATACCTCCTCCCTCCCTCCCTCCCTCCCTTCTCTATGACCTTTCTTCTCTCCCAGAAAGCGGATGTCCTTCTGTCCTCCTTGTCACATATCCATGTCGGCATTGTCAAGGGGGAAAACCCAGATGTTCTTTTATTCTGACAGTGTAATGCTGTCTCTCTACAGCACAGTGTTTCTCTCTCTCACTCTCGCTCTGTTCCTCTCATACACTCCTCCCTTCCCTATCTGATCCAGACAAGGCAAGTCCAGTGCTGCTCGTTCCTAGAAACACCAAGCAGAAGGCCGGAAGCTGGAAGCTGGAAACTAGCTAACAGATGAACTCCCTTTTGGCACCGAGCACCACCAGCAGATTCCTGAGGAGCTGAACCCTGACAGTGGAACCTCCCAGATTTGACACGATCCCCCCAGGCAAGGTCAGCTCACAGACCAAAACAAGAAATGTTTGTTGGGCAAAATCATAAAGAGGAACTAGGAAACAGGAGATTACATCCATTGTCTGTTTCTAACATTTCCACATCACACTTAAGTAGGTGAAAGTTAACAGCGGGGGTGAGGTTAAGAGGCTCTTTCTCCACCTCGACTGTCTGTGTGGTGGGAGGGAATCTGACTGTAGGTCTGGCCAGATGGACCCAGGCTTGGCGAGGACGGTGCAGGGTCAGAGCAGAAACCGGAGCATCAAAGCTAAGTGGCCTGCTTACCGAAACCCGGCCCTTCGCAGCAGCACTGAGTGGGAGTATCAGATAAACTTAACCCTGCTGTCGGAATGGCCACATGCAAGGAAATAAGGTGAAGGTCACGACCTGGAAAGTATGGGTCAAATGTGGCGGGCCAGCACTCAAAGGAAGTTTCAAGGTTAGCCGCTGATTCTGCAAGGCGAACTGGCAGATGGCTGTAAAATCCGAGTCGTGGAGGATGAGGGAACAGCCGAGTCTCAAAAGGCCAGTGTACGAAGCCTCACTAAACAAGATGGATACATAAGTAACCAGGCAACTGTCACCTAGACCACCCACCGCCTGCGCCCAATTCCTCTCCTTTGTCTTACAACTAAATACGGAGCCTCATAAACACCGAGATTAGGGATGGGAAAGCAAGACAAAGTGTTTGCTTTAAAGAGACACATGCTCAGACAGCCGAGGCATGTGCTCAGACAACCGGGAACGATTTATTCTGCTTTGACACAACATTCTCTTCTCCAGGTAGTCTTTACGCGTTTTGAGTCACGTTTGCAGTCAGTCGACTTATGATGGCGGTGGAAGCAAAGGAAAAGCCGCTTCCCTTTTTAATCCACAATCCATCCGAATCAAACGTCCCACTGCGGCAACAGTAAACAAGTAAGGAATTAAATATGAAAATAATCCACGATGGAGTGGTGCGATACTGGCCAACATGAAGCGGTGTGCGACGTCGATCAGGTTCATATAACAGCGTGGCCTGAAGTGTGTTATTCCTCTTTTATCACGGCAATTTGCTAGCGATTAGGTTTTTTTTTTTTTTTTTGCATTTATTAATAAACGACACATCGTCCTTTTTATCTGCTTAAAAATCTGCTTATCTGCTCCATGCGACGAGATCCTGGTATCCCTTAGCAGCTACAAACAGTATCCTCTCTCTTTTTCTCTCGAAGCTAAAAGTAGAGACGCAGCTAGTCACGTTACCAAGAAACCGGAAATGATTCCTCTCAATTCCTCTCTCCGGAAGACTTTATAAAAGTTACAAAAACAAAGTTTCACAGATACAACATTAACGGTTGTACCTTTTCCTTTCTTAAACGAAAGAAACCTGCTTATTACTGGCTTCAGATTATTAGAGTAAAGAGTCTATCGTTTACAGTCATGTCTTGTGAATGGGTTGTTACCGTAGAAACGATGACGTATTAGAAGGGGCGGATTAAGATGTTTCGGTCGGTCGGAACTGCTGTCAAAGTTTCTGCTCTAGAAAATGAACGCACACTCGAAAGGATAATAATAATGGATCCGAATGCAGTCAAAGCTCTCTGTCGATTAGTCAAGTAAAACAACATCGCGCTAATTTTGGTCTTTGAGTCACGTTTGCCGGCAGCGCTTCGACGACGGTGGTGAAAGAAAAGTAAAACCCCCCCTCCCCTTTCTAATCCACAAGGCTAATCTGAGTGTCGCACCAGACAAGACAAGCCTCTTCAGGCTGTTCGGCTTGCCAGGTATCTCACACCTGAGCGATGCTTTGAGCCCGTGAACAGAGGCGTGGTCTTTAAAGCAAAGGAATTTCCCATGTTGATGGAAGTCTAATCTCAAGCAAGCGATCACTGATTTAAAGTCCCACTGCGCACCAGCTACTAAATTACACAAATTACTCACAAGCTTGACACATTCTGAGGGAAAGTTTGATGTGCAGCTGAAAAGAAACAGAGCACTTTTACAATGACTTCCTTTCTGAATCAAAACAGAGGAAGCTGATGACTGAGGGACGGCAAAGTGTAATTATTGTATTTTACGTCTGAAGAAGAAGGGAAAAAAAATTACCTCCACTCAGATAGTTCAAATCTTAAGCTCGTGGGCTTTCCTGTTCAACAGAACACGATTCTTAAATGAGTTGAGTTTCACAAGTTTTTAAAAACAATCGTACCGAAATTCCAGAAAATCTGTAGTACGGGTTATTAAGAATTTCGTTCAATTAAATTTTAGCAAACAAACGTGTTTTGTTTTTTGTTTTTTTAGGTGACGAATCAATAAGGGCTTATTTCAGTATTTCAGTTGTCAATGATTGATGCAGAATTTCAATCAGTTCATGAAAAGGTACTACAATTTCAGAAAAACATGCATATGAAGTAGAAAAAGGTAGCGCGGATGGAAATAAATAAATAGTACGGACATGATTTATTTATCATTTAAAAACAAACAAACGTTCTCATTCCTGGATTAAAAAAGGAACTAGCTCTGAATAATTAAACCAGAACTTGTTTTGGAGGCATTTTCATCGTTTGTAGAATTAAAAGCATTTTCTCTCATTAACTTATTGTATAATTTCATATCAAATTTGCAAATCGAGTAGAAACAAATGGCATGAATGAAAAGGCAACCTTGCAGGAATTTGTTTACTGAAAGAATAAGAGTTTTTGCAAAACATCAAAAAAATCCATTATTATTTAGATTCGTTCATTATTATTTAAAGAAATGAATTCCGTTTAAACCTACAGTGTAATGAAAATGATGAATATAATGTGAAGTGATTCATGTTCTGCCTTTACGCGAAGTGAAAAGATTGTTTAACGTTGAGTTTTGCTGCTAAGGAGAAATTTCACACACTAAAGTCCATGTAAAGTGTCAAATATCTCCATTTTTATACAGTTAAAGCTTCCAGATGCGGCACTCAGTATAAACACGTATAAGACGTCCAGCAAAAGGCTTTCGTGAACATTTGTGATATAAAAATATTCAAACTAAACGAATGTTCATTAAACAAACAACGAATATCCTTTCTACAGATTCACAACTCACGCCTTTATCGGAAAGTTACGAAATTAAGTAAAGGAAGTAAAAGAAACGTGGCCAGTGGGTCCCATTTAAGATTCCGCAAGAAACTAATATATATTTAATAGTATTTTTTTTTTTTTATTTAGTCAATATAATTTAATAAATGTTTTAAAAATAATTTAATAACTCAAAAGGAAAAAAAATGTAGCCAAAAAGCTCTAATACAAACAAAAGTATCATTTTATTCAGCCTAATTTTGAACCTTTTAATACGAATATAATTATAAATATGATTAATATAGCGAATATTATGAACATATAATGAATTTGCACGCAGTAACGAAAAGTTCATTAACTACAGAAGCTTATATTTTACAATTCTTAATTCATAAACTTATTCAAACAAGTGCTTGTTCATTGTAGTAAGGGCATTATGAATTCTGTAAAAAAAAAAAATTATAATAAAATCATTTGTTTTAATCGTTTGAACTTCAGCCCTGGTGAAAAAAATGATTACGATGCATCTCCTTAGCATTTAATATTTTCCGTTCATTCGTTTTTCAGTTCTAAATGAGAACTCAGGAAAAAAAAATAGGAAACAGCTTTTTACTTTTTTTTTTGCAGCCTTGGAATTAATTTCATTCTTTCATCAAACTTGTAAAAAAACAACAAAATATTCACCTGGGTTTTATTGTTTCTACTTGTTTTTACTACAAAAACACCAGCTTTCATGAATCCACATATGAAAAGGCGCTAATGCGGTACGTTTCCACCTGGATGTACAACTCCGCTGGTCCACAAACTAGGCTGTTAGCTGGTTAAGATGTCTCACGCTGGATTTATGTAGAAAGTAACTTTCTTTATTTTACTAGCTACCCAGTGATGCCTGATCCACATCTGGGTCTTTCAAGTTCCTTTATTCATTTTAGCCCCAAAATGGACCTGAAATAAAAATAATAAAATTAAAAAACGAGAAAGACGAGAGCTTTTTGTAATATTTATTGTTTTAAACCTAAAAAAAGAGAAATCAGGGGCTGCTCATGAACAAAAACACATCTCAATCACTAGTCTGTTGTCATGTGCAGTGACTATAAAAAGTATTCACCCCCCTGCTAAAATGACAGGTTTCTGTGAAGTTTAAAAAAAAAATCTAACTTTAGGGGGGAAATTTTAGGGGTGTGCATACTTATGCAAACAGGTCATTGTAACTTTTTTTTCCTTTTTTTTTCTCCTTAAAATATTTCTGAGTTTTTAGAATTAAGTGAAAAAGCTTAAGGAAGAATAGGCAAAATAAAAATAAAAAAAAATTACAATGACCTGGTTGCATAAGTATGCGCACCCCTAAATTTCCATTTTTTTTATAACTTCACAAAAACCTGTCATTTTAACAGGGGGGGTGAATACTTTTTATAGGCACTGTAGTTTAAGTTACTACATGATCATAAATAATTTTCCTGACAGATCAACCGTTTTAACATTTATTTATTTATTAGTTTGTTTAATTTATTTAGCGCCTTTGTAACACCCATGAACATGACAAAGTAACAACAGATTTAAAAAAAGGGGGGAAAAAAACAGACAGTCGAGTAGAAAGAGCAGAGTAATAAAGTAAAATGTTTCCAAAGAGTGGAAAAACTATTTTAAAGCTGCAATTGCCTTTTTTAAATTATTATTATTACTATTTTCTTAATTTCCTGGAGGAAATTACTTCCTGGAGGAAATGTAAAACATTAACGTTTTAGCAATGGTTTCTGCTCCAAGTGTATGAAATGAGATTCTTGGGGGCGGAGCTTCATGAGCATGGGCGGGACCAGGGGTGGGCTCAAGGTGTGAAAAAAAATTATCATTCAAATGTTAACATTTGAACATTTAGAGAGCTAATTGAGGTAATAATTGCCTAATGCACATTTACAGAGTAGGGGGGAAAATGCTATTATATTTTAATAGCATTAAGAAAGAACAATAATTAAGTTATTTTGTAGTTTGTAAAAGAAATGACAAGCTACATGGCTAACAATGGATCAGGAAGACACGAGGAAATAGTGGAAACTGTGGAAACAAAGGTAAGGTGTTGTTATGAGGTCTTTAAGACGCCAGTACATGAACGAGGCGTTACTACGGCACCGATACAAAAACAACCCCAACCTCTTCATCACTGACACAGATGAAGTGAATCTACCATAAAACACACTCCACACACTGCTGCAAGGTTAGCAGCGCTAATTACAGGTTAATTACAGTAACCACAGCACAGGTGCCTGCACCCCGGTCTCGCTGACGTGGGCGGAGCTTTCATGCTTAAAACACACTACGTACTTAATACAGTAAATCCTTTGTACGTTTTCAATCCAGTCAAATTGTGAAACGCGCCTCCGCCGAAACAGAGAGGATCTGATCACTGATGTAGCAACTGTCCAAAACTCCCTCCTCCTGCCAGTCACACATGACATAATGCTAATGATGTTAAAACAGGTTAGGACAGTAAATTGAATTTCGACAACAGGAACTACAACAGCAATCGTGCTGTTTCCAAACCATTTCCTGTATAACGTCTCTCGCTCTCTCTTCCTCTCACTTGCTCTCTCTCTCTCTCTCTCTCTCTCGCTCGCTCACATTTGTTTAAAAGTGAAAACACAGCAATAAAAATAGCTTTAGTACAAACTTTAAAGTAAAAATGGAAAGATATTAAAACGATTCCAACGTCGCCTTCAGTAATAAACCATCCTTACAGTATGTAAAACGTATCAGAGTTCAGAGATTGTTTTTAAAATCTTCTAGAAAATGTCCTTTACTGTACATCTAAAAATCTGAAAGTGCATTTTTAATTTAAGGATTAAAATTTACATTGAAATATTTCTTTCAAACATGAATACGTTCATTATAAAAAAAACTTACTTTTTTAACTAATTCTTGGATTATGGTAATTATTATTTTATATGAATTAATATTTAATTCTGATAATAATCCATTTGATCAGTTTCTGAAATCTTTGTACATAACTGAAAAATGTTACTATAGATTTATTTTTTATATTAGTGATGATTTTTAATATGATATTCTAAGCAATTTAAAAAAAATAAAAAAAATTTAACTGTTGTTGTAAGTAAACTTTCACACACTGCTATAAGATTCTACGTTCTCAAATATGTACAAATTCGTCTGATTTGTTCTGACATTTATAAATATTTACAAGCACAGATTTACAACTTAACGTCATTTACAAACTCTTATGTTCATTTTAATAATGTAACCAATGAAATCCTTAGAAAAAATGCCAAAACATTCAGAAGTAGTTCATGAAATAAAAAACACAATAGTAATATTTTAGATTTCAGTCAGATGAACTACCTAAAAGAAGCAAATACAACAATTAAATAAACATCTACAAAGACTACAAATGAAATATCACCTATACAAATAAGTGTGTTTAGTATTCTGAATTGCTATATGAACTATATACTGAAACATTTAGTTTGATACGTATTAGCTTTGCGTGTAACGATTCACCTAATTCACGATTCGATTCGATTCACAATATTGGATTCACGATTCGATTTTTCCATGATATTTTTTTGAACAACATCAACAAAAAAATGAAAATTAAAGAAAAATTTATTACCAACAAAATGCAACATTTATTTTCCTATTTTTTATCAACTTGAACATTCATTTTGTTAAATAAAAAATATATATACTTTGGTTTCATTTTCTTAATAACCAACAATAATTATTTACAAACATTTTTAAAGGTTGGAGTAAAATATAATAGCTTATTAACTAAAATATTCCTTTTATTAAAAATAAAACAAATAATAAGAAGATTTCTTTAAAAAAAAAAAAAGAAAAAAGCTTAAACATAAAACAACTCCCTCCATTTGCTTCTCTTTTCTGCAGCTTTCTGTAAAAATCTGTAAAAAGATGGCTCGGATTTCTTGTTAAATCTGTTTGTAAAGTCAATCGCACAAAAGCTCTTTCCCATTTTAGATCTGTTTTTGCAGCATTCGCGCGGTGTTACTTCCTCCTAGGGTGACGTCGCGTGTATTCCCGCTGTTGTATATTAACGCTCCGTCTGCAGTCTAAATAACACAATTACAGCCAGGAAAAACTAAGAGATTAAAAGATTTTTCATTTCCATCAATTCAAATCAGCAAAAATTTGTTCCCCGATGTACTGTTACATGCCCAGTATTAGCACACAGATTTACATTACAGTGTGTGTTCATACGTTATCGTTCCTATAGTAACAGCTCACACACAGAGACATATAAATAATATAAAAACGTGTCTAATGGTTGGTGTGATTGATTTTTCTGTATGGGAACGCTATTTAATATATTTAATAGAAGGAGTCTCCTTACACGTACAGTCTTATTACCTTCGAGAGACAGAAAAAGAGTTTATATTGTCTGTAGCTGTGAAAGTGAAAATGATTTTCCACGAAAGTGAAAACAGGATTGTTTTAGCGTATTATAATAAACCTACCTATAAACTGATGAGTGATTTTTGAATAAAAACACAATTGTTGGCGAGTAGCTGAGGTATAATAGGAATAAAACACTTCAGGATACACTTCAGTTAAAGGAAAATCATCAGCTTATTTGTTGTTTTATTCCTTACTTGTATAAGTAACATAATGCAATGTAAATATCCAAATACAGTATATACAGGTTTAAGAGATGTTCGGAAACAGTTCTAGCGTCCTACGTGTTTAAATTTTTTTGGTTTTTTTAAATAAGCGAATTTTAATTTCACGTCATGAATGTTTAATATATAATTGCTAATTCCACGTCTTTTCCTCCGAAGTGAACTGTCTTGGAATTATTATTGCTTCGGTATTATCACATTTAACAAGAAAATATTAGTATTAAAATTTTTTTGAAAGGATAAAACTTGATTACATTAAGATTTGTTTTCAGAAGTCTGTAATTAAAAGGAACCAGACAACTAACATATACGATGCCTAATAAAATCCATTATTATCATCAGATCCTTCTAATTAATCGCTATTTTTAAAGACCAGGGTGATCAGAGGCAAAGTCATGTGAGGACGTGTGGGTTTTTTTTTTTCCAACCGAAGTAGGTCATGCGAGTTCTTTCGAAGGCACCCTGGTCGATGACGTTGCTCACGGAGTGTCAGCTGTAGTTTATTGTGTTTTGTTGATTCGACCGTATAAATATGGGTGCGAAAATGAGACGGAAGCCGACGCTCACAAGATAAAAATCATAGCGTGATTGCCTCACATTCTTAGAAGTCGTCCTAAGAAAGAATCACTCGAATACCGAGAACAGGACGTGCCGAATGGTTTTAACCTCAGTTACGCAGCCGGGTTGCATGCACATTTATCTGTTCGGTGCAGGGGCTGTGTACATTTAAGCGCACGCTGATAAAAATGGGCTCTTTTGTAGAGGCACGTGTCAGGGCTCATGCTACAGCTTCAGCTCCGCCTTTCAGATTTCCCCTCAGGTAAAGGTCATCGGAGCCAGAGTGCATTCGACGATCGAGAGAAGGTCCACTTGTATAACACGCGAGAATGCTTCGCAGTTGCTGAACGTCTGTGATACTAATCGCTTGTGTTTTTAGAGTGCAGTGCTTGGGCCAGCATTCTAATGAAATGTGTGGTTAACGATAGGAAGCGCTGTGTGTGTGTGTGTGTGTGTGTGTGTGGGTGTGTGTGTGAGTATGTGTGTGTAGCTCGCACTGTTGGGCAATGATGGAAAGTAAGACTTACTTTATTTTTATATTTTAAAATATTCAGGACACAGTGTGCTCCAAAATGCAATCCTCATACTTTATTGCTTTTAATCATTTTTCAACCCTAACTCTGAGAAAACTGGTGTGCTAGCACGCTAATGTCATAAGCACACTCTGGACATTCTGATTGTTTATGTTAAATGTATTATATTTGATGAAATATTTGCTATAATTAGCGCAACAGGTTTGCGCTTTCAAAGGGACCTTGTCAGTCAGGAATTCGAAATAAAGAAGAAGAAAAAAAAAATCCAGGAAATGTATTTTTCTTCTTCCTGTGATCTTCAGGAAATTCGGATTACGGTGACTTCCTGTTGGACATGTGACCTGTGGAACGCTCCACATCTTTCACGGGGGTGAATGTGTTCAGGTCGCAGAGCTGAGTGAGTCAATTAAAATGTAGAGTTTTCATAACCTAAGATGGCCGCCTCATTTATTTAAAAAAAAATAAAATAAAAAAAAAAGACCCAGAAACCCCACCCAAAAAACCCTACTTTTGAAGCAAGAGAAATACTGAAATATTTTATTGCGAGGTAAAACTCTCTAATAGGGAACTAGAATGTCATTTTTATTCATATTTGATGTTATTTATCCAAAGCATGCAGTGAACTTCAGCTGTGTTTAAATTGCAGGGTTGTTTTTTTTTACATGCAGATTTGTAAATGTGACATCACAGCGACACGTCGACCCGTGGAACAGTCCATTACACAGCTCATTAGGTTTCCATTACAAGGAATTAAGGCTATATATGATGTATAAACTCTATACTATATAATGCAATACAACCTGTGTAGACGTGCATCACTGTGATTAAAGAGTAAAAGGGTTACGAGAAAAGAATGTGAAAGAGGCAGACATGTATAACGTCAACAGAGCAAGATAAAACGGTGTACTGGATAAGGAGGAGTGAACCACATGAGAAGGGTATGGAAAAAAAAAAAAAGAAAGTGATGTTTAGTGACACACAGAAAGAGAGAGAGATGACAGAGAGCGCTTTGATGAGGCCTTTGTCCGGGAAATCAGCTCAACGGTTGGGGCCCAGATGGCTTTACACCTGCAAGCCCCAGCAAGAACGACGACGCAGCACCAGACACCCGAGTCAACACCACCGCGGCCGTGTACGCCAAACCCCACTCGCGTTCTCATTCAAATCCTACAGCCGAACCAAACTCAGCGACTCGGTAATTACAGGGGGTTTATCGATCGTACAATTGAGAAGTTCAGAAATGAGGCTACGGGGCAGACGTGGAGAACGCTGCGCCATATGGGAGAGGAAAGCCGGCCCTCCGTCGAGTCGGCTCACGTGATTAAAATAACTACTCCAATTACGATCAGTTATGTTTTCAGATGAACTCGTCTGAGTCACGGAGATGTGCTTTCCCAGCTGCCTGAACGCCGAGGAACTGTTTGTCAGATTTGTATTCAATCACCTCAAAACGTCTTACAACTCTCGCAAAAGGTTTCGTTTTCTTCTTTCTACTAGTCTTTATTTTTTTCACTTTTCTCTCTTCTAGAGGCCTCTAGTGACAGATGTTGGCTTTATTATTATTATTATTATTATTAACATTAGAATAAAGACTTGCAACCTAGAAAAATTTAACACAGCATTTAATTACTTCACTTCACTTCACTTACAGAAATTCTTACATATTATTATTATTTAATATCATAGATATTAATTATTATTATTATTATTAATACCAGTAGTAGGGGTACAAGGGGTATCGAACGGATATTTTTATCCAAAGTGACGGACATCAGAAATAAGGCACAATCTAAAAGTTAAGAGCTCGAGGCGTCGCTTCCCTGGTTCAACTTTCCATGAAGCCTGAAATTAGATGAAGTTTATATCACAACGCTGCTGAATTCTCCATTCTGATTGGTCAGCGTGTGTTGCGATTCAAATCACAGGTTAAAATTAAAGCGTACGTTCTAACGATTTATCGTTTCTATAGTAACAGCTCATCCGTAAGGATTCGTACAGCAGACGCTCCGCAATCACCTACTACTAGTAGTAATAATCAATGGATTCGAATCTTTGACAAGAAAACTGTACGACCGTTGACGTTTTCTGTGAACAGATGGACGTTTATTAAGCATGCGCAGAAGGAGTCTCCAGTGTCAGCGCTTTGTGACGGTCTTCAGGACAGACGAGGACACGTTTCGAGATTTCTCGGTGACGTGACACGCTGTGTTTGCTTAAATAAGAGCATATGGAGTACGTTTTAAACAAAACGTACCGAGCTGGAAATGTCACTTACTTAATATTAATTTCTTGTTTATGGAACTGTATAGACGTAATCTTGCACTCATGATAGCGCGGTTATACAGATTACCTACGACTACGCACTCTTGCTTGCTTTGTAGTAAGCTCGGAGTCTGTTTGGATCGCTGATCATCTTTATACGTTGACAAAAACTAGCATTCGAAACAGACAACGTGAAACACGGGCAATCGTGAGCGTCTATCAGCTCATGAATGCAGAAGAGGGTAGATAGCGCTTTCCTGCCACCGAGATGCTGCAGTTTGAACAGACGTGGACGTGTCGCGGGGGATGGAAGCAGACGAGCGCTGGCTGGGGCGTGGGAATTGGCAAGTGAGCAAATTAGGGAGAGAAATTGGTAAAAAATACATAAATAAATAAATAAATAAATAAAGATCATGGACGTTTTTTTTTTTCCTTTTGTTAATCTTAACAAAAATCTTTATTACAAACGTCGCAGGTTTAAATCGGAATTTAAGCTGTGGCTTTTTTTAATCTTTCATTTGGATCAATCAGCTGTTGTCCTGATATCAGCACACCAGTTTGGTGATTCCCCTGTTACGAACACACCTACCGACTGTGTTAATTAACTGATGAGTTTAATCAGATGTGAGTGAGCTGGGGAATTACCAAAGCGTGCTAAATTCCAGACCTTCATGGCCACACAGTGACTCCACTCACGTATAACGAGCTTCAGCCGTCCCTCAAAGGCACTGAACAGCGAATGCAGCACCCCATCTATAGGAATGTCTGGGTACTACAGGGTAGGGCAGGGTTTTTTTTCCTAAACCCCCTGCAACCTTTTCTCAGTACAGGAAGATACTTTCTCTTGCCCGTTCTTCGAATCCTCGCTGACCTTTCTGTCAGCTCAGCGCTCAAATTTCATTTATTATATGACTGGATAACTTTTCGTTTTATTTTCCAGCCAGAAGATATTTCTCACTGCGCACTCAGTTGGCAGGCGGGTTAGTGAGAGTGCGCCTTGTGCGCTCGGGCACTGAGTGCCCATTCACGAAGTCCTTCTCGAAGGAATTTCGAAGGATCAAGACTGCATGTAATTGACCGAAGGTCTTCGGCATCGAGAGACGCGTGTGCTTGCTGTACTTACGGTCAATGGAAATGAGTTTTCCCGCATAATGTGGCATAACAGATGCTTTCATAAGAATTCAACAGAATCCTTTTACATCTAGCCGCACACACACACACACACACACACACACACACGCGCGCACAGAGTTTTGTACCGGTTAGGGCAGATGTTCAGTGTTCAGGGTGCTTGGCACCCAATCAGGTTCTTTTTTCCCACGGAACCTTATTGAGTGTAAAGTAATGAGCTGATTAAAGCTGATAAGTGTCGTATAGTGGTTTCACTGTATGCAAGGAATGAGAGCGATTGCTGCAGGAGTTGGCACTGCATATAACCCCTGATAAACCCAGCTGATTAACCCACAAAAATACAGGCCTTTCCTGAATGGTAGGCCGTTTGAAAGAAAACCGGCGTGGGGGGGGGATGCTTGGAACACAAGGCCAGCAAAAAAGCCTTATTTATTTCGAGTTCAGCGAGTCAAACGTGGCAGCATGGGAAAGTTATACTCTGATTTTTCCATAAGGGAAAAGTTTTAAGGAAATCCCTGAAGGTGGGACACGCAGACATGCACAGACCTATTCATGTCCAGAGGATGCTTTATGACTTCTGGAGGACAGGTCCTGTTTGGCGGCGGTTTGGCGGGCTGTCTGAAGGAGACGCTCGGTTCTCATCGAACGCAGGGAGATGTTCACATCGCTCACAGAACAAGCGTAGCCAGCTGGGCTTTCGGTCCCTCTGTGCAGCTGAGGAATGGATGAAATGAAGCAATTCTGTCAGACTGGATTTCTGCACAGGAAACCGGAGCGTTCACGTTTGTTCACGCATCGTTGCATTTCGACGGCCGTATCTGCGACCGTCTGGCATCACTGGTTAAACTACGGCGTTAAACGTTGTTTTTTTTTTTTGTTCTACTGAAGATGTCACCTTAGTAAGGAATAAAACACTTCAGGGCATGCCATTATAGGAAAATAATCAGAACATCCCAAAGTGTTTTATTCCTTTTATACCACAGTGATGTTTTTATTTATTAATGAACAACACTTGCTTTTTCATCCATTTAACGGCTTGAACCACTCGGAAAGCGCTTATCCCTTACGTTATAGCAGCTATAAACTGTAGTTCCCTCACCAACCTCTTAAACCTCTCTTAAAGTTAAGACAGCATTGGCATCTAGTTTCCGTATAACATAATGCGCGTGAGCAATACAAATACCCCGATCGTACCAGGGTTGTTTGAAAACAATAACAGGGATGAACTGAGTTTTGAGTTGCGTTTGCTAGCCGTGCACGTTTATACCACTCTTCAGACGCAAGCAAGGTTGTTGAGCATCGTGTACGTGCGATCAGATATATGTTGGAGGAGAAGTTGAAGAGTTGAAGTGGGAAGCGAGACGAGTAGGAGGGACACGCGGACGTTCTCTGACGGCGTTTGAATTCATGGACAGAGACGGAGGCGTTTGAGCGGAGACGCACTGGTAGAACTGTGTAGGCGTGTCTGACTGCTTAATGAGTAACAGTGGCGTCTCCAGAGCAATGTTAATAATGTAGGATTAAGTGGTTTAGAATTAGCTTCTCAGGTTCAGAAGCTCACCATCACACCGCCGGCACAACGGAAGCTAACGGTTAATTTTTATGTCTAGGGGCGAGGGTTGAAGATTGTGATCGTGGTATATAAAAATGTGAGATAGAAATATTAATCATGACTACACATACTACTACTGTGCAAAAAATTTAAAAAGCATATAAAAAAAAACTGCTAAAGATGCTAGTTAGCATTGATCATGGTGTCTCATATGCAAAAAGTAGTCACTTCACGTTCTGTGTTCGGGGTAAGGGGCTAGCAGATGTACAAATATTACTAAGCTTAATTCATACCAAGAAAACAAGATGACAGGGACTTTTAGAACTTTTAGCCACTACAGAAATGAGGTTAATCCCAAATGCTAGTCGTAAAAAAAAAAAATTTGCATTAATATTCATTTAGAATACACGTATTGACCAGAGAGCTTTTTCAGAGGACTGAAAAGTAGCGCTGTAAAACTGCTTTCCAGGCAGCCCGCTAATTCTTGTTCCTTCACGGATTTAAAAAATGTGAGGTAGAAATCTAAGTTTAATATGTCTTTTTTTTTTTTTTTTTTTTTTGTATTACGGAAGAATGGAAACTAAAGAGAAACGTGAGGAACGTGAAGAGAAGCAGAAGGAAGAAGCAGGGCTTTGGAGCTCCATTCGCACGTCCAGTCTCTCTGAGGCCCCAAGTGAAGCAAGAGCAAGCACGCGCGCACGCACACACACACACACACACACACATGCACACAGGAAACACTAAATGAAGTCAAAATTTATAAGAGCAGGGGATTATGTAACAGGAAGCCATATCTCCATCTGCTGGAGAGCATGGCCCTCAGAGAAAACAGGGGAAATTTTCAGACTAAATCACTTGCGGTCTCCATCCATCTTTAGCTGAAGAACCTGGACGGAAGCGCAGCAATCGGATAGCGCTTAAACACCGGAGAGCGCGCTGCAGCACGATAACAAATCCACGACGCAACATTTACTCAATGTCTCCGTTATCCTGTACCATAGCCGAGTTCCCAAGCTGAATATGGCTACGCTGGAAAGTATGGCCCAAAGGTCTTCAGTAAATCCGTAGTAGGTGGGTCTCGACCTACTCTGCATGCTGCAGCGTTACAATTTCTCTTCACTGGAACCAAGAGGCCCAAACCTGTTCCAGCACGGCAATGTCTCTGTGCACAAACCGAGCTCCATGAAGATTGGTGTGTTAAGTTTGGACTGGAAGAACTCGAGTGTCCTGCACAGAGCCCTGACCTCAACCCCACTGAACACCTGGAGAACCCGGAGTTCTCATTAAGGCAACAGCGCTACCACCAATCAACTCACTGTCCACCTCACAAGCTCCAGAGAACACCTCACTTGAGATGGTACGTCCGTATTTGGATCAGTAACTGAAAAAGGACGACTGTTTGGTGTCAGATAGCTATCGCCGGACCAATAGGATAAGCAAACGAAATCTTCAATAAGTGACCATTTCTTTATAACAGGATGGGAAATGTGTTGTAAGACGATGACGCAGGGCCATTGATCATGGTGCCACCCTGTCTCTGGCACACAGTGAAAAGACACAGTGTCTCTACAAGGCCTAAGCGTGATGTAATTGGAGCTTACCGCCCAATTAACGAGCGAACCAACAAACGATTACCTTAATGTCACTAAACATTACCCAGACCTGAGAGCTAATTCAATCCACCTGTGCCATTCCGCAAGAACGTCCGTACTGATATGATAAAACTAATAATTACCACATCTTATTTCGAAAAGGAGGACTGACAAACACTGATTAACATACAAACCTGTATCATTCCGGGGGAAAAAAAACGATTTTTCACTCACTCAAACTCACAAGTGTGAGCAAAACAAGCCTGATCCTCAGCACAATGCAGGACAGGCAATGCAGAGAAACATGAAACGACTACATACGCAGTCGAGGATGCAGAGCAACCCAAAATGACTGGCTCCAATGGAAATATGACTTAATTTAAAAATAAAAAGAGTGAAATCAAGGCAAATAAACCACCGTATAGTTAATGTAACCAAATGACGCACGTTGCTATGAAAAGCTTTGTTGTTCATTTGAAGCTGAACAGCGTTAAAGGGAGTGAGAAAGAGCATCATTATGAGTTTATTGGTGTTTGTTTGTTTTTTTTTCCACGCTTTAGGAGGGCTGTAATCTGCATTAATGTGACACACATGAACTGTAATGCTTTTCTGGAACATTCTGACAGCCCAAAGAATGCTATCTCTATTACTACATTCCTGCACTTAAAAGCACCGGCAAAAGAAAGGGGGGGAAAAAACGAGCGCAGAGTTTACGAGCAGAGCGTGGTAAACAGATAGGACGTATATTCCAGCGCTCGTGTTTCGTTATCCAACATCCTGCGTTGCTTTGGCATGACTTTGAATTTCTCCTGTATAGCCTGTGAGGCTTTTTATTGGAGGTTTTGAGGGGATGGTATGCCTGTGTGTGTGTGTGTGTGTGTGTGTGTGTGTGTGTGTGTGTGTGTGTGTGTGTGTGGGGGGGGGGTATTTTGGGTTTGAACCCCCTGAAATATTTTATGACAATTCCAAATTTTTATTCGTGGGTGGTTTACATAACACACACACACACACACACACACACACACACAGCACGACTGATTGCATACACTCACTGACTGCTTTAATGGGAACATCTGTAACCCACGCAATCGAGCAATTACCCAATCAGCCAATCATGTGGCGGCAGCGTGATGCATAAAATCATCCAGATACAGATCACATCAGAGCTCAGAGCTCACATCAAACATCAGAACGAGGGGGAAAAATGTGATCTCAGTGACTTTGGTGCCAGACGGGCTGGTTTGAGTATTTCAGAAACTGTTGCTCTCCTGGGATTTTCACACACACACACACACACACACACACACACACACACACACACACACACACAATTCTCTAGAGATTACACAGAATGGTGCTAAAAAAAAAAAAAAAAAGTGA
>JAQQZR010000002.1:23015506-23032577 GCA_030068235.1 Notoglanidium macrostoma
CACACACACACACACACACACACACACACACACACACACACACACACACACACACACACACACACACACACCATTCTCTAGAGTTTACACAGAATGGTGCTAAAAATAAAAACATCATGTGAGCATGTCAGAGGAGACAGACCAGACTGTTTTGGCGCTGACAGGAAGGCTATGGTAACTGAAATAACCACTCTGTACAACCGTGGTGAGCAGAAAAGCATCTCGAAATGTCTACAGCAGCAGAAGACCGTATCAGGTTCCACTCCTGTCAGCCAAGAGCAGGGATACGAGTCTCTCACGGGCACAGACTCGCCCAATCTAGACAGCTAGACATCGCTTAGCTTTTGCACTTTTCCTGATAGTATCATTTCTGCCGTGTTACTAGCATGTTGTTTTCATCCTTTTCAGTGGAACTACCATAATTGAAATTCCTATTCCTACTAACTATTATTAATACGGCAAAATAGGAAAATTGACCAAAAGTGATCACCGATATCCTCTTGGTGGAAGTTGTAAGAGAACTTCCCGGTCAGGGGTTTGACACACACAGTGTCGTCTTGGATCGTAAGAGCTCAAACGAGTCGATCTAATCTAATCGATCTCTAATCTCATCTCCATCCAGACTGATTCGTCTTCTTTCTTCTTCCTTGCCTTCCGTTCTGGTGCTTCGTTCCGGTTGCCACTTGTAAAAATGCCGCTCTCTAGAGCTTTGTCCGTTCTGGGCTACAGCAGCAGCACAACGTGGCGGCTCCGTAGAGGAGGACCCGCTCCCTGTGTAGATATAAAGCGCTCGTTCTAAGCTTACGAAACACAACGATTCGTGGTTGCAGGTAATTATACGCTAATGAAAACAAACCTACAGGTATGAATATTATATTCCATTTCTGCTAATAGATCCCTCTAAATCCTACATATTGGACCTTTAAATACTGACATTATATATTATCAGTTTATATTTACTTTTAATGTTCTAGGACTTTTGAGAGACAGGTTCGAAGCTGTAAACAGTCTTTCCATCAACTATATATTTTTTTTGGTTTAAGACTTAAAAAAGACAAAAAAACCAAAAAAAAAACCAAATTTTAAAAAAAACCGCCGCTTGTCATGCTAGCAAGAAATGTTCTCGAATACGAAGAGAATACGAACTCTGTAAACCTGAAGATGCAGCAAAACGTAGTTCCATCTTTACCTCTGACTGTTACAAAGCGCTGACACTGGAGACTCCTTACACGGATGTTAAATAAACAGAAAACATCGCGAGCGCATTAACGTGACCCTGTGATACGCCTCGCATGCTGAAAGTACTAACTAAACGTCCCTGACTGAACATATGTCTACTTCATTTAACATGATGAACGGGTTTATAAAGTCGAAAGGCAATAAGAACCGTTCTTGTGATGTCACACGGATTACACTAACGTCTCACCTCCAGCCAATTCTAGCATTTTTGAGTACTTTAACGATTCAAAGTTTGTCCAAAGGGCACCGAGTATGTGACATTCCCAAAGGAAGATTCGCCAAGTCAGCAGCAAACACGGCGCCAATAAAGCAGTAAGCCTGAAGGCCGAGAAGAGAAGCACGCTCGCTATGCGTTTTAGCGGAGCACTCACGATGATGAATCAAGGACTGCAGATTGTCCAGCGCTCAAAGCCCTGACACGTCTCAGCAGCTGCCTGGCTGCCGACGCCGTACACTCGGCTCTCTGTTTACCGTCCAGAGCTCCAAATGTTTACAGTGTTGCTCCTTCGCCAGCGCTCTCGTGTGTGTGCATGTTCCTGAGGAGTGTGTGAACTTAAAGAGTATGAGGCAAGAGGCCTGGGTGTTCTTCACTTACAGACAGGTGTCACTGAATGGCCCGAAATGTTCGCTAATGCACGCCGACGTTAGCATTGTGGAATCGAGTGTATAAAATCTAATCAAATATACAATGCTCAGCTGGATAAAGAAAAAAAAAAAAAAAACAACAACTCACTGATGTCAGTTCATTATAGCTATTATACTTTTAAATTATTTTGCATTTATTCCATTTTTACATACTTTTAATAGACCTTAATATCTTATATTGTTACTGCTATTACTTTTTTAATTACTAATTTGGCTATTGTCTTATTTTTCTTCTTTATTTCTGCTTTATGTGGCATTATTGTTACTATTTTTATTATTATTATTATTATTATTATTGTTCTATCCTATGATTTGCTGCTACTATGTGCATGTTCAATCAGCACTAATAACTGTTTTTTAAAAATTACTTTAAACTAAATACTTTATTTAATTTTTTTTTTTTTTTTATCTTCTTTTTTATAGTTTTTATTTACGCAAAAATGTTTAATTTCCAGCATTTCAAGCAAGGGAACTTACTTGACGTTGCTTGAGGAAACATTTTCTGCGCATGGAATCGACTCCAAAGCTCTCGGGTCGTTTTCAATGCTCGGAATCGGTGATTCAGAGAGTCGACTCTTTATCGACTCCAAGCACCTTTGATATGAAGTGAAAGGAAGATGACTCAATTCCAACCAATCCGACTCAAATTAAAGGCTGATGTGCATCTTGCTGAAACTGAGACTCTCCTTTTGTTGGCCATGTTTATGAAAGAGAATCAGTGGTGCATGTGGAATTGACTCTGAAGCTTTGGGACCGTATTAGTTTTCAGTGCTGAATCAGTGAATCGGAGACTCGATTCTTTTTGGAATCGACTCCCAGCACCTGGAATTTTACTGTTATTGTCGATGAGTTGTTCGTTTTGCATTTTGATACAGTTCATTTCTATTGTGGGACGGATTTCATCATCAGCCAATCATGTTTTCATTTCAATATTGAAATTGCAACGAGTAGGATCTCTCGATCATGAGCGCCGATGCCATGTGTGGCATTTTTCTTTTCCTCGACCCAGACAGTCCTTCGTATTGATTCAAATACGACACCTTCTGTCGGGAATATTTCCAGCATGAAACGATGCAAAATGATTCATTTCCTCAGTTTATTATTACACCCAGCTCTATCCAAAGAGAGCAATCTTGTGCAATTTGGTGTCGAAGCGAGCAGAGACGGCGCTATGAATGGAAAGGACATTTATATGTCCCATAATCTCAGCGGTCACTAATCGGAGCCATCAGGCTAACAGTCCTGTCACAGTTCATTAGCCTCGCACTAAACCCTCAGAGAACAGACGACGGGAACGGAAGGATCGTGGATTAACGGCAGCTTCTGCGTGAGGCGAGGACACAGAGAAGGGCTTCCTCGTACAGACGAGCCGAGGCGAGAAGGCCGGCCTGTCCTGTCACCACCACCTAAGTGTTTGCTGAGTAATACGCATGCTTGACGAAGCGGCGTCCGGGCATCGGGCCAGAGTCTATCTGACGGATAAAAAGGGGCTTTTTCAGACATTAACCATCAGATACCTAAGATAAACATCGTTCCTCATCTCCTAGATGATTCTTGCCTTTAAGGAACGGCTTCATAAATTATCCTCCTATAATACACGGTTACGTCGCATCGTATTTCTTGACTCGAGCAATAAAGAACACGGAACAATGGCGCTCTATTGGAGTGAGCTCGGCGAAACACGGCAAAGCGCAGTCTCAGGCTGCATCCAAGAATCATACACCTTTAGCCCGCAGACTGGTACGACACAAAGCAACGTTACGTTTCTTGAAATTCTCCCTGCCGGGAGAGACGAGGAACAACATTACAATCCCTTCCAGACTTCTCAGCATCTGTTAGAAATTACAGCCCCTTTACGTTCCATAGAACTATCAGACAGTATAGAGCAGATATATAATGGGACCCAACGTTCATACATCGCGTTTCTGAGACGAGACGAGACGGCGTGACATCAGCTCTGTAAGCGCTCCATCAATATAAACCGAGTAAATAGCTGCGGTTGCTTTGGCAACGGTCGGGATTGGAATTAAACTCGACGGTTCAAGTAAAGCTGAGCGCAAAAGAAGACGAACAGATTTATACCGCGGTGGTGCGGAATTTTCAACCCTGATTAATTCATTACAATACGCTACCGTTTCCATAGTAACAACTCCCACGACGTTTTAACAATTGTGTGTAATCACCGACGTGATGAAGTTTACGTAAGGAGTCTGCAGCGTCGGCCCTTTTTTTAATTCATTTATTTATTTATTTTTTACTTTTTTTTTTAAGAACACGGAGTCTGGAAACCGATTAAAAAAAAAACCCCGAAATAAATAAAAAAATAATCATTTATACAAAATTTCGAATATTTGAATAGCTTTCTTTTCAATACATGTCACGTTAAATGTGTTACATTCCTGTATTTTCCTTTGTTTTGAACTTGCTGGGATTTGGCGTCATAAAAACGTTGAAAAAATTTTTTTAATTTCGATCATGTCAAAATCATAAACCTGGAAAAGAACCCAAAAAAAAAAAAACAGATTTCATGTAAATTAGTAAAATTCCCTAGCATTCATGATTCCCAAGGAAGCGCAGACGCTACTTTAGAACAAACTAATGAGCAAACTTTTCCGCAGACGTTCTAAAGGTGACTATAAACAGACAGAAATAAAGACGTGTCAGTCTTTAACAAATAAAACTCACAGTGTTGGTAAATCGCTGTTGTGTATAAAGCTCTTCAGGACGCTGTTGTTGGAAAATAATCATCGACTTGCCCTATTCTGTTGGCATTACACCACCTCACCGTTTATTATTTTCCTACAACAGCGTGCCGCCTTGTGTTTCATTCCTCGCTTATGATCTTACCGTGCTAAGCTATTAAGCTGGAACCTTCACATCACAAATGCACACGCTTGGCTCCAATTAAAACACGACGATTTTTAACGTTCAAGAATTTTTCTCTCTTTCCGACCGAGCGCTTTGCCTGACCTGCTTGGCACCTTGATGAAGGAACCCAGACAAACGAATGCACTTTGGGGGGAAAAGATACAGCTTTCCTTGGCGAAAGATCCCATTTTCACATCCATTTTTCATGAAGTGCAAGAATGGCGCGGTTTGAACTCTGGACTAAAAGTCGCGAGACTTCCAGGGACGTGTGTTTACAGTCAGGAGTGAAAGGAAGAAAATATAAACGTATGAAGCTACAGGGTTTTGACTGTAAATGATACGTCTGTGGATCTTCTGGATTGCGGATATGGTCTCCACTAGAACTGCAAGCTCAGCAAGTGACGTCAAATCGACATGGCCGCTCCCGACATCAGCGGTAAACAAAACAGCGCTGCTTAGCATTAAATGCTGTATACACGCGTATTTGCTTTAAAGCAATCTTGACTAGTTAATTAGCTTGAAAATTCCGAGTTGCATTTTGGCATCCATTCCCTAGCAGCGGTGTTCTTCCGACGACACCATGAACGCCAAGCGTTCCGTGTACACGACTTCCCACGTCGTAATCGCAAGCTCGCGAGTTCTGAGCTCAGCTGAAGTTAGCTGATTAGTTACCGAGTACACGGGTTTATAATGTACTAACTGGGGCTGTTCTAACGAGGTAAATATACATCGCTCAGCAGCTATTCTGCGAGCTCGTCGCTCACAATTTCCAACACGGAAGTTGAAAATAACGTCATTCCGTGTTCCAACTTCCTGCTTCGGCGGAATCTCGAACGCAGCGCTAGCTAAAGTTAGCTAATTAGGTACATTTATAATGTACATAATGGGATACAAAGGTCTCATGATTTAAAATGATATTAATGCTAAAGGTAGATGTGATAATTAACCTAAAGCACTCAAGATAATTAGGTTCTTATTTACAGCATATAGTGTAAATGTTATAGCGGAATATCACGGCAAGTTGCGTAGCGTGAATAAACACGGTGACGGCAGGAACGTACAGATTATCTGGAGGGAAAGGGGCCCAAGCGGGGGAACCGAGACAATGGCACAAAGGCCAAAGGAACATCCAGAGGGGAGTTGACTTTCTTCAGATTCCGCTCTGTGCATGACAGAACGTCCTTTTCCCATCGCCTCGACCTTCTCCGCCGAGTGTGGGGGGCCCACAGGATGGCAGACGTGCTCTTATAAGTGGAGTGGTGGAATATTTCGCCGTCCGCTGCTGGGAACGTCTTTTCTTCCCACTGTTATGACTTTAAGGACTGGGCGAGTGTGTGACCGTGTGCGCGTATGTGAAGGCCTCCTTTCGATAAAAGCTTATATGGTCTTTAAGTATAAGCAGACTTCTTTGTCTGGCTGCCAGCAGTCATTTATATCTCGCGGATTAGAGGGAGTGAGAGCGAAGCCACGAGACCCGCCATTTTTCCAAACACAGCCGCCGAAACAAGAGAGGCGTTCTGAAACGGCTCCCGCAGGGCTGCGGAGCTGGACGGGATCGAGGCGGAAAAAAGGCACTGCACTTCTTTTTTCTTTTTCTTTTTTTTTTTTTTTTTAAGAAAAAGGAGAGCAGTACCATCACGAAAAGTTTAGTCGTCCATTGCAGTCGTGCACTGAAATGAACAAACCACACACACACACACACACACACACACAGAACACAGCCTACACTTGTGAGACACCTTTGATGTTTCTCAGACAAGTCCTGAATGCCTTCATGTGCAGCAGAGGTGTGTGTGTGGGTGTATATGTGTGTGTGTGTGTGTGTGTGTGTGTGTGTGTGTGGGCGCTGAAGGAAATGTTTGGAGGTGGAGAGTGTGAGGGGGTTCGTGTATGCTGCCTATTGTACGGTACGCTCCAGTCACACATTCACATGACTCCAGTAAACGCTGGCGTTCGTAAAGGCTACGCCTGTTCTGTCTGATAAAAAGGAATCAGACATCAGACTATTCGCTGTTAAAATGTTTTCTTTTAACTAGATTATTTAAAATTTTTGCGGCACCACCATCGGCTGCAAGTGATGGTACGAAGGCGTGAGTGAGACGTCGAGGCCGGGGCTGATTTCTTTCTGCCTGCCAGACTGTAGATCCGTGCAGGCTGTCAGTAACAGGGGTGATTGCACAGAGCGACAGATCCGATCTCAATTTACTGACACGTCCATCAGCAGTGATTCTGAAACTCTGAACCTGAACGAAGTGGATGCTTTCGTCCCCTTTTGAAGAGCCTGGAAGTTAGATTAGACACACGTTTTCCAATGAAAGAATACGGTCGTTTAAAGCGTGTGTGTTTGCGTGCGCAATATTTTTCCGCAATATTTTTCCCATTTCGCATGCGGGCTTTTCACAGATGTTAGATTTTGAGCTCTGCGTGCACGTGACGGCGTGAGTCGTGGAGCGAACGCAAAGCTTATGATTTTGGAAAGAAACCTCTGTGGGTCAGAAAGGCATCGACGCGAGTCTCTGCACTCCACACGGGCATTTGGAACCTCTCTCACAACCATCCCGGCTTCTCCGCTGTTGGCAGACGTTCAGCCCTGTTGCTTTCTCTCCCTCTCTCTCTCTCTCTCTCTCCCTCTCTCTCTTCATCCCCCGCTCCGTCCGCATCGTCTCTTTCATCAGAGCTGGCAGTGCGACTGTACTCTGCATTCTGCACTAATTAACAGCCTTCAGAAGAAGACCACCAAACTGGAGAACTGGCACACTCTGGGCGCACGTTGGGGTTTTTTTCCGTCCCACACACACACACACACACACACACACACACAACATGTCGTGTCAGTGTGTGATGGCACTGAAGCCACACAAGCGTCCTCTCTGAGCCTCGGCGCGTTAAGATCGCGGAGGTGCGAACGCGGACGCCGTGTCCGCACCTCCCTCCGTACACGACGGCTCGAGTGGGCGGCGACTTTTTCTGTCATCGCTACACGTCTAACTGGCACGAATTATTACTGATGATGCTGTACATATCCTAAACATGGAGAGTTTAACTTAATGCGTTCTGACTGCGGCTTCCTCAAAGCTAAAAAAGAAAAACAAAACCCCACACTGAAGCCTTTTATTCACGAACTCCGAGCTAGACGTCACGGCAAGTTCGAGAGTTTCACGTTTCTAAATAAATAAACCTTATGGATGGATGGGATGTCAGGATATCATGATACAACCTGTGTTTTTTATGTAGCTATGACTCGCTTATAACAGATGATGCTCGACGGCTAGAATCCCTGTACGAAATACAACCTCTGATTAATTACGTACACACGATTCATTATAATTTACATATTTTTAACGTTTTAATTAATTAAACACGCCTGACGATTTAATTAACAGTTAACGAGTGTATTAAATGTGATTTTGATTTAGATATTAACATTTCTCTTGAGATATTTTTACCTTAAAATGATGGAAATTGGTTTAATTTCCATAATTCCACTTTATGGAAAATAATTTCCACTTAAATAAATAAAGGAATAAAAGCAAAATAAATGAAAATCTTAATTAAAAAAATATATTAATAATATAATTTTATATTATATAAAAATGTTATGCATGTCAAGTACTATATAATTATATAAGATAAAATAATATACATTATTTTTATATATATATATATATATATTACTCAATTAATTGAATACATTTGAATATTTAATTAAATAACGTATCAATATTATAATACAAACAATAATATTGATACGTTATTTAATTAAATATTCAAATGTATTCAATTAATTGAGTGTCGGGATTTCTGCCGTGATCATGCAGCGATTAAACGTACAACCTGACAGCGCTTTTACACACGCACGTGACCGAAAGAATTGTAAATGACGTCACTGAGCTTATTTTAAATACCAGAGACAGAAACTTACACATACTGCATCATCAGTCTCTGTGAGATTTCACACCAGCGCTTCGAAAGATTGATCATTTCCCTGCTAAATCTCGCAACAACGACTGAAACGCAACAAGCGTTTGTGCGAGATCAGCAGGAGACACACAGTGGACACAGCTCTGGTGACCTTTAGCCATGGCGGGATTTAAAAAACAAATCCCGTGAACTTCACCATAAGCCTTCGCTGCATATGAATCAATCAGGGACGGCCTGGCTCGGACTTCCGCGCTGTCCCTGTCAGAGACGATTCATCCCTCGCCCTCATCCGTCACTCCCGACACGACAGGACCAGGGCAGGGCGGCGTGGACCTCCGGGCTGCCGGTTTCCATAGCAACGACCCACGCCGTCTCCCGCGTGGATTCATTATCATAATCATTTTTTTGCCAATCACGCCAGCATGACAGGCTGGAAAAAGTCACGCCAGGACACTGAATGAGTTGGTTCTTTCCCGTTACACACTGCAGCGTCTGCATAGCGTATCCTGTGTGACCGGAGCCTTTATTTATCAATCAGGGACCTTGTTCAAATACACACGCCGCCGACGGAGGACCACGTTCACATTACATGCGATATGTCAGTCCAGGAGCGACTCCATGTCACCTGCGAGTGGAACTATGTTTTTGTTTAATGGTCTCAACTAAAATCACTGGGCAGGAAATGAACAAGAAGTAAAAAAGCGCTCCTGAGGCCTCGGCCTTGTTTCGCTGGTCGATGCTCGCTGCTGAAACTGTTGTGGGGAAAAGCTGGAAACAGGGACGTTCACTTACATAGTCTTCTGGTACGCAAAGAGAAAATCAGGAAAAGATTGAACTGTTTAAATGATATAAAATTGAAACTAACTTGTCTGAGTGTTGAAAATGTTCCAAAATCTCTTCTGTTTGAAGACTTTAACATCGAGTGGAACAACGTGGACTCGTCTTTCTGTAAAAACCCGTCTGCAGGTTTACCCACAAGCCTTCAACATTTAAAGGAGATCAAGGGAAAAGCTGCACTGCACCAATTTACTTTATCTATCTGTTTCATTCTTGCTCATTTTCCTGACCAGTGATTTGCTGTTGAGGCCATTAAAAGCTTCATGTTTTGCAATATTGGCTTTTGACCAGGACTATATTAACAAAGCTAACTGAACTGACTAGTTGACACATCGAACCATTTGGTTTGCTTCCTGCATTTGGGTCAATTTGAGTCGCTTTCTTGCCGTAATCAGACATCGCTAGAGTTCAACTGGAACTTGACCAAAGCCACCTCACTGAGACCATCTCAGGTCGGTGGTTCTGGTCCGCACCCAAGCACGATTGCGTCGTTCACACCTGTACAAATCAACCGCATCCAAAGAGGAAAAAAACAGCAGGGTTCCATTCAAGCGGATCAAACTGCGCGTTGTAGGTTGTCGTCACCAAACGAAGTGCAAACTAGAAGAAGGACCAATATGGCACAATTTGGATCACAGCTTCAGTTTCCACCAGTTTTTCAGCTGGTTGGACCATTCTTCAGTTTCTTATCCAATAATAGTTCCTGGATCAGAACAATGAAAACTTGGCATGATTCCTGCTTCTCAGTTGGTACAGGACAGCGTTTTTAAAAAGCAAACTGGCCTTCGCAATCGAGGAACCCGATAAACCCGGATAAATGCAACAAGGTCATGAGATGTATGCCAGGCCACTGGGACACCACACTGCCTGTGGCTACTGGGGCGAGTGGGTTCGCTGAACTCACGTTGCTGACGCCAGGATTGCACAAAAATGACTTTCCATGACCTCATTAAAACTGTATTCATGAAAACGTCCCCGAGAAAGGGAGGTGACCTGGGACGTGTTTGACCGTTTTCAGATCATCAATGGTGCGCTGATCAATCCAGATCTGAGGCCAGTGCAGAACAACGTTCTGCAAGATATGCCTCAGCATATCTCTGAAAATCTCCAGCCGCACAAAACCGCATTGTGTGTGGATTTGAGAAGAGGCTTAGGGCACTGACGAGAACAAGGCGTCCTCTGAGAGAGACGGACAGAGGCGTCTCATCTCGACGGTGCTCCCACCGCTCCCCGAGTGAAGACAGCTCCGGAGAGCGAGGAAAAGAGCCGGATCAAATCGACGGATGATGACACTCGAGTATGTGGAGGAAAGAGATCCGGGCTGGAGAGCTGTTTGATTGTGATCATGCTGTTAGACACCAAAAAAAGGAGAAGAAACAAAGGAAGGAGAATCAATCACCATCATCTCCACCACTACCCCCTGAGCTATGGTTCCACTATAAGAACAAACCAGTCTCATACTAAACATCCCTCATTCCCACATATTTTCCAATTCAATCCACTGATGTCTTTTTCTACTTTATTGTAAATGTCATGCATCTCGTTTTCAAGCAAAATCTTGTAGCTCCATCATTGGGTCTCATTTCTCAAACTGGATTCAACCAAATTCGCAGCAGCATTTACACAAGAATTTAGTGTTCAAGAATATTTCTGAAAAATGTCCGCATCATGTTTTGCTTCTGAGTTTGAGTGTGAATTTCCATAAAAGGAGTCTCATAAATGTTAACCTCGATTAATCACCTTCGAAATGAATAATTTTTTATGAGTTACTGCCATTTGATTTATGCACAAATTACACACAAGTTGAATGAAAACATTCCGTCTTTTTCGTACTAAAGACTCGAACGAAAACAATCCGAAACAAATGAAGACTACCAAGTCAGTGAGGACCAAAAAAAAAAAAAAAAAAAAAGGAGTTGTTATCGAGTTTCTACGAAAGCTGACGCTCTGCATTGGACGAGCTGCATTACTGGAATATTTTGCGCACTCCGTGTTTAGGAGGAGCTCTTTCACTGTTTAGTTGCTATTTTGTCATTTCCTCTGTAAACTTTGTGTTTTTATGGAGTTTTGTCAGGGTCACTAAATACAAATCTGTGCCATGAACGTACAGGGTAATTACGACAGGGCATTTATTATTTAATATACTAAATATATAAGTGAGTACAGAGAAAATCATCATAAGCAAAAAACGTAAATGTGGAAATTGTTACTTCAGTTTGATCTATGAAAGTATTTACTCACAGTTTTACTAAAAAATAAACGAGGCTCATTATTTTTTATTCTTAACTCCTCGTTATCTGAAATTTAAAAATGGCGTCTCGGCTTGAGAAATTATGGGTTTTGCCCATTTCTAAATGCAACTACTTTTCCAGATTACACTTTTCCATAATGTTCACGTGTATATGATGGCATATCACAAAAACCTGTAACTGGTATAAGTAACCAGTATTCGTTTGTATTTTTGCACCGTTGTTGAAAACCAACGTGAGAACAGCTTTGGGAGGATTTTCAGCCATAAGACTTTCATTCATTCGTTCATCTTCAGTAAGCGGTTTATCCTGGTCATGGAGGATCTGAAGCCAGTCATGAGAAGACTCTTTCCCAGTCAAGAACAACAATCCTCCAAGGCACCATGAGCACACACACCCACACACTGACACACACGCATTCAAACCTAGGGACAATCTGTTCAAATCTAGGGGCAGTAGTTCCTCAATGGTTAAGGCTCTGGGTTACTGATCAGAAGGTCAGGGATTCAAGCCCCAGGACCACCAAGCTGCCACTGTTGGGCCCCTGAGTAAGGCCCTTACAAAGCCCTCTTTGCTCCAGGGCTGTTGTACCATATCTGACCCTGCGCTCTAATCCCAACTTCCTAAAAAGCTCGGACCTGCCTGATCTATCCTGATATCCTACTCCTGGTTGGAGTTCCCATCACCTGGACACCACTCTCTCCTGCTGAGGATGGCTCCATATGGACAGCCTAAAGATACACTTAAAAACTGTCAAGATGGCTGTGGACTGCTGTTCATGTAAACAGCTTTGCTACAATGGCTTAAGCCTACAATTGCCATGATAACTTGAGAACCTCAACTACTACGAACAGGTCTGTACACAATTGCACCTTTGGGCCATGTACACAGTTATAGAAGCGAGTTATTTGTAATCGCAGTATCTAGTGTCACCCAAATGAGGATTGGGTCTCTCTTCGAGTCTGGTTCCACTCAAGGTTTCTTCCTCATGATGTTTCAGGGAGTTTTTCCCTTGCTACCGTCGCCACCGCCTTGCTGATTAGGGATACGCTTATAAATTCATATGCTTAAAATTTGTAACAGGAATTTATATACGTCGAAGCTCCAGCTTCAGTTCCTCAATAGTGTTCTTGTGCTGTGCAGCATGGAGGTGACTGGCTATCAGGGCCCCACGCTACACACACACAGCAGACGCTTATATACACACATATACAGGCACATACACACACAGCAGACGCTTTTCCATTCTGTCAGCGCCGAGCAGCACACTGGTCCCTTCCAAACTCAGCGCCACTTCATTAAATGACTTCAGAGTCCTGGCAGAAGCAGTGGGAAAAGTCGATATTAACTGTGTGTGAGATCCACAGGGCAGCCAACAAAGGCTACAGTTGTTTCGCCGCCTCCTTTCTTACACGGCTCTAGAGGAACCCGAGAACCTTACAGTGCGGTACGGAGAATGCACACAGATCCTGCGTTCCAGATTTCTGAATACGGTGCAGATCAAGGAGGCTGAGCGACTCGGTATACTTCGCAGCATGTCTGATGACATCACTGTGCACGATTGGTCGCTCTGAAGTGGCGGGGAGCAGGTGGGCGTGCGAGCGACACCGGCGGTTCGCCGAATCGAGATGTTTGCATGAGCTCACTGCTTTCGGCAAGCTGCAAAAACAGCTGAATAACAACACAGGTACAGTTCGCTGCAACAGCTCCGCCGTTGTCCAGACAGAGAGCTGGCTGACGGCCGGCTGAAAACCATAAAAACCAGAATTCTTTCATTGCAAAATAATAAATGACTGCACGGTAAAAAAAAAAAAAGAAACTCGGAATAGTTTAAGACATGGATCAACGGCAAGTATGACAGCCTGGTATAGTAAACAATGTTTGAAGGTGTATTATTTTGTCGAGCCGGATTGAACAGCACCTCTGGAGGTCATAAAAGACACGAGCTATAGTATGAAGAAGCAGGACCTGAGGCTCGGGCTGATTTCTTTCAAGCCCGGACTGTAGATTCATTCAGCCTGTGTGATCTTGATCTGATCTACTATATAATACGTTGCTGATCCCTAATAGATTCATAGGTGAGTTAGTGATTGATGTTAGTTTTTAGCCTCCCATCTAGTATCACCACAGGTGGCAGAGAGAGAGAGAGAGAGAGAGAGAGAGAGAGAGAGAGAGAGAGAGCTGAAACAACCACCAGAAAGAGCAGCTCAGATGGAGAGATTTCCCTACTGCGTGCAGATTTCCGCTCGACTTATCCCGCGTTAAGGGTCTCTCGCTCTCAGCTGCTTCGGCCCCAGTGCCATTATCAGACTCCAGGCACCAGAAAGGAAGGGCTCCATTACACTCCTGGAATCGGCGTTTACAGCATTGGAGCTCGGGCCCGCTCTTAGAACCGGCCTTCGCATAAATCTCTGGATTGGTCTAATTACTCAGTTGGGTGCACTTTTGCTCCCCGCTCTGGTTTCATGGTCATTTCTGATGTAGCGAGGCAGCAAAAACAAGCCGGGCTTCAGCAGCCTCCTGCTCCGGCACAATGGCTGCCTTTTACAGCACTGAGCCGACACACAACGTGTGAACACAGAGCGCTGCGGGGATGTGGGGATGCGGTGATGTCATCATTCAGGGGTTGTCTGATGAAGAGCGATGGCCGACAGACAGAATGATGGAGAGAGAGAGGGGGGAGGGCACTCATCGTGGTCTTTCACATAAACAAGTATACAGTGGAAAAAGGTGGCTTATAATAATAAAAATGGTAATATATCAATGTAGGGACACTGAAAAATACCTAACCAACACAACCTTCTTTGCTTTATTACAAGTTCATTTTAATATAAATGACCCTTCACCACTACAAACCGTTGACAGAACACGCGTTAGCCGTAGCTACACTACGCATTCATATCGCATTTGTAAATCGCATCGTAAACAGTTGTTCTTGCACCAGCTTCTCTCTTTTCCTTCTCTTGAAGTTACCAAGACAAATAAACACTCCTTGTCAAGTTACCCCTCCATGTGTACACTCCTCCGTCCTGAAGACTCACAGCGCTAACGCTCACTGACGCGCAGACCTTATTCCTCGCCTTGAAAATCAGAACATGTTTTAAATCGGTTCGTTATTCGTCTTAGATTACGTGACGTGATAACGTTGAAGACCGAGCGCGTTAATATGAACCGGTGATCGCCGGAACTATCTACAGAGCTGCGTTTATGGGAAATTAATCAACACTTTCCGACCAATCAGAATTGAGAACTCGGCAGTGCTGAACAGGTATAACAATTTTTAGCTTAGGATTTAAATTTTTTTTTAGAAAAACATGGCACATCTGACTTAACGCAGTTTTTCCCAGCCCTTTTTTTCCGTACATAAAGCGACAGAAGAGTGTTTAGGAAATTTTAGGATTTAAGAATTTTATTATAGACATTTTGCCTTAAAATATGTAAATATTACAAATGTCCTCAGGTTATGATGTCATGAATTGTGCTAGGATAAAAGTCCCCCATCGCTGTGTGTTTTGTTTGGAGGAAGCAGAGCGAAAGGACAAACACGAGTCATTTCCAGCAGGTCAAAGACGGCACTCTTTAAAGGGGTAAAGTGACAGGCGGCTCCTGCACACGGCCTCCCTGATTCAACTCCGTTTGTTTGTTCTAATTAAACCGGGCTAGCGTGGAATGCCTGGCCTAATGAAGCCATTCATCTTACTGTGCAACTCCACGGCTGAGAGGAGAAAGAGCTGATCCCCTCTGAAGCGGAAGGTCAGGAGTTTTAACGCTGATAGTTCACACATTATGTAAACACACGCTAACACACACACACACACACCATGCATGGTTTAATCACATTCACATATACATCACTTCTTTTTCTGCTCTTTTTGTCAGCTCGGTGCTTTAATTCATGGGCCCGGATATACAGTTTATCCACAAAACCACAGGATTTTAACACAGCAAGTCAGACTGACTACTGATCCCTGATCTAGAAAAAAGAAAACTGCATGCAGTTTTTTAAGATTCTGCCTTGTGTGCACTTCTGTTTTTAACATTGTCCTTGAATTTGTCATTTTTAACTTGTTTTCATCTTCATATACTATGTTTGGCAGCATCACGGCGCATGATGGAGCTCTGCTGCCTCCCTGTGGCCAAACACAGGAACTTAGGGATCTTAAAAAGAGGCTCTACACATCCAGCCACTCCAATGATGATCAACTCTGCTCACACAAAATGCATGAGTAAAAATTACAGTGCATTATGCTTCCATGGAACTCTTTAGGTGAACATCATGGACAGTTAGAGAGAGAGAGAGAGAGAGAGAGAGGGCAAGAGATAGGAAACCTAGTTCCCACATCACAAATGTAAAAAGAAATAATTCAATGTTTCAAGACGTTTAAAAAAAAAAAAGAAATGCTTAAAGAAAAAAAACACAGTCAAAGAACAATTTGGTGACCAAAACAATACAAGTTCGTGACTTAAATATACTAATTATCCTCAAATGTAATCCACCACCCACTAGATGGCAGTATTTGAAAATAAATCACTCATTCATGGTCCGATGGAGCTTCATCGTGGTCAGTTCATGTAAAAAAATAAATAAATAAAAAATAAATAAATAAAAAAAGGGTTTATCACAGGAACACTGGTGTGGATGGAACAGCAGTGCATCACATATCACTATACATGCACACACACACACACACACACACACACACTAATTCAGATTAATTCAAATCTAAAGGCAAATTAAAGTCACTAATCTAAGAACTGGCATGTTTCTGGGATGTGGGTGGAACCTGGAGAACCTGGAGGAAAGTTACGCAGACATGAAGAGAACATGCAAAACTCCACACATATAGTAACCTGAGCTCTGGACCAAACAAAGAACCCTGGAGATGTGAGGTAGCAACCTCTGCACTGGGCAAGCGTTTGAAAAGAAATGTTTTCTGATATGTTTTCTCAGTCAGGAACCAATGGGAGTGAAACTACATATATGGGATTTTCTATTTAATATTTATTTACTTAAGTATTTATTTATATTGGATGAAAGGCTAGAGATAAAGCTTTTGGTACCTCTAGGTACTCTCATTGTATCCTGACTTCTTTGGACACCCTGCACACTTAATAAAGAGCTTTATTCCTCGGTGTCCCACAAGGTCCAATTCTAGGACCAATCCTATTTGCCTTCCTTATATACATTGCCCTTTGGTGCAATTGTTTGCACGCAGGGCTACAGCTCCAGACAACTACAGATAGATAGATAGATAGATAGATAGATAGATAGATAGATAGATAGATAGATAGATAGATAGATAGATAGATAG
>JAQQZR010000002.1:23069562-23099403 GCA_030068235.1 Notoglanidium macrostoma
TGCAAGGACTTTCATACTTATGTTATGAGCAATCCCCAGCTATTAGGAAAGATCCAGTCCTCAGGATAATATGCCCAGCCACCTGACTGATAAGTGTCTAATCCAGGAGTTCACTTTTTCCCTATTTTCTGAACTTTTTTTTGTTTGCAAATTTGTGGCCTTATATAAGAAATGTGTTTTTTTTTCAAGGACAACATTGGCCAGAACAAGTTATCTTCTGAAAGATTTTGTGAAAACGTTCAAAATGTTCAGTGCAAACTAGGCCTAGGGGCCACAATGTTCTTTAGGGCCAATAAAGCTCACACTGACATTTACCCTTTACATGTTATAAACTGTAGTCGTTTAATCACGACACACAACTTTTAAATGTTTTAGCATTTTAATATCAATGGTAACAAAAAATGTACTATTGTTTAACTCTTTTAGCAAGTTTAGAGGACTCTGTCAAGCCATCATCAAAGTTTATCCATGAACTTTAACCTTCTAGTTCCAAACTATTGTAGAATGTTTAAGGTAGAAAGAAATGGCGGAAATAAAAATGTATTATTATTATTGTTGTTGTTGTTGTTGTTATTATCTAATTAGCAATTTGCAGCGTCGTGAGCGTGCATGCGCGCGCAGGAGGGGGGAGGAGGAATGGCGCGAGCGCATCATTTGATAGGTTGCTGTGTCACGGCGCTCGGGCGCGCGCATAAGAGGACTGCTGCACTCGGGCACGCGCGAGCCTGTGACACAGACGCCATTTTATTTTTGAAAAATCAAACAGAAACTGGGGGAGGCTAAAAAAAAAAAGAAAAAAAAAAAAAAAACCTGACCTTTTTAAAAATATCCTTTCGAGATCTTTTTTTCTTTTTTGGAGGCAGGAAATCTTGGAGAAAAAATGATCACCAACCTGTAATTTTGTATGATTTCGAGGTAATTTGTGTGTTTGAGCTGTCTTGTCAAACATTTTCAGTGCCTTACGTTAACGTTAGCTCATGGCAGCAGTGCTTTGCTAAAGCTAGCTTGATAGCTAGCTGTCTCGCGCGAGCTTAGCGTGTAGCTTAGCTTCCTGTGTAGCATAGCATAGCATAGCATAGCATAGCGAGAGTTAGCGCTGCAAAAGTAGGTTCCGTTCATTTTAAACACACCGAAGCGTCTATGACAAGAGCTCATGAAATATCTAGTTTCTTATTTATTTAATATCTATTTTTGTTAGCGCTTGGTTTCCTTTGCTAATCAGTGATGTAGGCCCAAACGCTAGCATGTCTAGCTAAGTAGCTATACTACCTTTTGTAAATATTTTTTTACTTTAACGTTTAATGCAACAATCTAGCTAACGTGCACGCGGCGGTGTTTCTCGTGTTGTACACCAAGTACAACGTTTAAAATGAGACGAAACCGAAGCTGACTAGTTTAATGTTAATGTTTAGCTCAGCCACCTGGCCTAGCCGGCTAGCTATCCTGGCTAAAGCTGCTTGTAAGCAAGCTAAGCTGAGTTAGTTAGCAGGCTAGGTCTGAACAATAGACTTCACTAACGCTAGTTTTATCATTTTTCTTTATTTCTTACCTACTCCACTAACCTACAATTTCACGACACGTTTCTGCGTTTTTGTTCATCCGGTTTTTAGCACATGAATATCAAGTGTGTTTGTCAGTGTGTGCTATTTCAGTTTTGTGGACCGGTTATAATTAGTGCTGTGCTTGGCATCACTGTTTTAAAACTTATTGACTAGCAAATGTACTTTTTTCTCCCGTTTATAAGACATTTAGATGAGCTACTAATTAGGAATCTGGTTTTATAAGCAATACTATTGCCTGAATACCGTTTTTCTGGTACTTGTTTATGTATCAGATGAGCAACCTTAAGCCCTATTCGGGTCGGATTAGTTTCAGGTGGAAGCCTGTAGTGCAGTACTTTTACAAATCTCCTCGGTGATAAATCTGGCAATAAAATGACACAACAATTTGAAAACGCGTTCGCACTAATTGTTGCCTCGCAATTGGGAGAAAACGACGTTTAACTGCTGCTGTTTGGTAGCTCGTGTTTCAGTGACCCTCTTCTTAAATGCGTCCCTGAATTACAAAAACCAAAAATGGATGCTACTGGTATACGTTGTGGTTCTTATAAATCATGCCTTCAATTTGTAGCTCGAAGTTCGGGTTACGCCAGCCTGAAATAAGAGCCAGCGTGTGTCTGTTTGTGCCCAGTGCCTCTTCAGACGCTTGGACGTGTGTGTTGGAAACACTGGGGTTCACGGAAAACCTGCTAGAAACCGTCTCCTGCTGTGGAAGTTTGCTTTTGTCTGGATTTGAAAGTTTGAACACTAAAAAATGATTGCATACGTCCTGCTAATAAACTAATCTGGTCCGAATAGGGCTTAAGTGTTGAGAGCAGTGTTGGCAGTCATGGTTACTAAAAATGAGTGCAGGGTGTTGACCTTGGTTAATGAGGTGGAAAGGAAGTGCTAGTGCCTCGGTGCTCTCATTTTCACCCATACTGACCTGAGCGCTCAGTTCGACCCTCCTTGTAACTCTCTCTATCAAAGATGCTGTATTCATAAGATCAGCTTTACTTTTTATTTTTATTTTTTGTAGGAAGATCCTGGACTTCCTCGTCTTGTAGAATATTTCCGCAGAGAACAGTTATCGTCGGAGTTGCTTTGATTGCTGTCTTTAATCGATACTGAAATACATGTGTAATTAGTGCGTCACTGTCCGCTAGGCTTTCAGCGCGTGGTGCTTTTTACAACTAAATCAGCACGGTATTGAACAGCTTCCAATTCCAGTATTGGAAGCATCGCCACGCAATAGTGCGGAGACACGATCACCGATCTCAACATCGTCTAAAGCCAGCGACGGAAATTCTACATCGTAGGGTTAGACGTAATGGCAGTGGTAGCTCAGTGGTTAAGCTGTTGGACTAGTGATCGGAAGGTCATGAGTTCAAATCCTAGCACTGCCAAGTTATCGCTGATGGGCCCTTAACCCTCAACTGCTCAGTTGTATAAATGAGATGTATGTAAGTCGCTCTGGATAAGGGCGTCTGCCAAATGATATGAATGTAAATATAAATTACGCTAGGTTAAACAACGTAAAAGTTGTTTTTGGTCATGAGGTCAGATTAGTGGACTTGTAGCGCATGTTGTGAAGCGAGCTGATTACAGCGTCGAATATTTCAGTGTCGGATATTTCGCTCATCTAAAGCTGACCAAGAAGACGACGGTGTCGGGTGACCCAAATGATGGCACGGTTTGGCAGAAAAAAATACACTTGCCCCTTTAAGATCACTTTGGAGAACGCTTGTGGTTCTGCGAGAGAGTTTTCGGCATGCGGCGATTGATTACAAAGCGGAACGTAGACCTGCGATTAAAGAAAATTACTATCATTTGAGGATCATCATCGTATAATTTGACACCTTGAACACACATGATCACGCAGTTTGTTATGGAATCTGGCTAAGATTTTATTGAGGTCATGTGTTGTAGACTAGTATTAATCCTCAAAGAGGGTTGAAGTCACAGCTTTGTTGCAGATGTTTTATGCAAAACGTCAGCGGCGCGATTCTTGTTTTCGTTACGCCAGTTTGTTTCATGTTTCAAATTCACGTACGCGGTGCGTCCGTTCATATTCACGGAGCTTTTACTTGCCTTAAAACCCTTCTAATACATTTTTAAGGAAGTATTTATTACTCGGTATACGCCTGCCTGCTTTAACGTCTCAACACGCTTACTCGACTACGTGTTAATGTGTGCGTTTTCTTTTCTTTAAGCGAGATTAGCATTTTCTTTGTACAAAAAAAAATAGTCACGTCTTGTATCAAGTAGCAAAACTAGACATCTGAGCATTTTGTGTAGTTTGTCACCACTTCTCTTTTTCTAATCAAGAGCTTCAAGAAAAAATTAATATGGCTTCCTGTTCCAACAAAGTTCTCATCATCTGTAGTGTTACAGCAGGGAGTAAAAGCACTGCAGGATTTGCGTTACATCTAAACTTAACGGTTTACATTTAGTAGGAATGCTTTTGTGCTGTGTATTTAATTGCGTGATCTTTTAACAGATGCAGTTTAGTTTCAAGTCATTTTCCTGCCTTTTTGTCGCGTATTCACGTTCTTTTTTTTTTCTCCCCCTTTCAAATTCGTCCAGATGTCAAACCCACACTCGCACTGAGGGACTGCACGTCGCATCACGAACCACCGGGACGGACCTTTGCCGGAACACACGGACACTTTGGCGCCTGTGGGGGGGGAGGGGAGCAGAAGTAACCTATCACTGAAGTGACTAAAGGGGAATAATGGTGATTTTGCGCCGGGCTCGGCCGCCTGCTTCCGCCCCGACCAGCAATGAATCTTGACTCGCTCTCGCTGGCTTTGTCTCAAATCAGCTACCTGGTGGACAATTTAACCAAGAAAAACTACAGAGCCAGCCAGCAGGAAATACAGCATGTGAGTGTTTCATTCACACTCTGATAACTGGTTTAGTGTGACTTTTCTTTACCCCCCATGACGTGAACACGCATCACACTTTTCATCTCATTTCTTTATTTCAGTAGCGACTGTACTTACTACTGAATGTGTTGCAATACTTAAGTCAGACGCCTCAGTATTAATCTTGAGCTGTGTACCGAGCACTACAGACGGCAGGATGTGGAACGTGGTGCTTGGATCTTACCCCAAGTCTCCATTCTTGGTGCACTTTGTACCACACTTTGAGTTGAGGATTAAGGAGCAGTACATCCGCAGTGTACCGTTTCCTGCACGATCTAACGCACAAAATCAAATTACAGATCACCTAAACAGCAGTCGTGTCAAAAGGAGTGCTCTCGCACACACGTTTATAACACGCGTAACCGCACCGGACACGCACAGGTCGGCGCAGAGACGTCAAGCCGTCCAAATAAAGTTTTTCCCTATGGCGGAAATGTTGCCTCCGCATGGAACTCGAGTCACGGTTCTTCATCTCAGATTAATATTCGCTAAGCAGAATACATGTCAACATTAGCCCAAAGTTATATAAAGCCATGGCCGGAAAGATTAAAATCACGCCCAGCAAATATTTTATCCAAATTAAATTCCACGGAGCATTTCAGTACATATTTTTTATTTTGTGTGATTGTTAGAACCAAAGGGTTCTCTGATCGTTCCTCTGATCCTGCCACATTAGATTCACGCTGGCGTTATGTATAGGCGGACTTGTTTGTTACGCTGGATTGGATCACGTCTGCTTAAATAGTGACCAGTGAAGCACAAGAGCGCAATAACAAATATAAAATCTTAGAAAAAGTGCAGCGTGCGTCTGAAAACTGTTAAGGTTGACCAGCTAACTAACTGGTTACCAGCAAATAAATCGCTCTCCTTGCACGAGAAGGTCATTTTAAAAAGAAGATGTAGCATAAAAGTGATGCCTTTTTTTCTTTTCTTTTTTTTTTTTTTTTTTAAGCAAATCAGATACTTCATGTAGTTTATTGCTTTTCAAACTGTTTTAATGCAAGAACGTTTCATTTTGGGAAGGTTGTTGATACCAGGATGGAAATCAAATGATTAGTTACTGCTGTGATGAACATGAGGAACACGCACGTTCACACACTCGTTCTCTCTCTCTCTTTTAGATTGTGAATCGTCACGGCCCTGAGGCAGACAGACATCTATTACGCTGTCTCTTTTCCCATGTGGATTTCAGTGGCGATGGTAAAAGCAGTGGCAAAGATTTCCACCAGGTAACCTGTCTTATGGTGTTTGAACCGCAACCCCCTCACCCCCCATGTTAGTGCTTTTGTAATAGATTTTTTTCTTTCAGCAAAATTAAGTGTTCGGAATTCAACCAAAGAAATAAAAACACAAACGTAATGCCTGAAATTTTGAAACAGTATGTCACATGATGGTTTAAGAAAGTGTACTGCAGCCAGTGTGACTAAACATTCAGTGACTCGTCTAACGTTGCCAGATTAGGCAGGATCCCTCACGTTCCATTTTTAACCTTGAGCAGGTAGTTATATTTGTACAAGTTTAATTTATTGTAGGGCTTGTTGCCATTTGGCATATTGATTCAACTTGGTTTGAAAATTGTAACGTGTTGTACTAGGGACACTTGCACACTTCTTAGGTATTGTCTATATGATATTTGTTCTATAAATTTTTTGGTTTTTAACATTTCTGTTATACTGGCAGGTTTTAAGCGATCTTGTATATCCTGATGCACATTATGTATTTGAATGTTGACTACTCTACAAGCTTCTCGTTTTGAGTCTTGTACGCTGTTTTTGTCTGTCTTCAAAGACACAGTTTCTGATCCAGGAGTGTGTGTCCCTTATCACGAAGCCAAATTTTATTTCAACTCTCTGCTACGCCATTGACAATCCTCTGCACTATCAGAAGGTACGCATGTCCCTCTTTTTTATAAAAAACAAACAAACCAAAAAAAAAAAAACCCCCGGCTCTAGTCTAGTGTTGCCGAGCATGTCGATTCAAACTGGTCACGGTTATTTCCTTTCTCTTTCTCTTTCCTTTCACTGTGATTCTCAGAGTTTGAAGCCATCGCCACATTTGTTTCCTCAACTGAGTAAAGTTCTCAAACTAAGCAAGGTTCAAGAGGTAGGAAGCTTTAATTGGTGTACAGGTGTGCGCTGTGACGCACACGGCTCCTTTCATAGCTGATGTCGTGTCTTGAGCGTATGATGTGTTTTGTGTTGGACCAGGTGATCTTCGGTCTCGCTCTTCTGAACTCGAGTAACGCAGACCTTCGAGGGTTTGGTAGGTGTTCTGCTATTTCCTTTGTTCTAGCAGTTTTAATAACACAAATGTAGCACTTGTAGTTTAAAGCTATGCAGCTGAGAGTAGAGGAGAAAGATTTGACCATTTTTCTTTTCTTCCCGCGCTACATCGTAGCGGCACAGTTTGTGAAGCAGAAGCTGCCAGACCTCCTGCGCTCATACGTGGACGCCGACCTCGGAGGGAGCCAGGAAGGTGGCTTCCAGGACATTGCCATAGAGGCTCTGCACCTGCTGCTCTCGCATCTCCTGTTTGGGCAGAAAGGCTCCAGCGGAGTCGGGCAAGAACAGATCGACGCCTTCCTCAAAACCCTGTGCAGAGGTACACGGCCTTGCTGGTTTTACCCACCTAGAAGGTTCCGATCATTAAGCATCAAGCGTCGCACGCTTTACTCAAACGGCGCTGCCGTGCCGCTGTGTTTCAGATTTCCCGCAGGAGCGCTGCCCTGTGGTGCTTGCACCACTACTGTACCCTGAGAAACGGGACATTCTCATGGACAGGATCCTACCAGACTCTGGAGAGTTAGTCAAGACCAGGATGGAGAGTTCCCTCGCGGACTTTATGCAAGAACTTGGCTATGGCTTTTGCGCAAGGTGCTTTTATTCAGCTTGAACTTGAAGACTGCGTGTGTCTGTTCTGTGTATTGTCACTGAAGGTGTAACACATCTGCTTGTGTGTTTAGTGTTGATGAATGTAGGAATATAATCCTGCAGTATGGTGTGCGTGAGGTGACGGCCAGCCAGGTGGCCAGAGTGCTGGGCATGATGGCCCGCACTCACTCTGGCCTTTCCGATGGAATCGCTCTACAGGTAGAACAAAGAAAAAAAAAAAAACAACCCAAAACTTCTCACTACAGTGTCTAATATAACTGATCGCATTTTGAGCTTGTTACTAATCGCATGTTCTCGCTGCAGTCCATCTCGGCTCCAGGCAGCGGGATCTGGAGCGACGGGAAAGACAAAAGCGACAGCTCTCAACCGCACACCTGGAATGTTGAAGTTCTGATTGATGTAGTTAAAGAGCTTGTAAGTCCTTTTCACCTCTCTCCGGTACAAACTATAAGACGCTGGTTTATGGTGAAATCTACTCCGAGTGTTCATCAATGGGTTTTAATAATCGTTGACTGTTTTCTATCAGAACCCCAATCTGAATTTTAAAGAGGTCACATACGAACTGGACCATGCAGGCTTCATGATCCGGGACAGTAAAGGGCTGCAGATTGTTGTATATGGTATACAGAGAGGCCTGGGTATGGAAGTCTTTCCTGTGGACCTCATCTACAGACCATGGAAGCATGCTGAGGGACAGGTAAAAGACCATGATTCAGTTTTCAAACACTTTGATCCTTGTGTAAGTGTCGTATTTAAATAAAGGACACATTGTGTGTGTTGAAAGTGTGTAGGTTATGTCTATGAGGCACTTGGTTTTTCTTTGTGACTAAATCATAAGTTGTAGAAGGTCATATTTAAACTGTTATGGTGCGAATACACTTCACTTTCTCTTTGCGTACATGTGCGCACAGCTATATCTTATGTACATCTGGGGGGTGAAAAGAGGCGTCCACTAGACGGCACATCAGAACCAAATCATGCTAATGCGTTAGGGTTCCAGGTCAAATTGTGATGTTAAGCAATTCCTGCACACTAACTTTAAACAAACTGGCGAGCCACAATTCTCTTTAAAACCTTTATGCTGTCGGCGTGAGAGTCATGATCTGCTTCTCACATCAGTATAGTTAAAAGCATTTACTAAATTAGAAAACCCAGAAGACTGGAAATCCTCAGCAGGTAGTTGAACAGCATTGTGGGTAATGTAGGAAACTGTTAAAACAATGCATTAAATGTAGAAAGGTTTTTAGAACTAACATTTTCATTGTGAAGTAAATCTTAATATATCTGCTATTTTAATTAGAATATATTGACATGCAAGTCATTTAAGTTGTCCTTGTCCTAATAGTAATGTCCTTTAATAAGGTGTAGCACTGATCTGATATTGGTGTATTTCAAACACATTTCATCCTCTTCTTGGTCGTTCTTTCCAGCTCTCCTTCATCCAACAATCTTTGATGAGTCCAGAGGTATTCTGCTTCGCCGATTACCCCTGTCATGCCGTTGTCATCGACATCCTCAAGGCTCCACCTGAGGATGACAACAGGGAGATAGCCACATGGTCCGTATCAGCAGCTCATGATAGTCGTGCGGTATCTGTGTAAATTAGTCATGCTAGTATAATGTACATGGTGTTTTAAATCGACTGTTCTATGGCGTCCCACAGGAAGAGCCTGGACCTGGTGGAGAGTCTGCTACGACTGTCTGAGGTGGGCCAGTACGAGCAGGTGAAGCAACTCTTCAGCTTCCCAATCAAGCACTGTCCGGACATGCTGGTACTGGCACTGCTGCAGATCAGCACGTCCTGGCACACGCTGCGCCATGAGCTCATCTCAACACTCATGCCCATCTTCCTGGGCAACCACCCCAACTCTGCCATCATCCTACATTACGCCTGGCACGGGCAGGTAGGAACACTGAGTGCTTGGTTTAGTTCTGCTTACTTTCAAGTGATCTCGGAAAGTCCTCATCCCCTCACCAGCTTACTGGGTGATTTAAGGTTATGAAGATTAAAATGGGAAAAAATGTCATGAGCGACTTTAAAATTAAACATGAATTTGCTGCGCTTTTGATCAATTATAAAACATGCTAGTTTGGATTCTTAATATACGCAAGGCTACTAACCAATCCTTAATGGGGTCAACTGATCTTGCTAGTGACTTACAGCTAACTTGTAAACAGCTTCCTGTATTTCTTTCCACTGTAATGATGTACAGGCATTGTTTGTTGTTGGAAGCAGGGTTGTTCTTGTATCTGATTTGTAATGGAAGGCTTCTTTTCTGTCCTGTGACTTAGGGCCAGTCGCCATCCATTCGGCAGCTCATCATGCACTCGATGGCAGAGTGGTACATGAGGGGTGAGCAGTATGACCAGGCCAAGCTCTCGCGCATCCTGGACGTGGCTCAGGACTTGAAGGTGCAGCCACTGCTCTCTCACGCTCTTCTTCAAACAAATGCTAATTTGCTGTAACCTGCCTGTTCACACCCTGCTTTTATTTTTGCTTTCCAGTCTCTATCGATGCTGCTAAATGGTACTCCGTTTGCCTTTGTTATTGACCTTGCTGCACTTGCCTCTCGCCGCGAATACCTCAAACTAGACAAATGGCTGACAGATAAAATTCGAGAGCATGGGGTAAGTGCGTGTGCACGCGTGAATCCTACGACCAGTGCTGGGTAGATGTAACCCTGAGAGAGAACTTGTCTGAACCGTGCTGTCTCTCATAGGAGCCGTTCATTCAGGCTTGCGTAACCTTCCTGAAGAGACGATGTCCCACCATCATGGGAGGACTCGCGCCGGAAAAAGACCAGCCAAAAAGTGCACAACTGCCTCCAGAAACATTGGCTACAATGCTGGCCTGTCTGCAGTCCTGCGCAGGGTGAGAAATATGGCAACTTGATTGTCTCCTGCTGAATGCGCACTACCCTGGTTTCGTCAGTGAGGTTTGAAATTCTCAGCGATAAATCTTGTGTGAGCAAAAACAGCCACGAGTATCAGCCTGTCAGTCTGATGGTAAACTACTGTAAGCACAATATTTATATTACAAGTTATTTTGCCCCTTCATACCTAAATAATTGGCGACAGCAAAAATAAAACCTGATTCCTGGTGACACGCAGCACAAAAATATCCATGTTGCGTTGCACTAAACATCCACTTCTTTGTTGATCAGACAATCCTTGTTGCCAGCATCTCAGACCTTACTTCCCCTTCATTTTTATCATATTTCCCTTTTTTCTTTTCTGTAGACTGCATTGTAGAAACAACCACCATAGCAGACAGCTTCATTTTCAATTTTTGTCTCATTTTCATGAGAAATTTGATGCTTAGTTATGGATCTCCTACGATTGTGTAGTGCGAGAGCCTCGTCTGCGATCCTTTCTGTAATGTGCAGACCGCTACAAACATGTTGCAAGTGATAAATCGTGTAGTGGGAACAGTACAGTGAGCTCAAGATTGAAAGGTGGTGTATGAATTATAGAAAAAATTCTTAGGTGTTTTGATGTATTGTTTAACCGTGTTCGTTGTGCTTCATCATCGATGTCAGGAGTGTGTCACAAGAGCTGTCCGAGACAATCCTGACCATGGTGGCCAACTGTAGCAATGTGATGAACAAGGCTCGCCAGCCTCCACCAGGAGTCATGCCAAAGGGCCGGGCACCCAGCACCAGCAGTCTGGATGCTATTTCCCCGGTAAGGGTTTGCTGTGCCAGAATGCCAGCCTTGTAGTTAATTGTCAGAAATGTAACATTTGCTGTTTCGATGTCTGAGTGACTGCTCCATTCTGTGATCCAGGTGGACCCTCTCACTGCGATGGGCTCCCTCAATCTGGGCGGCTCGGCCACTACTCACACGCAGAACATGCAAGGCTTCCCAACGCCTCTGAGTTCGGCCTTCAGCAACCCTCAGTCCCCTGCCAAGGCCTTCCCCCCTCTGACCAACCCCAACCCCAGCACGGCCTTCGGGGGCATCAGCAGCCTCTCCTCGCAGCTCCCAGGTACAACTTCATAACGCTAATGTTAAATATCACACTAATTGTCTAATCTTTGCACTTTACTAAATTACGTGCTTACCGGTATAATGCTTTCAATGAAAAGAAACCTAGGTATATTTCAACCATTTGTGGTGCCGTATTTGTTTACTCAAAGCTGCATACTAGCTCGATTTAAGCAGAAGCGCTTCTCATGTTAGAGTTGTAAAAGATGAAGGGTTGACTAGTCCTGGGAGGAAAAATTCATGTCTTGCTTTGGATTGGATCTTGTATCAGATTGAATTGAGTGGTAACTTGTACAATCATTTTTGTTACCGACCTGAATATATTGGTCTCAAAGGGTCAGATGTGGTCTCTAGTGAGAATACATGTCTACAGACACTGGAGAAATTTGGATAGTGAAGAAATTCATATTTAAACTTCAAAGCCAGTGCAATACCTTTTGGAGGTGGAGGTGAAATGCCCTATTCGGACGGCATTATATTTACATGAGGTCCTGGGGTAATTTACATTTTACACTTTCCTTTTATTTCCGGCCACGTTTGTGTTTTTCTCTCTCCTCCTCTGAGGGAAAGTGCAGGTCAGATTATGTACTTTTTTTGCCAAGCTATGGGGTTTTGTGATAATTTTAATCCAGATACACATTCATAATTTAAAATTTGCTACTTGCCGTATTTAATTTTGTAGTGCGCATATCGGTGACCATCCCACACCCCAGATATTAAACACTTCCTGAATTGCAAAACAAAAATTTTTTAGAAGAGTTACTCAACTGTCTGCTCGTTCTGTGCAGTTAAGCTTCAACTGTGCACACTACCTGGGTGAGATAAACTTCTTTTGCAGAATAGAGTTGGGTCTTCTCCAAAAGTTAAAAGTGCACAAACTGGAGATTGTGGTGGGGTTTTGCAGTACTGTGGGTGTAGAAGCAGTTCACTTCTTGTTGATGGGATGAGAATTGGAAAGACTTTTGTCCATGTACAAATACTTAGCAATACTTGCACAAGACCCAGTACTAGAAAAAGTAGGGATGTTGAATAAAAAGTAAACACAAAGTTCAGCATATTTCCAGTTTCCAAAAAAAAAAAAAAAAAGAGCGGTTGTTTGGGTATAATAGTCTATGACGTATCACCTTCGGTTCTCTCAGGCATTTCTACAGTTTATGTATCACTATATTGTAACCACTTCCATTATGTAAACGACATCACCTTATCCTCAATATCTCAGAAATGTGTTGATCTAATTCATCACAATGTCAGTATTAGGTCAATCACATTGTCCAGCCCTACTGGATGGCCCTACAAGGCCTTTGGGCTTGAACTATTCTGTTATACAAATGTTTTGTAATTAATGCAGTGATTATTGGTGTTTGAGTTGGACCTTGGTCAAGGTCACAGAGACTGTGCAACGTGCCTCACACTCATTACAAAACCTACCGCACATTAAAGCACTAGCCAACCAAAACATGAACTCAGTTAAATAATGAACAGGTGCCAAACAAAAACCACAAAGTACTACCTTCCACCAGTACTTATTCTGTGGTTCTGCTTCATGTTCTCAGGAGTGAGTACTCGTCTTCAAAGTTCTTGAATTTTTCTTGAAGCTACCGCTTGTATATACCTGAGGTAACAAAATGTAATGTGACCCCAACGTCAAGGTCAAAATTGATACGACAGCCTAGTACTGGCAGTTATTTTCTTTTTGAGTGTATATCCAAGCAGCTCACTTTAAATGCATTCATGAAGCCCTCAGCTAAGCAGAATGACCAGTCTCTTGCATTGACCATGAAAAATGTCTAAGGTTGTAGCTTGTTTGCTTGTGTCCAACTGGGAATTATCTGTTCGCTCAGGTCCGTTGAGTTCCGGCAGCTTAAGTGGGATTGGTTCAGGCTTGGGCATGCCAGCAGTGAGCAGCGACCCGTTCGGCCCGCGGAAGATGAGCACACCAGGGCTGAACCCACCCACGTTCCAGCATTGTAAGTTGAAGATCTATAAATGGTGGTGGGACTGAGAGAGCCTGGAGCCTCAGCTGTGTTTCCTCGAAATTTCAAAATTCCGCCCAGACTTAGTATGCGTTCACTTATCATGAGTTTTACATTTTGCTCAGTTTGAACATGCAAAAATCAGACGTGTCATAAGAGGAAACGCAGCGCAGTCTACATTACTGCTATATTTTTCTTAGCAACCAGCTTGGGTTGAGGTCTAAAACTGGATTTTATTTTCCTCTGATATTTAAAACAAAAAAATTGTTTGCCAGGAATCAGTTGCTTATTTGCATGTGTTGTCTGCTTTCTGTGGTTACATTTATAACCGTTGTTAAAAGTCTAAAGATCTTTAAGAGCACTTTTTTATTTTTTTTTAATTTTATTTTGGCCTGTTAGCTGACCTCTCTCAGGTGTGGCCCGAGGCAAACCAGCACTTTAGTAAGGAGATTGATGACGAGGCCAACAGCTATTTCCAGAGAATCTACAACCACCCCCCTCACCCCACCATGTCTGTGGATGAGGTGAGGCAACATACTCAATCACCAAGATTATTATTATAATTTTTTTATTTTTTTTATTTATAAACGTTTCACATCAGTCTTACATTTTCATCCCTGCATTCAAAAATCAGGATCTTGAGGATACGAGTACTTGAAATATAATGAAATGTTTTTCATACCTGCCTCTCTCAGGTGCTGGAGATGCTACAGAGGTTTAAGGACTCGAACATCAAGCGGGAGCGCGAGGTGTTTAACTGCATGCTTCGCAACCTTTTCGAGGAGTACCGTTTCTTCCCTCAGTACCCAGACAAAGAGCTGCACATCACCGCCTGCCTGTTCGGGGGCATCATTGAAAAGGGCCTGGTTACCTACATGGCCCTTGGCCTCGCCCTACGATACGTCCTGGAAGCCTTGCGCAAGCCCTACGGCTCCAAAATGTATTACTTCGGCATTGCTGCGTTGGATCGGTTTAAGAACAGGTAAACTTCTGTGTATATTTTTTTTCCCCCTGGAGTAGGTATATTATTTAGGTAATTTACCACAGGACTGCTATTAAGTTACCGATTCTGATAAGTTTATTCATTTCGGATCAGAGGTTTGTGTTAATGCGCCTGTTCTTCTACATTTTGATAATTTGCATATACACCACGTAAATAAATTTAAAGTATTATTCTTATGGTGAATTATTCCTGTGGTATGAATGGAAACGAACACTTTGGGATGTGCTACTATTGTTGAATAAACATCGGTGGTAACTCTGCTTTGTCAGACTGCGCTACACCAATCTATCATTAATTATGTTCCTGCCCTCAAATGTTTATGTCCTTACTTTAAGCACTTCCTCAGGTATGTTGTGCTTAGAGGCATGTTATAACGTTCATTGAAAGTTAAAAGTAGAACAGTTCATTAGGTTTCTTCAGTACTTGATTGCTCATTTTTCTTTTTGTAGATTGAAGGACTACCCACAGTATTGTCAGCACCTGGCCTCCATAGGCCATTTTCTGCAGTTTCCTCACCATTTGCAGGAGGTAAACAGGTTTCTTCTACTCATGAGTTACTCTTAATTGCTGTGGTTCATATTGGAGTTGTCAGATTTCATGTCATTTCTGAGGGGGGAAGATGCATTTAAAGCCACTGTTACTTGCGATTTGAGTGTACTTGATATCAATTCTTGTCTTCATGTTCATCATGTGTACAGTATATCGAGTATGGCCAGCAGTCCCGTGATCCTCCAGTGAAGATGCAGGGCTCCATTACCACACCAGGCAGCCTGGCTCTGGCTCAGGCACAGGCCCAGTCCCAGCCTTCTAAAGCCCCTCAGCCTGGCCAAGCCAGCACCCTAGTGACCACCACAACAACCACCACCACCATCGCCAAAACCTCCACCATCACCAGGCCCACTGCAGTAGGTTTTAAGAAGGATATACCAGTGAGTAGACTTCATTGGGATGTGTGTGTTCAAGAATAAGGCCCTAACCGGCGTGTACGGATGTTTTTGAAAACACAGTTTTTACAGCTCCGTTTTCGAAAATTTTCTCGTCCACACAATCGATTGTGAAACATTTGACAAAATGAGCATGCCGGCCTGTTGACGGTATGTTATAAGCTTGTGTCGAATGTTATGCACATGGCAGTAGAAAAAGATAAACGCTGCAAATAAAACACCAAACATGTCCAAAGGTTCATTCCTTCATCTTCATTCAACCTCTTTGTCCTGGTTCTGGTTGCAGTTGGCTAAAAGATCTCAAAAAAGGCAGCCAAGGCTTCCCATGTATGGAGGAGGAGGATGTTTTCTAGGGACTACTGCTTATGTTTACACTTGGGTCTTTTCCAGAATCCCTGTTAGTGGTGTGCCTTGTAACAGTTCAGCTCATAATACATTCTGACGGCTCCACAAAGGTGCAAACACATGATCAAATAATATAATCAGTTCACATGTCATGGAGGCCTAGCACATTTTATAACACACGCAAGACTGCAGTGGGTATGTGCAACTTGATGCTGTGACCTCAGCGTTTTCAAAACCAAGAAATATGTTTTACAACTTCTTCACCTTAGAGGGTTGGTTTTTTCTTTCCGTTTTTAATAATTTCAGTGACCTAAAAAAAGAACTATGTTTTCAGAAATATCTGTATATGTGCGTGGCCTAAACGAATGGATTCGTTCATTCAGAACATTCATTTCTATTGTGGTTTTGAGAGTCAGAGGAGGAAAACAGTGGAGTTCCAAAGTCTCACCTAAATTGTGGTGACGGAATACATGCTATGAGAAAGTTCTTAGAAATATTTTTGCTTTTGCTCTGCAGCCTTCAATAAACACGACGAACATCGACACGCTACTGGTGGCTACAGACCAAACAGAAAGGATCGTGGAGCCTCCAGAGAACATACAGGAGAAGATAGCTTTCATTTTCAACAACCTTTCCCAGTCCAACATGACTCAGAAGGTAGAATTATCACTAATTTAAAAATTTTCCTTACTCTCTGATGGGATGTGATGTCGGGCAAATTTGTGTTTGTGTACAGGTTGAAGAGCTGAAGGAGACCGTGAAAGAGGAGTTTATGCCCTGGGTGTCTCAGTACCTCGTGATGAAGCGTGTCAGCATCGAGCCAAATTTTCACAGCCTTTACTCCAACTTCCTGGACACGTTGAAGAATCCGGAGTTTGTTAAAATGGTTCTGAATGAAACTTACAGAAACATTAAGGTAATGTTATAACTAAGACCTTTTAATTGGTTGACGTATTGGTCGGCTTAAATAGGTTTGCGTATAAAGTCGTCTCCACATCATTTGCATAATTTGTGCACTTTTTGTTTAGGTTCTCCTGACCTCTGACAAGGCAGCTGCTAATTTCTCTGATCGATCCCTGCTGAAGAACCTGGGCCACTGGCTTGGCATGATCACCCTGGCTAAGAACAAACCCATTCTCTATACTGTGAGTTGTGTTAAATCAGTAAAACTCACACTGCGGTGTCTGGCTATGGAAAAATATTGTCCATGTAGCACGTCTTGTTAACCTTAATACTGTGTTGCTGTGTAGGATTTGGAGTTAAAATCTCTGTTATTGGAGGCTTATGTGAAAGGCCAACAAGAGCTGCTATATGTGGTCCCGTTCGTGGCTAAAGTCCTGGAGTCCAGTCTGCGTAGTGTGGTATTTATCTATCAATTTCCTGTTCATATTTTTTTCTATATGTCCGTAGGAGACTATTTACGTAATTGAGCACTTGAGGGTGTACTGTTACAGGAAGAAAATCAGTTACATCACCCTAGCTTGATATTTTTTTTTTTCTTTAATTGCGCTGAAACTGGAGACACTTTCCATAAATATTATACAGACGTCACTATACAGAAAGGCTCCCTGTATCAATATCAGCAGGCCAATAAGATTTGAGAATTCAACATTGATGTTTTGTGGAGATAAGAAGTCTTGTTTGAGGTTTTTTTTTTTTTTTTGGTGGCTAAAACTATATATATATATATATATATATATATATATATATATACACATATATACATGTATACATTTTTTTCCCCCAAAAAAAAATAAAGGTTTTCAGACCACAGAACCCATGGACCATGGCCATCATGAACGTATTAGCTGAGCTACACCAGGAGCATGATCTGAAGGTTTGTGAATTGTCGAGTAGATGTGTCTGAGCATTATCCCACACTGCAAATTCAGTCTAAATCTAATCGCAGTAATTTTCCTGCGCCCACTCCACAGCTTAACCTGAAGTTTGAGATCGAGGTGCTGTGTAAGAACTTGTCTCTCGACATTAATGACCTGAAACCTGGGAACCTGCTGAAAGACAAAGAGAAGCTGAAAAGTCTGGAGGAGCAGCTGTCTGCACCAAAGAAGGAAACAAAGCCACCTGAAGAAATGCTGCCAGTTATCACTTCAGGTACAAAGCGCATCATACCTGTTTAGTACTTGTGCTTACGAAAGTTCTCGCTTACCTTCTCAAAATTAAATGCGATGCCATGAAAACAGTTTCAAGTGTTATGGATATGACAAATTTAGCTATCTGGCTTACATGTCTTGAACTTGGCCTAAGTAAGTGCACCCTGGGTCTGGTTTAGAGTGTTCATTGACTTTTCTTGGCCTGGACTGTTCATGTTTTTTTTTAAACAACAGGAAATTTTTCCTTTTTTTTTTTTTTTTTTTTCCTCCTTCCCTTCCCAGCTGCTCCTTCGGTTCCTGCTGCAACAGCGACCACCGCTACCACAGGGCCGCCCACGCCACAGTTCAGCTACCATGACATCAATGTGTATACACTAGCGGGCCTGGCACCCCACATTAACATCAACAGCACTGTAAGTGTATTTACAGTCCTTATTGATAATTCATCGACCGATCGTTGCTAAAAGTCTACATTCAGGTCATAATCATGCCATGGGATTGTCCCGCGGTCATGCATGTACCGTTGTGACGCATTCAAATGAAACTAAAGTGCTGTCAGTTGAGAATGGGCTTGTCTTCATTTGAAGAATGGTGCTTTAATTTTGTTTGTAAGATCAACAATGCAAAAATTTTATCTGGAACTTAAAGATGACCCATTGTGACTTAGTACCCATTTCCACATTTTGCAGCCATAATAAAATCTTTGTGGTTTTTGCCAATTACTTTTGTGGTTATAAGACAGAATTCAGAGTGATGTGATGAGATTGTCTGTAGAATAGGTAGCCTTTTATAAAGAGGCTCATCTTTGGCCTGTGTTTTTGAGTTGGTGCTGTTTTCTGATCCTGAGCAGATCCCGCTGCTGCAAGCACATCCCCAGTTGAAGCAGTGCGTCCGGCAGGCGATCGAGCGTGCCGTTCAGGAGCTCGTTCACCCCGTTGTGGACCGCTCCATCAAGATCGCCATGACCACATGTGAGCAGATCGTCAGGAAGGACTTTGCTCTCGACTCTGAGGAATCACACATGCGTGTCGCCGCCCACCACATGATGCGCAATTTGACTGCCGGAATGGCCATGATTACCTGCAGAGAGCCACTTATTAATAACATCACCGCCAACCTGAAAAACACTTTCGCTGCCGCCCTCAGGGTACAAGTATTTCATAACTTGTATATAATTAAAATGTACTTTTGATTACACACCATAGTGTCTCTTTTCTGCGTGTAAGCACTGTGCAACTCTGACACTGTACAGGCTCCCACACCCCAGCAGAGGGAAATGATGGACGAGGCGGCTAACCGCATTGCTCAGGATAACTGTGAGCTGGCCTGCTGCTTCATTCAGAAGACTGCTGTGGAGAAAGCCGGACCGGAGATGGACAAGAGATTGGCCACTGTAAGACTTTCATGCTCTCTTAGCTGAAAAATGTGCTTTAACTCATACTCGTTTTAATCAACTTTGTGCTCCAAATGTGTAACCTGTGCGGCTGTGCGTGTTGTGGTTGCTGCAGGAGTTTGAGCTGAGGAAACATGCTCGTCAGGAGGGCCGACGCTACTGCGACCCCATGGTGCTCACCTACCAAGCAGAGCGTATGCCAGAGCAGATCCGCCTTAAGGTGCGTTTTCCCTTTAACAAGCGTATGCCGGTTACAGAATCAAAAGCCGTATTTTTCATAGATATGTATTTGCTAGGTGATTTTAATGAAGATCATATTTGTCTAAACCTTCCTCTGTTGTGCAGGTGGGTGGTGTGGACCCTAAGCAGCTGGCTGTTTATGAGGAGTTTGCCCGCAACGTGCCAGGCTTCCTGCCCAGCAATGATCTTTCTCAGCCCACTGGATTTCTGGCCCAGCCTATGAAGGTGTGTACAAAATTAACTCCTCGCTGCTGCTGTTGGGGTTTGTTTTGCGTAAAATTATGCACGTTGATGCTTTGAGTATATAATCAGCAGAATTTGCTCTACCTGTTTAAGTGACATGAGCTTGCAAAATGAATCACATCTCAAATATTCTTTTATTAAACAGATGTTACAACATTTATGCATCTGAGGGTGAAAACTTCATTGGGATATTGGCTTGTACCAATTTTAGTCATAGTTGCTAACAATACTAAAAGGATACCTTATAAATATAACACAGGTGTGCTGTATAAGTGATATTGCTCAAAATATTTTAGATTCAGTAACTAAAGTTTAAAAAGATTACAGTACAATTTTTAAATCTTCACGTGTCTCTTGTGCATTAGCAGCAGCAGGCGTTGCCTACGGATGACATGGCTCACATCTACGATAAGTGCATCTCTGACCTGGAGCAGCACCTGCATGCCGTCCCTCCAGCGTTGGCCATGAACCCACAAGCCCAGGCCCTGCGCAGCCTGCTAGACGCTGTGGTGATGGCACGAAACTCCCGCGATGGCATCACTGCACTGGGCCTGCTGCAGAAAGTGAGTTGAAATGCAGAGTCTAAAGTTGAGGCTTTTAAAGCATTGCCATATTTTAATATTTGTCATTTATTATTTTTCATTACTTTCTTTCTCTTTCCCTTCTTTTTTTGTTTTGTTTTTAAACTTATATCGTCTCTCCAGGCTGTTGAGGGTCTATTGGATGCCACCAGTGGTGCTGATGCTGAATTGCTGATGAGCTACAGAGAGTGCCACCTGCTGGTGCTGAAGGCACTCCAGGACAGCCGTGCTTATGGGCCACAATGGTGCAACAAGCAAATTACCAGGTCGGTTGTAAACCCATGACGATCAGAATAAGAGAGATAGGTTTACGAATTAAGATTATACATGTAAAAGAGTAGGAATAAAGCTTTCTAAAAGATTTTTGTGGTCACTGAAAAATTATCGAAGCAACTGGAAATGTGCCAGCTAGTGTCGACTCCTCTCGATTCTGAAAGAGATTTGTGTAGTGTCTCAGTTGGGGTATGTGCTCTTTTAAAATGCTACAGGTGCCTGATCGAGTGCCGTGATGAGTACAAGTACAATGTGGAGGCAGTGGAGCTCTTGATCAGAAATCACCTAGTCAACATGCAGCAATATGACCTGCACCTTGCCCAGGTAAGGTTCATTTATGCATGTCCCTTTCTTTCTGTACCCTGGCTGTTGGAGCGTGTCTAAGTGATTTGGCCAGGATTGATGTTAATTTGAATGAATCCGGTATTTTTCCTGCATCAGAACAGGTACATTGTACCATTGGTTTAATGTGTGCTTCTCTTTCCAGTCTATGGAGAACGGCCTGCACTACATGGCTGTGGCATTTGCAATGCAGCTGGTGAAGTTGCTGCTGGTGGATGAGCGCAGTGTGAGCCACATCACTGAAGCAGACTTGTTCCACACCATCGAGACACTGATGCGGACCTGTGCACACTCCAGAGCCAATGCACCTGAAGGGTAAGAACACCCATATTTCTATCTATACTGACTGCTGGGCGCACCCGTCACTGTCCTGCTTTAATAGCTAGCTTGATATGTTCTGGGAAGTTTCTTTACCGCAAGTATTGCTAACATGGGGTTTTGGATGGAATACACAAGCATCATTAGATATAGATTAAACCTATAGTAGCATATGGTATATGTATATATACTTAGATACAGTTTATAGATTTTTCTAATACTGCGCTTTGCACTGTTCCACAATAAGGTGGGATTCTTGCTGTCTTTCCACATTGGGGGTGTGTCAAAATTTAAAAGTGAACATTTGCTACTATGGTTCTGCCTTTGCTCATGGAATTCACCATTTGTTGAGAACTAATAAAGCTCTGACATGGACTTTTTCTAGCCTGCCCCAACTGATGGATGTGGTTCGCTCCAATTACGAGGCCATGATCGACCGGCACCATGGAGGACCCAATTTCATGATGCACTCCGGGATCTCCCAAGCATCTGAGTATGATGATCCTCCAGGCCTGCGTGAGAAAGCAGAGTATCTGCTGAGAGAGTGGGTTAATTTGTACCACTCGGCTGCAGCTGGCAGGGACAGCACCAAAGCATTCTCTGCCTTTGTGGGCCAGGTTAGATTAATTAAAAAAAAAAAGTGATGAGCAATATATTTTTGGCAATATCTATAACGTACACTGAATCATAGGTCATGGTAGTAGTTTTCTCCTTCATGCACTCACAATCACTTTTCAACCTGCAGATGCATCAGCAAGGCATTCTGAAGACGGACGATCTCATCACCCGCTTCTTCCGGCTGTGCACAGAGATGTGTGTAGAAATAAGCTACCGTGCTCAGGCAGAGCAGCAGCACAACCCGGCCGCCAGCGCTGCCATCATCCGCGCCAAATGCTACCACAACCTGGACGCTTTTGTCCGCCTCATTGCCCTGCTTGTCAAGCACTCCGGAGAGGCCACAAACACGGTCACCAAGATCAACTTGTTAAACAAGGTGACTTACCAGATATTGAGGCCAAAGCAAAGAATTTAGATTTGCTTTCTGTTTACTCGGCTAAGGATTCAGGCCATGCACTGATTGCTGTGTGTACACAGGTATTGGGCATCGTAGTGGGCGTGCTGATCCAGGACCATGACGTGAGGCAGGCGGATTTCCAGCAGCTGCCATACCACCGCATTTTCATCATGCTCCTGTTGGAGCTTAATGCCCCCGAGCATGTGCTGGAGACCATCAACTTCCAGACCCTCACTGCCTTCTGGTAACAAGTTTTAGTCTGGCTTCACCTAAATTAATTGTTAGTTCTTAAAATGACTATATCGCACTGTTCTACTAGTACAACAATCTGTATTGCATAAAACTGCTTTACGGCATGATGTCTTTCCTAAGTGTTTGAAATTTGTGTAACCTATGGCCTGGGTTGTACTTCGTGTACAATTATGTGGCATTGCTAATATGCTTGCCTGCATACTTTATACATGATATGCCAAAGCCTAAGCATCTCTGACCAACAGATTCTTTAAAATGTTTAGAAATTTCATGCAGTTTGAACTGTTTTGGGATCCATATATTGCTCCTCATTAGACTGGAGGTTTTAAACATTCAAACAAGCTGTTAGTTTCTAGAGTATCCTTATGATGGGTATACAAAACACCAAATAAAGTAACTGTGAAATGGACGTGCTCTTTGTTAATATTCCAGCTGTCTGTGCTGTAAAACCTGGTCTTAGTGCGGTGTTTCTTTTTTTTTTTTTAAATTTATTTATTTATTTTTAATTTTCTTCTTTTTATTTTCTTTTTAAGCAACACTTTCCACATCTTGAGGCCAACTAAAGCACCTGGCTTTGTATATGCCTGGCTGGAGCTCATCTCACATAGAATCTTTATAGCCAGAATGTTGGCGCACACCCCACAGCAGAAGGTAGGCAGTTGCAGAATGTGCAAAATGTGCGATTTGTGCGTATTACAATGATCCTAATTTGTTTGTCACACCTGTGCAGGGATGGCCCATGTATGCCCAGCTGCTGATTGACTTATTCAAGTTCCTGGCCCCCTTCCTGAGGAATGTCGAACTTAACAAACCTATGCAAATCCTCTATAAGGTATAAAAGGTCTTCAATTCTCCTGAGAACTTTTTCATGGATTAGAGTGATTGAGCAATTACGTTTGACCTTGCTAGCCCCGTATTTGGAGACGATCTGTGTGTTGTAAATCTTTTAGGGCACCTTGCGGGTTCTTCTGGTCCTGCTGCACGACTTCCCAGAGTTCCTGTGCGATTATCACTATGGCTTCTGCGACGTGATTCCACCAAACTGCATCCAGCTGAGAAACCTGATCCTGAGTGCCTTTCCCCGCAACATGAGGCTTCCGGACCCCTTTACTCCCAACCTAAAGGTAGCATGCCAACATCATGTTGTCAACATCAACAAATGTCAATAGAGACATTTTTCTGTGATTTATTATCCAGTTAGTCTGTTTCCGGAGCCTAAATCAGAGCACAATTGATTGCTCAAATGCTCTTGGACCAAAAGTATTATTTATTTATTTATTTTAGTAGTGCTTTAAAAGGATAATTCGTTTATAAATGTGAAATGTATGATTAGTAGTCATTACAAAATGACAGATGTTACTATGGTTGTAAATCCTAATACAATACAAATAATTTTAATAGTGATTAAAGTGCTTAAAATCTTCTGTACTGATCAGTGCACTGCTGCGTTCAAACGGCACGGTGACGTCTGAGGAATGTGTGTAAATACGAAGAGATTTAACATTAAGCACCAGGCACGGTGCAGCTCACCACCTTGTATATGCATGCACTAGAGGGTTGTACAAGGATGTTTTTACACCCACAAGTTGTCAGATGTTGCTGTTAACGTTTTGCGGATCTTTGCCTTTAACCAGGTGGATATGCTAAGTGAGATCAACATCGCTCCACGCATTCTCACCAACTTCACCGGTGTGATGCCCTCCCAATTCAAGAAGGATCTGGACTCTTACCTGAAGACCCGCTCGCCCGTCACCTTCCTCTCTGAGCTGCGCAGCAACCTGCAGGTAAAGGATCCCAGTCTGCTTCACTCCTTTGACTTCTGGATCTTTGCATCACATAGTGATGAGGTCACTTACTGGAATTTTGCAAACATTTAAAGGTGGCTAAAATCATACAGTGACATGTAAAGAATAAAACACCTGGAAGTGTGCTGTTTTAGAACAACTATAGGTATTGTTACCACACCTGAAAAATTTCAGGTGCCCATAGATAATTCTAGCAAAAATTGTGTAGCAGCAGTCATAAAGCATTTCACAACACGAGTCTGCATCCACCTGTAAAACATCCTGGTTAACACCTGTAAAAGATTAACTCACCCCCAGCTCTCTATTTGATGAATTCCAGCGCTCATGGCATGTTGCAGTTCTTCAGCTGTTTATTAATTTAAAAAATAAAAAGAATTGAGTGATGTGTTAATGTGACTTGTGTTTTGCATCAGGTGTCCAATGAGCCAGGGAACCGTTACAACATCCAGCTGATCAACGCCCTTGTGCTGTATGTAGGCACGCAGGCCATCGCCCACATCCACAGCAAGGGCAGCACACCCTCCATGAGCACCATCACCCACTCTGCACACATGGACATCTTCCAAAACCTTGCGGTGGACATGGACACTGAGGGTGAGACACATGCGTATTGGAAATAATGGCTCATTGCCTTTACTACCTAGCAATTAATGCTGATTCCTTACATTCATTAATATGTAGACTGTATGTCATGGCTAAACGGTGCAGCCCTAGAGTCCAATATCACATGATCATTATAGATATGTGGCCAGTTTAGAAACACACGGCTACATATCCTTATTAATGTAATTTCCATACATTTATTGTATATCAAATGTAATGTCCAAATTTAGTCTGTTTTAGTTCACCGAAGCCTTGAGTCATAAACAATTGTGCAACCCAAAGCATTTTGTATTCTGCTAGCTAGTATAATCCGTTGTCCGTCTCCTTTCTTTTTTTTTTTTCCCCCCTCTCTGCTTCTGTCTTTCACATAGGCCGCTATCTGTTCCTCAATGCGATAGCCAATCAGCTGCGTTACCCGAACAGCCACACGCACTACTTCAGCTGCACCATGCTCTACCTGTTTGCTGAAGCCAACGCAGAAGCCATTCAGGAGCAGATCACTCGGTAGGGCAAAACGTGTCCTATCTGTGCATAAATGTCTTCATGCATGTGCACATTTAAAGGCTAATTTAAGCGTTTTGTGGCACAGGGTACTACTGGAGAGGTTGATCGTGAACAGGCCGCATCCCTGGGGACTCCTCATCACCTTCATCGAGCTGATCAAGAATCCTGCCTTTAAATTCTGGAGCCATGACTTTGTGCACTGTGCACCGGAGATTGAGAAGTGAGTCGTTGGTTTCCTTGCTGAAGCTTTGCTGTGTGTGTGTGTGTGTGTGTGTGTGTGTGTGTGTGAGATTTAATGACACTGGATCTCTTGGTGCAGGCTGTTCCAGTCTGTGGCTCAGTGCTGCATGGGGCAGAAGCAGGCCCAGCAGGTGATGGAGGGCACGGGTGCCACTTAGCTACAGGAACCGTCCTTCCTGAGCCCAGCAAGGGAAACGCCTCTCCTCTCCAGTCTTCCCTTTAGCCCTCCACCGACTCCCTGCTCCTGTCTGCTCATCTCATCTCATCACATCTCAGCCAGCACTGGACTACCTTCACCCTTCAACAGGGACTGCCGCTCGCCCACGCTAAACTATTTAGGGGGATCTTATTAGAGAAAAAGGGGGGGACTGTTAAACAGTCTATAAACGAACTTCATTGTAAATATTTAGATAAGGGACGAGCAGATTTTGCATAACCTTTCCCTCTTGCTAGCCAAAGCTGAGCTCCGATAACAAGCATGATCACATGCTTTAAAATTTTTTCACTTCTGGTGCACTCGGATGTTTTTTTTTTTTTTTTTTTTTGGCGCTCCTTTTTTCGCCTTCAAGACTGACGATTTTTTTTGGGGGAGGGAGCCTAATTCTAGCAGTGTACACAGGCTGTCTTTAATTTTTCCAGATTGTTTTTTTCCAGTTTTTTTTTTTTGTTAGTTTGTTTTAAAGGGAGATCTATCGGTGTGGAGAGCTGACGGGTTCGGGACACGTGCGGTCCTTGAGTGTAGCGGCGCCTTTTTTTTTTCTTTTTCTTTTTGGAGTCACTGGTTTTTGCACCGATTTAAGACCGTGGGTAGGAGGTTCTCCCTGGCACTTGTAAAATTGTGGAATATTCAGAAATTTGATGGTAATTTGAATCTTTACAGTTTGTACAAAGATCCAAATTGCAGAACACAAAGGAGGACCAATACAGACCATTTTGTAAGGATTTTGAATGTTTTGTAAATGTATTGGTCCGCGTGTTGTATTTTGTAGTTATTTCTAGTTGCCTTTAGTTCTTGCTACTTATTTCCTGTATGTATGCATTCTGTAGTTGGCTGCATTAAACACTTGATCTGCAGAATGGTGTGTGTTTGTTGATCCTGTTCTGGGTTGGGTTTTTTCTTTTTTTTTTTTCTTTTTCAGTCTACTGAAATCTGCAGACACATTTTAGGCTGGAAAAAACCCCACTTTTCAGTCTTTGAAGTGTTCATGGCCAACTCCTCAGTCATATCTTGTAATTTAAGACCCAGAATTGCAATTCCTTTGAGAGTAGACTACTTTCAGAGGTCCGTGAACCATTCAGGAAACTGTTATAAATTAGAGTATTTCTTTAAATACAAGGATGATATGGCTGTAATTCTAGTGTCTTTCATTCCAGTGAACAGTGTAAATATTATATACTCTTTATACGGCCACTGCCTTAGGTTTGTCCTTGCACGTTCATGTTCAGGAACGCAAAGCTCATTTCACTAGCTGTGCAGATTCTCATTAATGTAATATCTTAAACAAATGGTCAGTTAGGATTTATATGGAATTATCACTGAACTGATTTCGTTTCATTTACAAAGATTCCTTTACATTTTAGGAGTGTTCATGTTCTAAGGAGGAGTTGGTGGCAGTGACTTGAACACTCTTAAAAGGATTAACTGCATTACATAAAAAAAATATTTTTTTTGGATTGTGTGTGTATAACAGAATTGATGGGTGAGCTCTTGCAGACAATTCATAAGGTCCAAAAAAAATTAAAATGTTAAACATTTTTACTTTTAATGCAGGACATTTAACTTCAGTATTTGCTTTCACAGCCTCCCTTCCTGGTCTCGGGTTGCAACACGATCTAGATTAAACATTCAGACTAAAGCTCCACTAGGCATAAAATAACTTTCAGGATCTTTTTAAAAAATAAAAGCTAAAAGTTTACTTCAAGATGGCATCTGTATTTTTAGCTCCATGTTTGAATTAATTCAGACATCCAATTTGCACAACAGGGCTTCCTTAAAATATTTACAAATTTTGTTTAGATTAACATCGTCTTTATACCCTGAGAAAACCTTACAGAATGATTATCCAGCCAACACAGATCACGTATTACACTATACTGCTCTGAGTGAGCTGCTGAAGCTTCTGGATGATGCTCTTCTGGCCGAGCCGGACGTGCAGCGCGCTCCTCTCTCTGTGGTTCAGCTTAGCCAGAGCTTTTGGTTCCTCCATCACCCTGAGATCTGACTCCATGTCCTCGGCATACAGGTTGAGCGCGAAGCCCGCAGCGGTGTGCAGAAGCCGCTTCCACGCTGGAGCCAGCGTTGACATTCCCTCGAAACTCAGAGCCTGGGCCGCTCTGGAGTCCTCCTCGTTGCCCTCGTCTTCCTCCCAGCCTTCGTTCTCCTGGAACTCTTCGAATTCCTCTTTGCTCATGCAAACCACCTGAAGACAGACAGACAGACGCATCCAAGTAAAAAAAAAAAAAATTTGCACATGAAGCTCTCCAGCTGGTCTACCGGATGCGGCCTGATCGGCGCTTATGCTTCCGGGATACAAATTCTGACTGCACTGCGTTCACTGGAGCATAGCTGGCTCCAGAACTATTGGCACCCTTGGTAAAGGTTATCGGAAAAAATTTACCTCTGGTTAATGAGTCTTGCTCTGAAAATGAGAAATCTAAGCTGTTCGAAAAAATATTAAAATATATACAACAAGACCAAATCACATTGAGCCAGAAGGGTGTTCTGGCACGCTCAGTAACTTGGAATGGAGGTTTCCTGTTTGTACTACAGTATGATTGAAACTGGATGACACTCATGGTCTCGACATTACTTACCGTGCAGTAGGTGTGTATAATCAAGTTACCTTCAGCGTCATGTAGAGCTCCGTGTCCGTCAGTGAACCGTTCTTCCCAAAAACAAAGGCTCCCTGCTCCCCGAGTATGTCAATGTCACACAACATTTTCCATTTTTCCACCAGGAGGCGCTGGTCGTCCTCGCTTTGTGTTGCTTTGAGGGGAAAAAACGGTGCATCAAACACTAATCAAAAGCAGTCACAATTTTGGGACACCATTATAGGAAAATAATCTGTTATGGAGTGGAGTAACGAAACAAGTTACCATTACCTCTATTACCAGACTGAGAACTACTTTTTTGTGCATCATTTACTTATTTAGAAATAAATAAAAATGGCCACCTGTTGCCTTGCGCATATTATGGTGACTCCAATCATCTGAAAGGAAAAACTGGGAGGGGTCGCGCGAGTACGAGTATTTTCATTGTCCCGATTTTGGTTCGGGTTCTGCCTTTGTTCTGGGGCCTTGAAAAGCCAAACCAAAAATTACGCTAAATCAGTGTGGCGAATGTCACGATTAGCAGCAATTCAACAAGAATATCTGCTCGGCCTGTAACGTGCCAATCGCACAAGGTTGCCCAGCAATTTGGCGTACGTCCAGCAACTGTTAGCGGTCTCAGAAAGCGGTTCAATGCCAGCAGACTGACGGCGGATCGCGTGTGACGACCCCAGCTGACGGTGGAGCAACATCCCACCGAGGTGTAACGCTGTACATGACAATAATACCGATCGCGTCACGTTTGGTTTTGTTACGGCTCTAGCTGATGGTGTTGGAACCGGACTCTCACCTTGCACGGCTGCTTTATACATCGTGCTCATGTGGACGTCAGCCGTGTCGTTGGCGTTGGTGGGAAAAGGCTCGGCGAAGCCGTACATGTGCAGCAGCTGCCAGTTGGCCATCTGACCGTACGTGTTGAAGATCTCCTCTCCTTTCCCGATGGGCCGCAATGCCACCATCTTCAAACACTCCTACAGAGGAGGGAACGTTGAGGACACAATTTGGCCTTTCTTTCTATAAATGTATTGCCATTTGCTCCTTTGTGATATTTACAGCTGAAAAATATCCTTTTTATAACCTGGAATTACAAATGTATTGCAAGAATAACAGTTAAATAACATGGAGTTGAATCGGACTTGAATGATTTTTTCCCCTCGTTGTGCCCGCCGACATTCCCACGCACACACACTAGCAGTCAAAAGTGTGGACACACCTTCTAATTCAATGTTTTTTTCTTTATTTTTATTACTTAAAAGCCGCTTCACGTCTTAAAGTAATGATGGACTGTTGTTTCTCTTTACTTAGTCGAGCGGTTGTTGACATGATAAGGATTACTCCAGTTGTTCAATAGGGCTGTTATAAACAATACTGTATTTTTTATCATTTCCCATTTACTAGTTACTGTATGTCTCAAACGCATTAAGAAGGCAAGAAGTTCCACTAATAAGCGTTTAACGAGGCGCACCTGTTCACTGAAAAGCATT
>JAQQZR010000002.1:23120042-23131878 GCA_030068235.1 Notoglanidium macrostoma
CCTCTCACCCCAAGATGCTGGGATTGGCTCCAGCTTCCCCGCCACCCAGACGGATAAAGCGCTATAGATAATGAATGAAGATGCACTGATTTGTCAAACTTTTATTACAGGAAAATATTAGAAATATTTAAAACAAATGTGACTGACTGGTTTTTAATATTTCATAGCTCGTAGCAAAACATTATTTAGCCAGAAAGTCTGAAACTATTGGTTTTGAAGAAGACTGTCTGTAGTACATTCGCATTCACTTTGTGTTGGAATTCTACTTACTAATATCAGAACCTGATTGGCTCTCGGTCTCTTGATTGTGTCTTACTGAACCGAACAATGGCCACCTGTCTGTCTTGTTCTTTATCAGTGTGTGAGAGGTTTAATGCACCGTCTGCTAGTCATTTCAATCTTCTGTTGTACTGTATCACAAATGATAAATCAGAATTTCTGTATATGTCAGGTGGTGGATGGGGGATAAGTGCGAGCACAGAATGTGTTGTTCCTACAGTAAAACATGGAGGTGGATCGGTGATGGTTTGGGGGTGTTTTGTGGGAGGAAGATCTGGAGACTTGGGGGATCATGAAAAAAGAAGTGCATCACTCAATTCTTCAGCATCACACAATTCCTTCTGTTTTACGTATCATGGACAAAATTTCATTCTTCAGCAGGATGAGCCCAAACATTCTTCAACATTGTGCCAGAATTACACCCAATCCAAAGAAAAGCAAAAAAATTTGAGATTTATGTCTTGGCCTCCCGAGTCTCCAGATCTTTCTCCCATTAAGCTGGCGTGGGACGAACTGGAACGACAAGTTCTGAATGGGCGTCCAGCAGATGAGCTACAACTGTTTGCCTGCTTGAAAAGGTGTCGGGAGGTTTGCTAGTGTTTGGACACCAGGTATTTCCAAAAATTGCTTTCCAGAAAATTTTGGAAATAATTTGCTGTGAATCTGCGCTGCTGTGATAAAGGCAAGGGCTGGTTATATTGATGAAACTCGTACTTTGGCACCCACATTCATTAAAATGCACTTACAATGTATATTATCACATACAGTTCACTTCAAAACCAGTCAGTTACATTTGGGTTAAGTATTTCCAATATTTTCTTGTAATAAAAGTTTGACAAAGCAGTATATCGTTTATTTATTTGTTTTTTAAATCTGAAGGTGGGCCCAAAAAAAAAAAAAAAAATTCACCCTGAATGACTTTCCTACTAATCGTTAGAAATTACATGATACGAAATTTATTTTAAACTTTTCTCATCAATGTGTTAGCTTATTTGTACTTTAGCTAAAGGGTTTCTACGTTTCCCACACTACCGGCTGATAGTGATGCAGTGGTCCATTGCATCATCTCTAGCTAAAGAGAGCGATGCAGCAGCGCTTTAGTCCTTTAATCTCTCCAATCTCTCTCACCTCTTCCTCATCTGTACGTTCTACTCAAACAAATCAGCTTCCAAAACTTCAACTTTTATAATAATACCGCTGTCAAAGCCATCGAAAAGCCCTGTCACCTTGCAGATTAGACAGATCAAGCCAAGTTCCTGCTGTAACTCCGAGAAACTCCATAGTTCATTCTGAAAATGTGGGTTCAGCATTTGCACCAAAGTATACACTGCATTTCACATGAATATGACGTTAAACATCTGTGAAAATGATGAGTAAGAAAAGAAGCTCTTGCTCTTTTGTTATTTATTTGGCGCTAGTTGCAAAACTTGACTGTTATCAAATTTTTTTTTTTTAATCGTTTATCGTTTTGGTCCTTCTGTGACATCAGCGTAACCGCTAACTTCTCAGAGGTCTAGTGAACACACAGCATCGATCAACAAATGAACAATTTGAACAATATTAATAACAAATAAATAATTAATAACAGTAACAAATAAACAAATTAACAGACTCATTGAACACATATAAATCTTATCTGATGGATTTCTACTAGATGTTGGAGCGTAGCTGTGGGGATTTGTGTTCATTCAGCTACAAGGGCATTAATGAGGTCTGGGGTGCATTCAGTGTTTCAGTTCATCCCAGGTGGGGTATTCAGTGGGGTAGCGGTCAGGGTTCTGGCAAACCATGTCTTTATGGTGCTCAGTTTTCCAGTGCAATTGTGTGCTTCCAACTTTGTTGCAACAGTTTGAGAAGGTCTTACATATGAGTTTGATGGTCAGGTGTCCACATACTTTTGGCCATACAGTGTAAAATCTTTGTGAGTAAGCTTACTACAATAACTTTACAGAAGTACAGCACTACTTTTTTTTTAATAAAGTTATTTTCTTATTATAGTACCTATTTTTTTTATTTCTCTGTATACTTTTTTATATGTTTATGTAAAGCTGGGGGGGAACACGAGTCTAAGAATTTAATTACGGGTAATGATCTGTATATGACAATAAAACTTGAAACTACTATTAAATATAACTCGTTTTGCTCATTAGTCTTTTCTTAAAACTATGTCGCCCTCTAGGGGAATTCTCTCGAATTACACCCCCTCTCCTTTTTTTTTTTTTTTTTTTTTTTTGGAGAAAACGTGTCCCATGATGCATTGCTCCTCCAACGGCTTCAGTCAATTCAAGTAGTAGCGCACCGCCGGTGTGTGTTTCGGCGTGAATGTGTGTGTTCGCTGGTTGTAATTGAGCTGCTTTTCGGAGACCTGTTGGTTACGGAACGAACCGGATCCCGAGCCGATCCGGACCGGTCGGTAAAAGCGGTCGAAGAGGCGAGTTTTGGCCTCATGCTTCGGGATGTTTTCCGGCCTGTAACGGGAAGCAGAAGGTTTAGGCGCCAGAATCGTAGCGTCACTGAGACGGACAAGCAACAAACACAAACACGGCTGAAAAAAAAAAAAAGTCCTGTTGAATGGATTTGGATTCTGGACGAAACGAGTCAGGAGCGATGGGAGAATCGATTCAGCCGGCCACACCGAGTCGCCACGAGAAAAGCCTCGGATTATTAACCACCAAGTTTGTCACCCTGTTGCAAGAAGCTAAGGATGGAGTGCTGGACCTCAAAGCTGTAAGCGTGACGTTAGCTAGCTAGCAAGCTAGCACGCTTGCTAACTCACGAATTAGCACGCTTGTTAACTCCTTGCCTCGTTGATTATTCCACTTAATGGCTTCTTTTACTCTGTCTAACGTCTTTTGTCGTGATCATTTTCCACACAGAGTGGTCGAAATAATATTTACGTTACGAACTTTTGTTTCGCCTGTACACAAACGTCACGGTAAAACAAACTTGCTCTTGGCTGCGTCCCGAACGGCAGCCTGTTCCCTCGATACGCGCCCTACGTAGGCTACAAAAGAATGGCGCGTGCACTCTATGTAGTGCCCTACGTGCATGATGTGAAGCCATTTGAGATTCAGCCGGAAAGAGAGCGCTGGATAGGGAGAGAGCGTGGTGGCCTTAAAAGTTTGAAAGAAAAGTCGTTCGATCAAAAATAGCAACATTTGCTGTTAGTTTTCTTGCAGTTAAAATGTTATAAAAATTGAGTAGTTAAATAATTTAATTGAAAACGTTGTTATTAATGTCGTTCAATGAGCGCCTGTATTATTATTATTTTTCTTTTTTCTTTTTTTTTTTTTTTTACTTTTTAAATCGATTTCACAGAAGGTTTAGGAACATATAAAATTCTCAATAATTCTTTAAAGAGAACTTTAATTAAAAAAATATATGTATATTCAGAGTTTTGTCAAATTGTTTTTCTTTTAGCCGGTTTGTTTTGTGCGCGTGCACGCCAACTGCTAACGCATGCGCACTATGACAGATTTAAAAAGGGGGGGGGAGAAAACAATTAAAATGGCGGCGTGTTACTGAAACTCTGCGTGTAACAGCACATGGAGTTGCAAAGAAAATCGCAACCGTCACCTCTTGGAGTAGTTTGTAGATGGTCTTAATCATTATAACATCATGAAAGAAGTGCAGCCCTTCTGGTTATACTTCACACACCACAAAAAATAGAAAAAATAATATATACATTCACCTCAGACAGACCGGTGTCATTGATCTTGTTGGGTTTTTCTTCCTGTGGTCTGTGTAGAAACATCCCGAGGGTCAGTTTTCACACCTATTAGTCCATTTCATAGTGAAGTATCAGAGCGAAATTGTTCCTGTTGGTTTCATTTCACACTTCACAACGCCAAAAAGAGTGGTTGCGTACGTGTTTGTGTAGGGCTGAAGAGGTCCTTGTAAATCTCTTTCATTTACAATGACAGAACAATATTTGCGAGAGTGTATAGAATTTGCAGAAATCTCCCCAAGCACGGTGAATACAGTTGTGGCATGAACATTTCGATAATTCGAGAAATGGTGGTCTGAAATAGCGCTACAGCTCTGTCCTTTGGCGCAGGTTAGCAGCATGCACTCCGACATGAAACCCTCTTTACGTTCTGCGGTCGAGTCGAATCGCTTTCGACGCTGCAGTCGGGTTCACTTGGAAGCGGATCGAGAACCTTCTCTCGAGTGTGACTCACCTGCTTAAAGAGCCACACCGAGGTCAAAAACACACCACGGATCTATTCAAACCGACTGGACACTACTTGTGAATGCATGCTGTAAATCGAAATCTTCTCAATTAAACAGCAGTTTTAATAAAACGGTGTGGCAGCGATGGCTGACAAACGTCCGAGCCAAAGCAAACGCTTTACACGTTCACAAATTTACTAAAAACTGTACTGAAATGATTGTGCGCTTCAATAAATGATTGTGAATAGCTAACAAAAGTCTTATGTTTTCCCCACCCGTTCGATTTGCACGATGATTCAAAATATCCTTTTTGTTAAAAACGCGCGAAGATGATCTCTCCTTGGCTTCTGAACAGCGTTTCTTCTCTGCTTCTTTCTCACTTTCTTTCGAGAGTGAGAAATGAGAAACGGCTGATAAAATGACAACGTGCAGCAGCCGTCTGTAATAATTACGACTTCGCAGTTACTCAAACACTTTGTGCGTGTTCTCCCCCCACAGATTGACTAAACTGTTATAGCATGAGGACACATCCTGATGTGGATTATTGTCTGCTCACTCTCTCCCCCCTCAGGCTGCTGATACGCTGGCCGTACGGCAGAAGCGGCGGATATACGACATCACTAACGTTCTTGAGGGCATCGGGCTGATTGAGAAGAAATCAAAGAACAGCATTCAGTGGAAGTGAGTGAGGCTCTCAACGAAGAGTGGTTGAATGTTACAGATAAGCTTTTATGAGGAATAAAAACCCAATCATCAGCAGGGAGGCGTGTTGAAGCGGAATTACAGTTATGAGCCAGAAGTTGATTATTGTCCACTAGTAGCATGCGCCGAAGTGTTTAATCCCCTTATACAACAGCATGTTTAAAATTGCTTACAGTTAGATTTTTTATTTATTTATTAAAGAACGACACATCGTACATTTCAGGAAACTTCCTGAAATAAGTTAGTTCCAGTAATCACTTGCGTTATAGCAGCTATAAACAGTCATTCCCACACCAGGATCACTTTTTTCTCTCTCTCTCTCTCTTGAAGCTAATAAAGCAAAAAAAAAAAAAAACTAAACACAGATTTACATGTTAGCAAGAAGCACAAGACCTTCCTCCTGAAGCTCTTCCTGTGCCAGAAAACTTAGTTATTTTGACCGTTACGAAGCGCTGACACTGGAGATTCCTTTTGTAAATGTTAAACAGACGGCTCCTCACAGGAAACATCACCATAGCAACAAATACATGCGGAAGTGATCACGCAAACGAGCACATTAATACAAGTCTGTGATTTCCCCCCATCCACCCCACCCCCCAAGCTGTGCTACTGGTAGAGCCAACTTAAAATCGGTTCTGATTTAACACAGATTGTGTGTGTGTGTGTGTGTGTGTGTGTGTGTAGAGGTGTAGGTCCTGGCTGCAACACACGAGAGATTGCTGATAAGCTGATAGATCTGAAGCTGGAGCTGGAAGATCTGGACAGACGAGAACATGAGCTGGACCAGCAGAGGGTCTGGGTGCAGCAGAGCATCAAAAACGTGACCGACGACTCGCAGAACAGCCCATATCCTTCACACGCTTTTCTCTCCGCGATGGCGGCTGGTGTAGTCGGGCTTTCTCGTTACTCGTGTTGTTAAAACGTGCTCAGTCTTATTGCACCTGGTTGCATCAGGTGAGTTGAGCAGAGGAAGTAAAAGCCAAATTATTTAGCTTTGTGTCAATTATTTAAACGCATATCCAGTTCCGTTTATAGTCCTTTCATTCATTTGATTTGTAGTTTATAGTCTTGGTTTGTTTTTTGTTTTGTTTTTTTACTTTTTATGATATGATGTATTATTTGTATTTAGAAGTAAATGGATTGCCCATGAGTAACAAAAAGCTAAATTTACAGTACACCTGAAGTAATAATAATAATGATAATAGTTGAGACAGACACAATGTTATATATTTTTTGTAGAAAGTCATTGAGAATGACAGTTGAGAGCTACAAAGGTTTCTGTTCATTTATTAATACTCAGGTTATTTGGAGGTGATTTACATCTTGAATTTCCCTCAAGCATTAACAAAAAAAAAACCAAGAGCCTTAAGGCCAGTGTCCGTGAGTGTGCATGACGCTGAGCATGAAAGAGTTAAGTCTCCGTGCAATTTCACATCTTAATAAATCCTCCAGTAAAAGTTGACGCAAGGCTGCAAAGTTTGGACTCTGGGTAAAGAAGAAAAGTGTAAACTCGTAAATGTACTTGTAATTTTTTTCACTAATGTGGGTGAAATAAACATGCAGATGATGATGAAGGTGATTTGGCCATGTGCAGCCACGTCGTGTAACGGTGAATGTTGAAATATTAACAGTGGACGGGAGGTTTAAAAAATAAAAATGCCCTGTTTGCTGAAGGTTGAGGAAACAAAATTCCCAATTTGTGTGAATTCTGCCTTAGACATGTTGTTGTCCTTAACGAGACGTACTCTGGCCTACGTGACGCATCAAGACCTCTGCAACTGCTTTAAAGGTGGGTCCTATGTTCTGTCATCTTTTAGATCCCGCCATGACGACATGTACGCCAAGTCTAGATGATCTGATTGTGGAGTCGTAACATAAAAAAGCAATACGACACCCAACTTCAGTACACCTCCGAGTCCCAATCCTTTCTTTTGAATTGCGCTTTCAGTTTGCGCTATCCTCTTAAGCTTTCTTTTAGCTCACTCTGTCTTTTTCCTGTAGGTGACACACTGCTAGCGATCCGAGCGCCTTCGGGCACACAGCTGGAAGTGCCGATACCGGAGTCTGTAAGTGCAGCTCTTCTTTTCCTCTCGCAGCTCTTTGGCTTCATTTTAAGACGCGTCTGCTTACTCACTTCCCTCAGTGCTGCTCAATGCGTCATAAACGAATTTCTGGCCGAATGTGATAACCAGTGGGTGGGCAGACTGCTAAATGTGGTTTAGTGTAACCATGTTTTTGGCGGGGATCCACAATGCCTTCCTGATAGTCTGTGAAACGAATATATTTATGTAGTGTGAAAGTATCACAGTAATGATGGAACCGGGGTGAAAATTAAAGTTGGATAAGGCATTATGAAATCTTTTTGCAAGCTGTCAACAGTGTGCGTCTGATCGTACACCTTAACTCGCTGTGAAACCGGAACATCAACATCGTGTCTAGTCTAATCTGCTCGTTTGGTTGATATTTTCCTGGTAATAATGAGTCACTTTGTTGTTTTAGGTTGTAAACGGACAAAAGAAGTACCAGATCCATTTGAAAAGTTCCTCAGGCCCTATCGACGTTCTCCTTGTGAATAAGGACCCGGCTAGCGCCTCTCCGGTCGTGTTACCTGTACCCCCTCCAGAGGACATGCTCCAGAGTCTGCCAGCCTCTGTGCTGTCTGCTCCTGTCACTGCCCCTACCACTAAACCTGCAGGCGACAGTACAACAAGTACAGCCGTTAATAACCAGAGGCCCGCAAACACGACTGCTGCACCCGTTACAGGTTTCACTCCAAGCCTTACAGATCTCTTTCTTTAATCATTCCAGTACAAATTCCTGAAAACAAAACATTGACCATTGTTTTGTCTGTTATCTGTGGCAAATTTTCGAATTGTTAGTTGCTAGTGTTACCTCGCGACGCAAGCGATACCACAGCCATCCATGGCCGAGAGCAAAAGGGGACAGGCAGAGTTTGCTCATGGCTATTGCGTTGATTTGATTTGTCATCGGAAAACATTCCCATACTTAAGATAGCATTAGATGCCATCACTGACAGAAAACGTGCATGCATGTAGATTAAAAGAACTACTTAAATTCAAGATTTTCAAACTCTTCTTAAACTTTGTTCTCAAGTCGTTACTTGGGAAATAATTAGGAATACTGGACTGTAGGCATGTAAAGAGCCTCCCAATTATCGATTCTATTCACAATATTGGGTGCTCTATTTGATACATGATTTTTCCCACGATTTTGTTCACAAAGAAAATTGAAAGAAAAATATTACCAAAAAAAAAGGCAATATATTTTCCTGTTCTTTATCAACTTAAATATTCTTTTTGATAAGTACAGAAAATGTATATATTTTTTTGTTTTCTTAATAACCAGCAATAATTATTTGTCATTTGTATAGGTTGGGGTAAAACATATTGGCCTATGAACTGAAATATTTCTTTTATTAAAAATGAAAAGTTTATAAACTTTTTCTTAAAAATTAAAGCTTAAACATAAGTCAACTGCCTGCATTTGCCTCCTTTTACTTTAACTTTCAGCAGTCTTTTAAAAGTATAGCTCCGATTTCTTGCTGAATCGGTTTGTAAAGTTAATCGCACAAAAGCTCTTTCCCATCTGTTTGCGATACCAATCTGTCGGATCTGTTTGTGTGTTTTAGTGGTATTAGGTGTTACTTCTGCCTATGGTGACGGCACGTTTTCCGTTATTGTACATTATTTCGCCCTCTACTGCCTATATAACGCAATTACAGCTAGGAAACACTAAGAGATTAATTGCGGTTCATTGTTTCCGTTTATTCAAATAGTCATAAATTTGTATGGTGATTCATCAATGCATGATACATCGTTACATGCCTTCTAGACTGTTTGTTTGAGGAGTCAGTTTTCAAAATCAGCATTAACTCTGTAGGTTAAATATGAAAAAGATAAGCTACATATGCCAATATTTTGCCGAGAACAACGCTGCTGTTTTACGTCTGGACAGGAAAATAACCCAGCAGTTTTCTCTTTGGTGCTAGGGGCCAGATAAATAGCAATAATAAGTTTCTAGTAATCTTAAAAGACAGTTGACGCCATTTAAGGCTTTCTTAAATCTTGTCCATCTTTGCTTTTGTCCTGTGACTGTTCTGCTTTCTCATTTTGTCTTTCTGTGTGACAGAAGCCCCCAGGACTGCTCCCTCAGACACACCGGCCAATCAGAATCCAGCAGACGACAGTCAGCAACTTCAGTCCTCGGCCTCATTGGACAGCAGCTCGTCGCTTCCCGAGTCCTCGGCCATCTTTGAACCAATCAAAGCAGACCCTTCAGAGTGTGAGCATGCATCCTGATTTTTTTGTGCTGATGAATAATAAAAACTGAACTGTGCATAGTGGTTAGGGATTTGCTCAATTCTCTTTGTGGCTTTTTTTTTTTTCCCCCCCAAATAGCTAAACTAACATTTAAAAATTTATTTTGCTTGTTTTTCACTTCTTTTTAGTGCTGGATCTCCCCAAAGAACTTTCGGAAATGTTTGATCCTACTAAAGGTAAGACTTTCCGTGTCTCAGTCCGGACACTTCCGTTAGCTCACTTCCATGTGGTACATCGTGCGTACTAGGTATTTACTTTGCGGCGTGTGAATTTCGGCAAGGTGGCGGTGTCTCGAATCAAAAACGTCATATTGAGCACCTACCAGAAATAACTGCCGCAATATTTGCCTGCAGTTGTTGCATCACCTGCCGAATCATTACCTGCGTGAATCTGCAGTTTGCTGATGTTTACAACTTACATTTGTATGGTGCGGTCTTTCCATTAACAGTTCGAACCGCAGCAGCGTCCTCAGCTTCCATCTTCACAAAATAGGTTGGTGGTCCCTCTCCTTCCGCTACGTAGCCAAGATGATAATTGTTGGGGGTGAGAAGTGTCTAGAGGTTCAGGCACAGACTGTTTTATTTATTTATTTATTTATTTTTTATTTGTTTATTTATTTTTTTTGTCTTAGCCTGATTAGCATCCTCTTCAGTTCAGGACAGTAATCTCTCTCTGCACTGGTGCTGTGTTTGGAAGCAGGAAGCAGCATTCCAGTCCGGAATGTGTGTTTGTACTTGGATTGGTCTTTTGTCAGTCATGCTACTAACGTCTTTTTACATCCTCATAAATCATCACGAGGAGAAGTTGCGTGTTTGTAGAGTTTCAAGCAGCTGAACGCCCGAGTGCGCTCGATGATGATGTCATGACCGCCCTTGCTAACGCTAGCTCTAGCTCTAACGTCTGAAAATGTTGTGGGCGGAGCTTTGTGGTCATGGGTAGAAATAAGGACGGGCTCAGTGAGTAAAAAAAACAAAAACAAAAAACAATCATTCGATTCGTATTCAGCGCCACGCATTCAACCGTTAGAGACTCATTTTATCTAATGCATCTTTAAAATGTAAAGATTTGTAGTCGTCATCATAGTACAAGATGATCGGAGTGGTGTTTATTTCCTTTTCCTGTTTTGTCTGCAGAAATCATGAGTGCAGATCTACTGGAAGAGCTCATGTCATCAGAAGGTAAAGCTGGCCATAAACCAAGCCATCTGTACATAGTTTACTACTAATCATGAAGATGAATTACAGAAGCTTCAAACCTGTGAACGCTGCGCTCTGAAGATGTGTGTACGATTTGTGTGAAGTATTTTATATTTAAACAATAAAATAGTAAGATTCACCTTTTTTTTTTTTTTTTTTTTTTTTTTTTTTTTAAAAAAACTGTTCTGGAATTTAAGGGTTTTTTTTTCCATGTTGGAAGATTGATGGAACGTGAACTGTTATTAGAGGATCGTTTTAAAGCTAAACTTGAAGATAACGGTTCAGGTTTTCTTCTCACAAGCATGAAATCACCCAGTTTTCCTTCTCTAATGACTTGTGAAAACTTCCCACATAAAGAACTGGATTAAAAATAAATGTGACCTGCATTTCAATCAGGATTTCCTAATACACAATCACAAATTGTTCATGTATTTTCGACAGCTTTCCTGAATTTTCCTTTCCGTCAGTCACGGTCATCCTAAAATAATGGTCCAGGAAAAAACTAACTGGACATGTGAAATGATAGATATTTAAAAAAAATAAATAAAATACATGCCTTGCTTTATAATATCTCGAATACAGATGACTGAAAAGGATCTCCTTCCTCAGTCCGGCTGTCATTAAGCTTTTATGAAATATTTTGTATACCCATAAAAACATTTTTAGTTTAAAAAAGCTTTTATTTCCCCTTTGTATTCATTTTATACATAGTGGTCCAATAGGATTTATTTCTTTTTCTGTTTATTTAATAATCTTATTTATTCCAAAATTATTTGATTGGTTTATACATAGAAATGTTTGGGTTTGTTGGCTTGTTGTTGTTGTTGTTGTTGTTTAGCATTTATTTACAAATTATGAATAAATATACACTACCAGTCAAACGTTTGGACACGCCTACTCTTTTTCATAGGTTGTTCTAAATTTTTTTTTGCTTTCTACGTTGTAAAACATCACTGAATACATCAAAACTATGAAGCAACACGTGTGGCATTTACTGAATTATGTGGTAAACAAAAAAGTGTAAAAAAAAACAAACTGTTTCGTATTTTAGAGTCTTCAAAGTAGCCATCGTTTACCGTGATGATGCAATCGGCATTATCTTACCCAGCTTCATGAAGTCGTCACCTGGAACGCTTTTCAGTGAAC
>JAQQZR010000002.1:23149301-23163960 GCA_030068235.1 Notoglanidium macrostoma
TGTGTGTGTGTGTGTGTGTGTGTGTGTGTGTGTGTGTGTGTGTGTGTGTGTGTGTGAGTGAGTGAGAGAGAGAGAGAGAGCGCAAGTTTGTGCTTTTGGCGTGCACTTGTGGGCGGGTTTTTTTCAGGGAGATGCTCCCTGCTTTGGGAAATTTGCATCACAGTTTTGGAAGTGGTTCGAGGGAGGATTTGCACATGGACACACACACACACACACACACACACACACACACTCAGAGCGAGGTGAGGACCAAGAGAAGCTGCTTTAACCTTCTTAACCGTGGCAGAGGTACGTTTACAGATTATTCCGTTAGAGCAGATGTGAGGAATGCTGACAAAAAGAGAAAAGCTCAGATGAGGTGTGTTGGTTATTGGAGTGTGTTTTGGTTGTGTGTGTGTGTGTGTGTGTGTGTGTGTGTGTGCGCGCGCGCTCGCGTGGCTGAACTTCATTCCTACAACAGACGCTTTTATCCTGCTTTTGTCTTTTAAATACCTGAATGTGCTAAACCTGTCAAATCATCAGAATAATTCAGATTTCAGTTTTGAGTGCGGTCGGACGTTCACGTTTCTGCCGCACGGGTTCACTTTTATCCGTTCTAGAAAGGTGTGGAAACTTTCTTGTAAACAAATGGTCTTACCTTGCCTATTGGCAAAATCATCAGCTACAAAACCAAGAAAGGCTAGTTTAAATTTTTTGTACTGTAACTAGAAAATCCTAATGAGAGACTCGAGAGTGTTAATATTAATATCTAAAAGAAACTAAAACGTTTTAAAGCATACGTCTCTCATGATGCGTTCTTGAACATTTTGTACATTTAAGAGCTTTTAATCATATCTATAACAAATAAGTGGCACATCTGCAAAGCACGAAGATCCTCTCTATAACACGTAAATAGCACGTCTATAAAATATGCACATCATGTCTGTGACACACGGCTGTCACGTTTATGATGCAGAAACGTGACCTCTAATGCAGTAAGATAATGTCATATCTATAAAACATTCACATCACATCTATAAAATTTAAATATCATGTCTATAACGCTCGGCTGTCACGTTTAACACATAAATGTCACGTCTGTAACGCACAAACGTCATGAATATAAGGCATAAATGTCACGTTTATAAAATATACATATCACATCTATAAGGCGTAAATGTCATATTTACCCATACACAAGGCCAGGTCACGTCTGTAAGGGATAAAATGTCACGTCTATAACACACAAACGTCACGTCTATAATGCATACATCTAAAATATACACATCACATCTGAAATGCATAAATGACCATCAAAGATGCACATCACGTCTATAAGGAATCTATATCACGTCAAAAACAGTTCCGTGATGCACGAATGTCACGTCCATAACATATAAATGTCACACCTGTACTGCATAAACGCCACGTCTATAACACGTGACCCGTGACAATAGCATATGAATGTAAAGTCTAAAATGCACAAACATCACGTCTAAAATGCACGATAGTCCCGAGTGTGATGTCACGTCTGTAACGCATGCATGTCACACTTTCTTTCAACAAACACTTTATACTTCTTGTGTTCACTCCAGTTTTGTAATCATTATATGGGATTGTTATTACTTGAAGTTAATGTGATATAGCAAGAGTTAAATATTTACATTCTCTCATGCACATCTTCCACTGATTAAACGTGAGCAATGTGTCACGTCTCAGGTTAAATCATAAATCATAAATCCGGCTTTTCTTTGAAGACGTACGCTTGTGCTGATAAAAAATAATTTAGGAAGGTGTAAATCAGGAAGATTTGATTGGCTTGAATGTGTAACGGTCAATCTGGCAACCCAGATTTGAACCTAAAAGCCTCATCTGGATGCGCACTCTTGCTTCACATCTGTACTACCTTTATTGGCTTAACATGAAAAAATAACAACTCCTCTCACATTCCCACCTCAAATCCAACTTCCTGTTTATCCGATATTTACTGCAAGTAACTTTACAATTCTTGTTGATTTTTTTTTTTTTTTTTTTAGCGTCTGTTGAAAATACATGTATTAAGGACACTTAAACAAAACCTGTCTCACTGATGGTGATCATGTCCAAGCAGCGAGACAGCTGAATTCATGCTATATTTATAACAATAGTTTTTTCACGATCAGATTTAGTATCATGGCAAAACTGTGAGTTTGGGAAATGAGTTGGTTTGAAAACAGTGTTTTGTGTTAACAGAAATAAAATTTCTTTTAGCGTTCTAGTGGTCATGCGTGTAGAGAGAGAGAGAGCGAGAGGGAGAGGGAGGGAGGCGTCAGCCGTGGTTGAATTGTGGCGGCGTGGTCAGGGGTCAGTCCTCTTTAAACGGCTGAGTTAGCATGGCATTGTGGGATTGTCCTGGCCACAGCTGGAGGTCCCACGATGGACACCGAGCGCTTCAGAGCTCCATTGTTTCTGCTCATTCTTTACCTTGTCATTTCCTTCTGTCTGTCTTTTCCCAGCCTAGCCCCCTCTCCGTCGTTCCTGACCTTTGCATGGGTTGACTGAGGTCAAGCTGTGTCTGTCAGTGGTCATCCCATTACGCTTACACACACTTCAGAGATGACACACTACATACTTTTACAGGAATGATTTCGGCTGAGATAGATCTCTAATGCTCATTATTACTTGTGAGTCGTATGAATTTTTTTATCTTCAGTGGAAAACTACAGAAGAAAAGACAATCCAGTGTGTCGTGTAGTAACTATAAGCACAGTGTGGTGTAAATCGTTTCATATTTTGTGAATTATTCCTTTAAAACTATACAGAATACCGAAAAGATGACGACTTGTTCCGAAAATATTTGAAGAGAGACTAAGAAGAATAATAACTGATGATTGTGTGTGTGTGTGTGTGTGTGTGTGTGTTGTGTACAGGTCATGCAGGTGGTGCGGGAGCAGATCACAAGGACCCTGTCCGGTAAACCCACCTCACTGGAGCTCTTTAAGAACAAAGTGAACACATTAAACTACAGCGAGATCCTCAAACTGCGCCAGACAGAGAGACTGCACCAGGAGGAGACGCTCGCACCTCCCGTGCTGTGAGACACACACACACACACACACACACACACACACACACACTGATGTTAATGTCATTAAACTACTGTTCATCTTATTAACTGCTGCTTAGAGGTTCAGAAGATCCCTTCCACTGCACATGTGCAATATTGTGGGTGTGGAATTTAATTTGCATAATTTACCACTCGCCCCAAATGCGGTCTGTGAGCCAGGACTGTTTCTTGTCTGATATTTGATTCTTTCGTTTTGCACCTGAGCTACAAGTCTAATGTAATGAGAAGTCACTCAAAGCCTTTTCAGTAAAATATCCGCTTTAAAATGTCTCCGGTTCTTCAGTCATGTGGTTTACGACACAGTTGTTGGGACTTTCTGTAATCTATACCCATGAAGCTGGGTGATACTACCATATAATATCCATATCGTTATAAATTAGGTGTGTGTGTCTCTGCGTGTGTGTGTGTCTGTTCATTTGTGCAGCGAGCTGAAGGAGCGTCTGAAGCCAGAGCTGTTGGAGTTGATCAGGCAGCAGAGACTCCACCGTCTGTGTCACGGCACTCTGTTTCGCAAAATCAGCAGCCGTCGGAGACAAGGTGAGAACCCCTCCCTCACACGCCATCTCTCCAGAGTAGCACCAGAGTCCAGGTTTTCAACCTTTTTGAGCATGCACAACCCTCTCCCACGTTTCTTATTTATTTAGTGTATATAATATAATTGTCCATTCCCCAAATCCTCCCCTCTGTTTAACTGTTCTTAAGATATCAGATTTTTTTTTTAATATAACAGAATACCTTTTTAATAATTAACGATGAATTTACTGTATGTCGAAAGTCAGTCCACCGTTCACAGAAGTAAACCTTCTTGACTATCAGACTGCGTACGGGAACCGAGCCACATGCAAATGTTATTACTTAATTATGACTTTAATTTTCAGAAAACAGATAAAGTAACTGACTTTCCTGCTTTTGCGCCAGTTTTGCATTCGTGCGTGACTGATTACAGTTCACTCAGGAAAAGGGTAGCGAACTCTGCACGCCCTCTAGTGTGTGTGTGTGTGTGTGTGTGTTTGTTTGTGTGATTGCACATATATATATATATATATGTGTGTGTGTGTGTGTGTGTGTGTGTGTGTATACACACACAGGTCTTTTTAATAAATAAATAATGAAATAAATATTCTAATAGTAATAATAATAATAATAAAACATCGACATCACAAATCCCAGAAAATGTCAAGCACTGTTTTAAAACAAAAGTCTTTTCAGATGTTTTCATATTTTATTCACAGTAAAAATTGGGTTCAATTTCATCAGCTCATTCAAAAGATTATATTTGACCCCTTTCAGACATTTCTGTATGCTTTTGGAAATATTGGCATTAAATCTCATGTCATTTATTTCCTGGTTTGTTTGTTTTTCTCCCTGATTTGGTCACTGGCCAGTTCCCTCTAGCCGCTTCTCACCTATCATATGAAGCACATACATGATTGGCTGGAGTCTCTGTGATTGACAGGAGAGAGACAGTATGCCCCTCCCACTCAGACAGCTTAACTGTTTTTTTTTTCTCCCTTAGTTCCCGGCCCCGGATTTGAACTCACAATCTTCAAACGATATGATGAATTTGATTGGTCAGATTATCACTGTTAATTTCAGATAAACTATGGTACTGTCGGCTGTCCCCTAACCACAAAGTCCTGCACTATGGAGACGTGGAGGAGGAGACGGAGACGCCGTCCATCGAGAGTCTGCAGGACAAGAGTGAGTGACGCTCTGACATTTTCCTGAACACTTTATTCAGTGAACTACCGCATGATGATGCACGGAAAATTTCCCCTTGGTGTGAAATTGTCCCAAGGAACAAAATGTTCCATGAAAGATTAATAAAATATCAGTTTAAAAGCTTGTTAAATTTTGTTTGCACCCTTTTTCTATTGAACTTTTTTATGGAACACTTTTTTTTTTTTTTTTTTCCCCTAAAAACTGAAATTGTTTGTGCTTAGCTTGCTGTACATTTTGCATTGCTTGGATATGGGTTGCACCTACATTTTTCCTTTTAACTAGAAACCATGGGAGGTACAAACTTTTCCACTCACAATCAGATGCTTGACTTTTTTTCCCCTCAGTTCCTGTGGCGGACATTAAAGCCCTGCTGACCGGAAAAGACTGCCCTCACATGAAAGATAACAAGGGCAAGCAAACCAAGGTTCATCTCGTTCTTCTTTCTCCTGATCTGAACTTTGAATTGAAATTAATCTTTTTTTAAATACGATTTAACGAGTAAAAAAAATCTTTCGGAATGGAAATGATGGTTCTGTGACTTAAATTAATCAATTTTTAATTATTATTTTTTTAATGTAATAATAACCGCGGCAGTTTTGCTGGGAACCTGGGGAGCAGCGATAGCGTCATTTTTATGATGCAAAATAATGTTACATTATGCAAATGATGGTTTACAGGCGTGTACGACTGGGAATGGTTTTAATTGGTATATTTGCACAAACAGGATTTCTTGATGAGGGTTAAATTCTAATCACTTCTTTTGCTTTTTTTTTTTTTTTTTTTTTTTTTGTCAAATTGCCACATCAAAAAGTTTACATGGTGTCTAGTTGGTTTAAAAGTTTACACAATTAATATTATATTGCCAATTCTGATTAAAATGAAATATTTCAGGCACTTTGGGATTTTTTTTTTCTATCTGGTACAGATTTAGTTTTCTTATGGAAGATGAGGAAATATATTATGGAAGATCCGAAGAAATATACATGAAACAATGTTGTTAAAAGAATTAAATTGCAAGTTAGTATTTTGTCTTAGAAGTGCTTTATATGTGCTTGGAAGTTGTTTTGGATTGCTTTAAGACGTGTCTAGCGCTGACATTCCGTGACTCTCTACAAAGTAGACATCCTGAGCCTCAAAAGCATATTAATGGCGGTTTTACTTTTTTTTTTATCCTGCAGGAGATGTTGGATCTGGCGTTCAGCATTACGTATGATGTAGAGGAGTACAGCTTGAATTTCGTCGCCTCCTCCAGAACAGATGTGAGTGAAATCTTTCCATTAGCCCATTCCATTTTTCCAACCTTTCTTAACGCACCCCCTTCCCCCCCACCCATCTCTTAGTTTTGCTTGTGGACGGATGGGCTGAATGTTCTGCTGGGGAAGGAGATGAGCAGCGAGTCCATGCGCAGTGAGCTAGAGATCCTCCTCTCCATGGAGATCAAGCTCCGCCTCCTGGACCTGGAGAACGTCCCCATTCCCGACTCGGCCCCGCCTGTCCCCAAACCGCCCAGCAACTTCAACTTCTGCTACGACTTCAGCCAGGCGGAGCATTAAGGCCAGGCGACGGGGCGTAACATCCTGCTCCACACCAGAAAGTCGACGGACAAGGGAAAAAACCCAAAACTCTGTGATGGAGCCGAGGGGCGGCGAGTGTGAAGACTGGGGTTTGTATGACACTTTACCAGACGGAAAAGCCCATTTGCGGGATGACGATGAAAGTCGACTGTAGAGGTTCTGAAAGAGGTTCCTTTTGAGACAAAGTCGATTTCGATGCTCAAGGGTGTATTATTTTATATATATTTTATATATTTACTTTTTCCTAATGGTACTGCACTCATCTAATTTCTTCTTCTAAACTTGTTTGATTCTGTCTTGCCTCCTTAATCCGCCTTAAACTGGACTGCAGGAAGGTACTCAAATGCCCCACTTGTGTAGCAAAGGTCCTGTAATGGAATTTAGCAATTACACTTGTACAGAATGTGGGATTTCCTCAAAATCAACACAAATAGTCCAGGCATAAGTATCATATCCTGAATGTAGCACTGATACAGGAACGTCACACCTCGCTGCGTCAGTTAGATCCGAACTTCTTCTGAGAAAGTGCCATTTTCTGAGAAATACAGCTTTCATTACAAATCTATCGTGTGTTCATGATGTTTCGGAATTACGGTAATTACAAGGTGACGGAAAGGTGTGGTTACCGTGGAACAACAACACATCAAAACAGAAAGCGTTAGTATGAAAATTAATAATATATAACTCTACAGTTAGTACTAGACAATACTGTTCATGGACCCGTGTTGAGTTCAAATGCTGCTGTTTTCAGTTGTGTTGTTTATAACGGGATGTTGCACATTTCCCAACCGGTACTTACACTCTTAGGGGGGAAAAGGGCTATTTAAGGGACATTAGATAATTAAGGGTTCTTCAGTAAGTGTTTAATCCTGGTCAGGGCCATGGGAATTCCCGAGCCGATCCCGGGAACACTAGGTTTGAGGCGGGATTACACCCTGTATTGGATGTCGGCCCCTCGCATTCACGCACCAGGCGTAGCCAGTCCACCAACCCGCACCTCTAGGAGGAAACTGGAGAATATGAAGGAAAACCCACATAGAGCTGAGGATCGAACAAAGGTTCTTAGTTCGCAAAAAAAAGGGTACTATTTAGAAATCCTTTTCTAATATGAGAACACTCTGTTCTCGGAGTTTATTGATAATCATTAACACTTTTTTGTAATTACCGTAATTCCAGCATGTGATCACACTGGTACTTGTCAGAAATTGCTTAAAATCACCCAACTTGTCAGTCTTCAATTAAAGCTGCAGTTTGGTGCTGAAAATAGAATTTCAGAGATGCACAGGATACGGCTATTTTTTTCCCCCTTTTGGATTCTGTTTACATTTTTCCGGCCCTGAAATAACGCAGTTCAGGTCTGCCGTTATTCATTAAATAGCAAATTTCTATCCTTAAAAGGCAAATTATTTTATATTAACAGAATATGTGTGGGGTCATGATTGGTTAATACTTTTATTGCAGTTCACCTCTCAGGCAGCAGAGGGTGCTAAACATTACAAACCGCTACTTTTAATGTTTCAGGGAAGATTTCTCCAACTATAATATGACCTAAAAACCCAATCATATACAATATATGGAAAAAAAGTGTGTGAATATTACCTGATGGTAGTAAATATGCAATATTTTACACTGACGACGCACTGACATTGTTTTTATTTTCTACAATATTGTGTAATTGTGTGAGCAGTTTACAGTGGAACATGAACTAATATTAACAGCTGACACGAACATTTTTTAATCTAAATGGTACATCATGAAGTACTTGGCGCATAATAATAATAATAATAATAATGGTGCATTTTGTAATATGTCTGGAAATTTTCTGCACATTTTAATTACTAATAGGTCACAAATCATACAAAAAAAACCCCAATATCTGTTTTCACTGTTTTTTTTTTTATTTTATCTTGCAAAAAAAATCTTACTTTCTTGATCGATACAGTACACTGTAAAAGAAAATGTTTGGTTTTAAGAATCAGCTCTTTTCTTAATCAAAACAATAATACAGGTAACACAAAATAATCACCTGAAACAAAATTTATGTCGAGAAATCAGGGTTCCTAAGTAAATATTTTTGCACAGTCTTGTAGTTATTTGAGGACAGTTTGACACATCAGGCTGCTTTCACACTGGGTGGGTTTTTTTCTCAACCATCAGTGCACGTTTTCCCAGAAAAAGTGGAACTTTTCTGGGGAAATAAAAAAAAAAAAGTCATATTTACCCGGCGCATTCAGAACAGACTGGTGTATAATCAATCAAAGGCTACAAAATCAAATCGAAATGCTCGTATTGCATTACATCAGATTCTGTGGTATTATCAACTAGATCGGGAATCAAAATCAGGTATCACATCGTATCGTGTGGTTGAAACTTGAGGTTTGCAGCTCTACTTTACTGTCAGCTTGTTTTGTATCACTGCCACTGATATATATATACTTAATTGAAATTTATACTTCATTTAAAAAATTATTCAATACATGATTAAAAAAAAGAATCTCCTGGTACAGTACGCTGTGGTTTTGCTATGTGCTGATGTGATGACACCAATAAAAACATTTGTACTTTGTACCAATGACAATCACACGGCAGCTTAGTGCACGTCACTACCAGCTCTGATTTAAAACAAATTAATTAATATGTAAAAGCAAATCGTTTGGTTTGGATGACTCACCGTACTTTTTAAATAGTTGTTCTCATTAAACGAAATGTCCTGTGGTTTCTTTTTTTCTTTTTTTTTTTGGATGTACTTTACATGTTATTCTGTAAAGACTGAACATGGAGATTTTTTTTGTATAAAATTCTTAATCAATAAAATACATAAACATCCCTGATAGCTGCTGTTTGTTCAAATGTTGATTAAAATGGACTTATTTAGTAGGTTAGAAACATGAATTATACATGTGTATATATATGTATTATAATACACACAATTATTTACATATTTATATTTATATGTGTGTTTGCACCATTTATGACATTTCAAGTGCATAGGTTACAATTTTACATAAACTTTACATACCTTTTTATAGTTTGAAATGAAGTTAACATTCTCTTCAGGGAACCATTTAAATATTATATGCGTAAGGCAAATGAACAGAAAAAGAATTGTCAAATAAAACTTTGACAGCCTTATCCTAGCAACCGAAAACCAAAACTTGAGATGATTGGAACACTTTCTATTAAGGCCATGTCTATAATGACTGATGAATAGCTGGGTAATGACCCAGGGTCAGATTATTAGATTATTCTTCGTGTATTAATAAATCACAATACAAATTTATAACAATACTAATTGATGGAAATGACAAATGAACCATGATTATTCTTAGTTTTTCCTAGCTGTAATTGTGTTAATTAGACAGCAAAGGGTGCAATAACATACAATATCAGAAGCACACGTGACTCCGCTCTAATGCCACGGCATGAAAACTCCGATCAGATCTAAAATAGGAAAGAGCTTTTGTGCGATTGACAATTTCTTGTTGAACAGATTCAACAGACGGCCAAAAGCTAAAGAAAAGAGAAGCAAATAGGCTACTATCGTTAACTCCATATTTTACAAATGTTTTAAATTATTATTGTTGGTTACTAAGAAAATGAAACAAGTATTTTTTTATTTAACAAAAGTAATATTTAAGTTGATAAAGAATAGGAAAATAAATGTTGCAGATTTTTTCAAAATTTTAATACAGATTTTTTTTTCCAAAATTGAAACATGAACCCAATATCGCGAATCAAATCATGAATCATGAATCGGTGATTCATTACATGCCCACCAATGATTGCATTCATAAAAGGTTATAATTGAATCGCCAATACTAAATTAATTCTGTCCCATGCCAATAGTGCCTTTTTTTAGTTGTAATTAATATAATTGATTCATTTTAAAGAAAAAAAGCCAGCTCTTTGCTCAACGTTACAATGCATTGTAAACACCCTTATAATACAGCATGCTAACAATTCAAACTGCATAATATAGATAGGTATAAAGTGTCATGCATTTTATATCAAAAGTTGTATCAATATAAGCATGTATATTATACCTTATTATGCTTTATAACATGATATGAATATGCTTATAGTCCATTTTAGCTATGACCTTCATAGAAAGTGTTTTTCAGTTGTCGTATCATCCAACCGCTTGTGTGTCAGAACAGCTAGCCGATCCGTGCACTATAGCTGGGAATATCGAAAGCACCAAAGAAGCGTTTTCCAAAGTGTGACGGCCCCCTGGTGGACCGTCAAGGTATTGCAGGTGGGCCGTGAGAGATCGTTTACAAAATGCAAATAATGGTTTTAATTTTCAATTTTGTAATTAAGCTTGAAATTACCATAAAATGTTTACGATCAAATATATACATTTAAAAAAAAAAGTACTCTGAACTAATAGGACATGTGATTTAAATGAGTTATTCTTCCTTTATCTTATCAGCATTTGAAATGTCTTTGTATTTTCAATTAAATATACGTTTACCTGATTTGCATATCATTGCATTCTTTTTTAAATTTTTTATTTACATTTTACACAGCGTTCCAACTTTTTTAGAATCGGGATCGTACTTCATCTTAGTCTCGTGTGTTGATCAGAGTCGTGATTGAAGGTTCGGGTGAGCCGCAGAACCTTGGGCCGTGGCGGGGATGGCTGCACTGCATTGGGATTTGTTGGCATACGAGTGAGGGGAAACTAACACAGCGATGGCGCATGGATGGTTTGTTGGTCCAAATGTTTAAAATGTAGATTTCTATGTTGTAGCGTTACAAAACGTTTTCACAGTACTGTTATTCAGAGCATGAGGTTCAAGTCTGCACCGTTCACAGAACGATAGTGCACGTTTTCCAGAAAGGGCAGGTGTGATTGGAGCAAGTGCACCTTAGTTACAGTGATGTCTCTGCACTCGGAGATGTCCAGCGTCCTCAGTCTCTTACAGTGCTGGACGATGAGGCTCAGGGACCTGGTGGAATATGTGAAAGATAACAAAAAACACAAACATAAGGCCAAATGTACACTAGTGTGTGTGTGTATATCTATATAAAGTGTATATATACACAAAGTAGATGTAGCTGTCTGTTGCTATGCAGATTCTGTGATGGAGGACAAACTGTCAAACAATCCACCCACCGAAAATCTTCGTTATAGGAAAATAATCCATGGCATCGTGTGTTGACGCAAAGGTACGGCTACCTCCCTGAAGCTGATTATCTTACAGTAACACAACGTCCTGATGTGTTTTTCTTCTCTTATTCCTCATTAACTGACCACCGATTACCATTTTTTTATTTTCAGTTTACAGTCACTTTTAATATTGTGAAAAGTCCTATCGCATTATAAAGTCATTCAAATTTTTCTCTCTCGCTCATATTTAACAAGGCAAAAGAATCAGCCTGAAAAGTTACGGCTTCACCTCAAAGCTCCCTGAAGTCACCCTTCATAAGCGTTAATTAAACGTCTGCTTACAGAGCCCGTCACCGTAGCAACGTCTATATACTTTCCGTTATTAAAAACAACAGTTGGTATGCGGTACAGCCACTCTGAGCAAGCTGTTGCTATAGCAACGGTAACGTATCATAACGGGCACATTGATATAAACCTGTGATTTGCAGCTGCACTACCGTCAGAGCTGCTGCTATGGAGAATTAATCAACACCTTCACCTAACGCACCGTACATGGGAAAGAGGAGCTCGGACTGTACACCGCAGTGAACAGAGCAGGGTTACAGTCAGGGATTGTGCAACTAAAGGTGATTTGTTAGGAAGGTGATATAGGTATGCTCACCTGTCTGTGATGCCGTCGCAGTAGGCGAGCTGCAGATGCTGCAGTCTGTGCAGGTGAGGCAGGGCGACAGCTAGACCCTCGTCTGTGAGCCGGGAACAGCCGCTCAGCGCCAGGCTGGTCAGGCAGCGGCAGTGAAGAGCTACAGACGCCACGCCCTCGTCACTGATCTCCGGCAGCATGGCGAGAGAGAGGCGCTGGAGCACGGGGAAACGCAGCACCTGGAGGAACAAGGACCTGCCTGAGAATACTGAACTGTGTGCGCGCTAATGCTAATGTTTTCGTCAATCCTCATTCTTATGAATTTATTCCGATTGCAGAATTGTTGTAATTGTATTGTGAGAAAAGGAATCGGTTACATGAATCTGAAATGTTATAATAGGGAGGGGGATTGGCAAGTATCTAGCGATACGATCTGTATCGTGATACAGGCGTTACGATTCAATATACTGCGCTATATGGCGATGTAGTGCAATTATTTTATCTAATTCTAGAAAAACTGAAACAGTACAAAGAACAGGTTTACTCTACTTCCTGTCTCAGTTTACGCGTTACATTGTAGCAAAACAGTCAAATGACTTAAGATGGATTACAACACTGCCATCTGGCGGTCAGGGGTTTAAACACAACACAAAATGAATGCGTCTGCCACAAATCTTTGCACGTAAACTATTAATTAACAGGCGTTGCAGTGTTTTTGACAATCGATATACTATCACAAAACATAATATTGCGATACACGAGTGTATCAACCTTTTCTTACACCCCTATTTTTATAAATGACATTTTGCGTGAGCGTCACAGTAACAAGAAGAAGCTTTTGCGAACACAAATCCAGGACGTTAGCTTTTAAAGGTTTTTTTTAATTATTATTATTTTAATGCTGCACTTGTGTTTGTAACATTTAAATGAGTTTTTCGACCTATAATCATCATTAGCCAAATTAGCCCCGCCCCCAGATTAGAATAGATCTGCTCCCAACACCGGGGAGGAGGGGGCGCAAATGATTACAAATTGCCCCTTTAGTAATATCCACTTTAGCTAAATCATTATGTAAAATAGCTTGGATTTGCATTTTTTTATACAGTAAGGATATCAGAGATCTGATCAGCGTCTAATATTAGTCTGAAAACAGAGAAATAAAAGCTTAGTAAAACAGTTTGGGTTAGGGGATTGGATCAGGACATATTCATCAATTTAGACAAATATTGACCTGGTACCAATTCTCCCTAATCCCTTATGTACAGTGGGGTGCAAAAGTTTGCGAAAGTATAGCCGAAAAGCCTAAACAATTTCCTAATGAGCCTAAATTCCTGTCCAGAATTGGCCACGTCCTGCACGCCTACAGGTGAGACGTCTTTCTCCAAAAGACGGGGTGGCAACGGGAATATTTGTGTAGAAAGTGTCTTTCATAAGACTTTCCTGCTTTTCCAAGCAACAAAGGTGGCTGCAAAGGAAGCTCAGACAATTTTAAAAATAAATATGTTTCTGGCTACCTGAGGTTTCAAATAAGCAGAGTTGGCTGTCATCTGTCAGTAAAAAAATATATATACACACTACCAGTCAAAGGTTTGGACACGCCTTCTCTTTCATAGGTTTTTCTTTTTTTGTCCTGTCCTGTCCACATAAAAAGTGTCCGTTTTGTGTCTGTTTTATCAAATTCGTCCAAAGATAATCCACCAGTCCTGAACGCACTGATCATACACAGAGTGTGGTTGATGTTTAAGTGACTGCACTGACTGTGTGCTGATTGCAATGACACACACTTGCGTTACGCTGACGTCTGTCAGTTTGCAGCAGCCGGTCAGGTCCAGCTCCTGTAGCCCCTTGATCGCCCGCAGCGAGGCTCCTTCCTGCTCCCTGAAGGCGCCCAGGTCCTCGTCACTGACCAGACGTGGCTTTTCATCAAACGGCATTCTGGGAGGCTGAAAGAAGCCCATGTTCCCGAAAGTCCGGGTAAAGCTCGGCTCTTCATCCTCCTGCCACGTGGTGAAGAGTTAGGGATGAGTTCTTTGTCTTTTCTACAATTTACAGTAACCTGGACACCACGGTGAGCAATCAATCAGATAATGTTTACTTTGTGCAATGCATTATTATTACATTTCATAGAGCCGAACACGTGGGGTTAGCTTAGCAGTATTACACATACTATCAAAAATTCAACTCTATCCTCTAATGAGTGAATTAATTCCGTACACTTGATGAGACTACGACTCAAGTCAAGTACGAGTATGTTTTTGATGATGCTAGTTCATTTCCGACGTCTTTATGTAGCTTGATAACACACTGGTGTTCAACCCAGGGGCGGGCGATATTCTAAAAATGTATCACAATATTTGAAGACATTTGTACACGATATGAAACACGTCTCGATTTCTTAACCAGCTGCCAACAAAACAGAAGTGCTGACTTAAATAAACGTTTGTTTAAAAATATCCATCCATCCATCCATTATCTATAGCGCTTTATGCGTCTGGGTGGCGGGGAAGCTGGAGCCAATCCCAGCA
>JAQQZR010000002.1:23186456-23200258 GCA_030068235.1 Notoglanidium macrostoma
CTGGGTGACCCGGGGATCGAACCCAGGACCTTCTTGCTGTGAGGCGACAGTGCTAACCACCGCACCACCGTGCCGCTTTCTTTGGTCCTCTGGAAATAAATTGTTTCCTTAAATTTTGAAGATAAATTAAAATGAATTTGAAATAAATCAGCATAATCTTTCTTAGTTGACAGTACCTTATAATTTCAAAGACTAACCAGGAAAGCATCAGACTTCTATCACAATAACAATAAAGACAAATTAACAATGCATTCTGCAAAAACTGTTTTAGCAGCTCTACTGTAACACTTTCATAATAAGACCACACATTTTTTCCAGACATTCCTCAGAGATGATCAACTGTGCCTCTGGCACGACGGCTTAAAGATTAGTAAAGCTGTTTAGACGCGTCGCTCTCACAGCTTTGAGGTGTTTTATAGATACGTATTTTAATGTCTGGGGCCGGTTGCACAAAACACATTAAGTTAAGATTTTCCTTACAGTACAAGTTAAGGATTCCTTAAAATAAAAATAGTTGCACAAACCACTCTTAAGTCATCACCTTAATGTTTCCTTAAATGTTCACCTACATATTTTCTCCTTATCTTGGTTTTATTTGAGGAATATGTAAAGTTCATTAAACTGAAAAATGTAAGGTACGTTTGACTCAATCTTAACCGCAACATGGCTGATTTTACGGCGATAAATGAAGTAAACGAATGCATCCCGAGAAGAGTCATTAATTTAACAATTAATTTCATTGCAATGTCTTTCTACAATTGTTGTTTTATGTTTGCTGTTATTCGTGGATCAAATTTCCTTTTTAGTATGTGCTTTAATTTTGAATGAATTCCTCCAAAAGTATAACATTTTCCTCCTCTGAACAATTGCTTTTCTTGTCTTCTTTTCTTCCATTTTTTTTTTTTTTTACAATAAGCCAACTTTGTGAGGCGATAACAGGCAGGCATGAGTCCTGGAAATGAACAGTCTCCATGGAAACTGTAGAATTTTACTGCTGAAAAATCTCTTTCGATACGGTAAATACCTTAACGTTTTCTCCTTAACTAAAGAACCATTTTAAGGGATTCTGTGCAACAGCCTTAACTAAAACCCTCAGCTAAGGGGAAATTAAGCCTTAAGTGTCATACATAAGGGGAAAACTTAAGATGACTTGTGCATTCGGCCCCTGGTGGATGATGGGTGATGTGGTGTTATTCTCGCTTACGCATCATCAGCACTTGTGATGCTGCTTTGGCTCGGCCAGGCCCTGACTTGCGTCTCCAGCTCCTCATCTTCCTCATCTCCTGAAGAGTACAGTTTCTTTCTGTCACAAAGAACAAGACCATATAAACAGTTGTTCCCTCACCAGAAGCGCTTTACTCCTCTTATACCACAGCAATTTGCTCACACTGACAATTATTAAAGATGGCACCACAACTTTTTTTTATCCATTTATAGCTACAATTTATGTTGTGGAACATCCCCAAAGCAGTTAGTCACTCTTATTAATTACTACGTATATGTTACGTTAGCGCTGATACAGGAGACTCCCTCCATAAATTTTAAATGTATATTCTCTTGCCAGGATGCCCCTTGCTTAACGTGATTAATAAAAAACTGTTTGTTTATGGTTAGACCTAAATTATGTGCAATGACGTATTAGAACGAATCAACCCAGGATTTGCAACTTCACCAATGTGAACAGATGTTGAAGTGGAATGAGGGTGGATAAAATGCTCGTCATGCACAAGGCACATTGAAACACTTTTTATGACTTAATGGATTTGGGATGATGGGATGAAGCTAGACAATAAATCATATTAAGCTTCTTACATTTTCGTCCAAATAGTTTGTGGCTTTCTGTCCCTTGCACCAGCATAGTTTCCATCACAGGTATATATATATATATATATATATATATATGTGCATGTGTGTATGTGTGTGTGTGTGTGTGTGTGTGTGTGTGTGTGTATGTGTTTGAGTATGCAGGAGCAAGAACAATCCAGACAAAATAAAAACAAAAACATATAATTAGACAAAATAAGTAAGGAAAAAAAGGTCACAGCATTCACATACTCATGTTTTTCACAGATTTTGTTAGCTAAAATGAGCTAACCTGACAGGATTTTCAGGTATTTTAATTCATATTCATCAATGTCCGTAATATTCACTGCTAATGCTAGATAACCTGAGCTAACCTGACAGGATTTCTGACATAATTCTAACTCATATTCATAACTGTTAGTAATAACACTAATGCTAGCCAACTATCTGATAAACTATCCTATATTTTTCTGAGAGGATTTTTAAGTCATGTTAACATAAATGTTAATGTAATCCTTACCTCTAATGTGAGCTAGAAGGCTAACTTAAGCTAACATTTGCTAAGATTGTTAAGGCTTATTCACAATATGCAATACCAATGATAACCAAATATCTATGAGCAAATCATAGATATAAGTTGCATTCATAAATGTGTATAATCTTTACTGCTAATATGAGCTCGATGGCTAAGAAGATATCTTGGAAGATTTTAAGGCATATTTATAAAAATTCATATTACTTCTATTTGAGAGATCATATTTTTAAATGCCATTTTCATAATTTTTTGAACGCTAATGGTACTTAGATGGTACTCAGAAGTTTATTAATGCTAAATTTACATATCTAATTTTCACTATTATGGCTTATCTAAACCATCCCTTTTATAAACCAGATACATAAAGTATCTTTCAGAAAATCTCTGAATGTGAATTCTCACTTCCTTTGTTTTTGCCAAAAGAAATGTTTGCAGTGTACATTGACTGCAATTAATCAGTTAGCTTTAGCCAAACTGAGAATTTTAATTTCATAATAAATATATTTTTGTTGCTAACCTGACAGAATTCCTAAACTGATTTTAAATAAAATTCGTAAATATTTCCAAATTTGCTTATGATTGTTAGTATTGCCATGTGTTTCACGTATATTGTCAAATGTGATACAGTGAAGGAAACGTTTTCACAGTAATCACAAGCAAAACTTTATATAGCATTTTTTTCTAGGTTAAAGCGTGTGCTTCTATCCTGGCCTACACTCTGCATTCAGATTCTTCTTGCTGACTAGATAAATAACAGCAAGCCCAAACCTGGGTCTGCTCGATTTAGACGGTCCGGGCACGGTGAGAGTTTTGAGGTTGGGGTCCTGCGGGGTGATGATCTGGGGCATGTGGTGGGAGGTTTTCCCACGTTGCTCAATGTCTGAGTCCATATCTTCCACATTTACGGCTGGGTGAACGCTCAGTCTGGAACTGGCTGCAAGAGTATAAATTAAATCAGTATAAAACTATTAAACTATTCTAAACACTATATTAAAGAGTACATTTATACACAGTGTACAGCACCCTACTGCACTTAGGAATTTGACAAAGAATCACCAGAAGGCTCACAAATGGATCACCTGAAGGTCTAGCGGAGGTCAGTTCATCCTCGGCATTAAAGGTGGGATTGGAGAGGCCTGAGAGCTTGAGTGATGGACTGATGGGGGGCAGACGGGGATAGGAGGGCACATTGGGTAAGTCTAGAACGGAGCCTGGTGAAGAAGGGGATGGTGTACGGGAGATGTGGAGGGGGGACTGGCGGACCAGGTGGTCCAGCTCCAGGTCCCGACTCTGCTGCTGCTGCTGAGGTTTAGGCATCGTCTTGAGGTCTGATGCTGCTCAGACGCTTCTGAACAGCGGTGTAGCACTGCCGAGGAATGCTGTACAAGTGCTGAGGAAGCGTGAATAGGTGATGCGGAATACTGGATAAGCGCTGAGGGAAGTTGGAGAAGTGTTGTGAAAAATCAGGCAGCTTCTGTGGACGTTTGGGAAGTCCGTGGGGAAGCCTGCAGGAAAATCGTTGAGGGAGAGTGGGAAGTTTCCGGGGGAAGGAAGAGAAGTGCTCAGGAAGCTTGGGTACACGCTGAGAAATCTGCTGGGGAATTTGAGTGATTCGTTGAGGTAGCTGGTTGAGGCTGGTAGGCAATAGGGGGAACTGCTGAGTGATCTGGGATAGTCGAGAGGGCAGTGTAGGTATGGGGGGCACTTGGGGCAGGGTGATATTGTTTTCTTTCAGCAGCTGGTTGAAGCGGTCGAGGCACAATGGGGCACAGGGAACGCGCATGAGGCAGGCCTTCAATGCGTCACATCCGAAGGGAACTGAAAGCAAGATGGCACAGTCATTACATGCATCAGAAAAAGTCATTCATTCATTTATTCATTTCCAAAGCAGGGTCGGGGTGGGTCCAGAGGCAATACTACACCCTAAGTGGACAACCACTTCCTCGCAAGACACCAGAAACACACACTCGCAGTCTTTCTTTAACTTTATTTTGTAACTTGTGGAATGAACTTCATTAACAAATCAAAACATCATGCTGAGGATTAATTAATTTAATTGATGGCATTATGTTCATTTGGTTAAAATTAAATGATGGCCCCAAGCTCCCCCCTTGAAGGATTCCTCCAGGTTCTCCGGTTTCCTCTCATTTCCCAATAACATGTCAGGTCTATTTTGCCCCAAATTGCGAGTGTGTATGGATGTGTGCATGCGATAGATTGTTGTATTCCTGCCTTCTTCACATCTTGTGTTCCTAGGATAGACTCTGGATCGTCACCACCCTGACCAGGATTAAGCAGTTACTGAAGATGAATGAAAGAAAGAGTAGCTCTGTAAAATGTGACTGAACACTGCTAAAAACTTTCTTAAAACATGTCTTTAGCAACTCTATTTGCTTAAAATTCTCCACTGATCAGAGCATAATAGCTAAAAAAAAAAAATTCCATTTAAAAATGATTGAACAGTTTGAGCATGGATTTTCTGTACACTTTGTAATCTTTGGAACTGCATGTTTGGTCTATCGCCAGCCTGGCTATTTTATATAACATTAAAAAAAACCTTACCACAAGTTCCCTCCTCAGCTAGTGGGCCTTCATCCTAAAAGCAGGAAAAGTGAAGCGTGAGGAAGAACACCAGAGACAAATGAATAACACTGCAATGAGCAACTTCAAACCAATACACTTAAGGAATGATGGAAGAACACATCAGGAACTTCCAGGATCAGATTTCTGAAGTTAACAGAACAGATTAGAGATCCTGATCTTACAGATCTGACAGTAATAATGTATTATATACATACAGATGTTTCCTTTTTATCTCCTTATGAACAGCAGCTGTTTGGGCAGGGATTGCTGATCCCAGGTCAGTGCTCCTTCCTCAGAGATCTTGGATACACACGGGTGTGTGGAGAACGTTGCGTTTGATGATAAAAGGGTCTTATGATTTCTTTTTTACAGACAGAGTGAGTTCAATCATAGTATTAGTGAAGCAGATCTTCAGAAGCACGTAATGAAATGTTTTTGAAGTATAAGTACTGTATAAGGAAACAAGCATAATTATTACCACTCTTAGGAAAGTCCCCTAATCTAAACCATATTGAAAAACTGTGGCTAAAGAGGAGAGTTCAGAAGGGAGGACCCTGGATCTGGAGGATGTGGAAAGACTCTGTACTGAGGTGTGAACTCAGATTCATTGCACTGTATTCTCTCTTCTCATCAAGCATCATAAGAGGAGACAGGGCTGATATATTAACAAAGCACATAGTTATGGGGGTCCAATAAATGCGGCACTTGGTGGTTTTTTTCTTAAATTCTTAAATTTCTAAATAAATGTATTACATTTATAAACTTCTCTTATATTTTCAGGTGATCTCAGGTAATTAATCACAAAGACAGTTCTACCCATCCTTACCCAGGGTGCCAATAATTCTGGACCTGACTGTATTTTACGTAAGTCATTTGAGATGATCCTGTTGGAAAAATTACAATAGATATTTTAACACTTTAGCCTTTAAATAAGCCATTTGTACTTTTTACAGCCATATACTGTCCTGCGGGGGGCGGAGCCAGAAAAAAAATGTACACAATGCTGAGCAGAAGAAACTAGTCAGATTCTTTTGCATGGCAATATTGCAACTCCTAGATTTGCTTGATTGTTTTCAAAATTGCATGATTATTATGTCTTGAAACACTTAAATGTATTACAAATTGCACCTTTAATTTCTCAGTTTTTAAACAGCAATGTGATCATGATGGTTTCCACTGCAGACCTTTTTACTCTGTAGGTCTAAGTATTTAATTACCAAGGTCTGCAGGTGTAGTCAGATGTATGCTAACGCTTCACTTTTCATCTCCAGCGACAAGCACATCCTCACCTGGGTGACATTCTGCTTCACACTGGCTCCGTCACATGACTTCGGCTGCTGAGTGACTGGATCTGGGTCTGATTCAGCCTCTGATGAGCTATCAGAGTCCTCTTCCTCTGGTTCTTCTGGCTCTTCAGCTGGAAAGGCTTTTGGTCTAAAAGGTTCAGGAGAAACAGATTGATCTGCTGTCAAAATGTTCGGCTCTGGGGAAGGAAGCGTTTGCTCTTCTACACGAGGAGCATCATCGTCCTCTATTTCTTCATCGGTCTCTTCTAAATCTTCTACTGGCTCTTCAACCTCCTGGGTGAACTTCTCAACTGGAGATAGTTCCTGATACCTGTTGCACGCGCCCACACACACACACACACACACACACTTTATATACTGTTTCACATAATGGGGGTATCATGATTATATGGTCATAATTATGTAAAGATTCCATCTAAGCATAAAATACCTATGCAAGAATAAAACTAGCATGTCATGTTAGAAACATTCGAAGCTGTAAATTATTAAACTAACTGTATTTTGATGAAATAAATCCCCAAAATAAGAACTTACTCTAATATGCACGGGATAAATCCAGGTGTAGCTCTTTAACGCCAGACCTATTAAAAGCGCCTAAGCCCAATTCATATTAATTATCTTAAATATTCACTTAATTGCTGATAAATATTTGTTTGTTTGTGCTCTGAATGTTTGCGGAAGCTCGATGAAGCTCCGCCATCCTGCGCGTAAACAAGCAGCTTGATGCTTGACACGTAACCAGGCAACCGTCGTTGCTATGGGATGCGGTTGCTAGGGTGGCTGTTCTCCAGGCTACTTTTTAAATCATTCACGGAGATGTTAAAAAAAACCCATTAATTTTATATATTATAAATCGCTGAATGTAAAGTAAAACGGATCTACACATTTTTGCGGGTTTTTTTTTTTTTGTATATTACAAATCCCATTTAACTCCTTGCTGCACATGTAGGGTCCATGTTCCCAGCAGAGGGCGCTGAAGAGTCACATTATAATTACAGGAAGCCAAAACTCTTTGGCTGCTTTCCAAAGTTCATACAAATTTTCTAAACACAGTTTATAAATAATACACCACCTGTTTTACTACATTGACCAACAGTGGATTAATAATTTATGAGTGTTATGTAGCCTTTCTTTAGCCCAACAGAATTAAATGGAGACGTGCTGGCGCTGACACCAGGGTTGCCAGGTCTACGGTTTATCCTCAAAATTGCGATGTTTTTCAAACAGACACTAACAAACAGTGAATCATTTTAGCCTGCATAAAATGTTAGTTTGATTTATTAATATCCATAGGATACCTAAAGAAACTGTCCTAAAAAATCATCACAAAAAATCCAAATAAATAAATAAGTAAATAAAAATTTTAAGTGAGTATGTGACATCACTTCCTCTACTCCAGCAGGCATCTCTAATTCACTTATATTTCATTTCACTTCAGTTCAGTTCAATTAATTTAACATTTTCTTAACGTACCCATAGGATACCTATAGAAACGTGCACTAAAATCAACACAGATACCATTAAAACAAACAAACAAACAAACAAGTAATCAAGTAAGTAAGTAATTAGGGCTGGTTGATTAGCTGATGTGTGGATTCTGTTCTTCTCTACTCTAAAATAAAATAAAATAAAACAAAAACAACGTTATGCCTAATAGCTTCCATTAACCACTTTTCATTCAATGTCTAATTATTTTGATGGTTAATGGAAGCCATTATGGACATTGAGTTTATTTTATTTTTATTTATCTTCACTTAACACTTCATCCTGTTCAGGGTTGTGGTAGATGCAGAACTTAGATCACAGGAACACTGGGCGTGAGGGAGAAATACACCCTGGATTACTATCACAGGGCATCACAAACACACACATTCACACACTCTTTCACAAGAAAAGAGAAACAGAGTGGCCAATCCATGTTTCTGGGAGGTGAGAAGAAACCAGAGAACCCAGAAGAAGAAACCATGAGGACATGGGGAGAACGTGTCCTCAGGCTCACGTGAGCTCCGGATCGAATTGTGTTTATTTATTTATTTGTTTGTTTGTTTGTTTATTTTTTAGCAAGGATGCCACACCCTAACTCCTCAGCACACACTAGGGGACACATGAACCTGCCTCTCCTCACACACTCACCTTCTGAATCCAATCTGAACACTGGTGTTGTGTTTTACTATATGAATGTATTTTCCTAAGTGGTAGTGAATTGCTCTACTCATTTTACTCATGTCTTTATGTAGGACAATATGTATGCTCAGGTGCAGGAAGATTATTCTGAATCTCAGCATGTAACACTGTACTCACATGCTACGTTTTCTCTGTGTGTGTCTGAGATATGAGATCTTTCCTGAACCCATATACACTTTGTAGTTGTTAAATAAAGCCTGAAGTTACTGTGTATCCATATTTTCTATCTTCTGTCTGCACAAGGATAGGAATATCTAACAGTTTTGACCTTGTGGGAATATTTGGCTACTCTAAATAAGGAAAACTGCTTTTTTTTAATACAAGAACTGTTAGATTTAGGTGTTGCGCAGCATTAAATATCTTTATTAGAATAATAAAGTAAAGTAGCACATCAGCAAAGAACTCCAGACCTGAAGCACGGTAGTGGCAGCGTCATGCTTTAGGGCTGCTTTTCTTCAGCCAGAACTGGCACTTTATCAAGGTGGAGGGAATCATGAAATTACCAATCATTTTAGTGTAATACATTCAGGCGTCAGGACAACAATGACCCAAAGCACACATCCAAATCAATAAAGGAATGGCGTAACCAAAAGAAGGTCAATGTTTTTCGGAATGGACTAGCCAGAGCCCAGACCTGAATACAACTAAAAATCTGTGGGGTGACCTGAGAAAGGCTGTGCAGAGGAAATTCAATTTATTTATATGTATAATGACCTTGCAATTTGATGGCTCTAGAATGGTTTTGGAAGAAAGAGTGGCAGAAAATTGCCAAGTGCCATGCTGATAGAGTCATTTCTTTTACTTCACAAAAACCTGCCATTTTAACAGGGGGGTGAATACTTTTTTATATCCCCTGTAATCAAAAGTCCTAATACAGATAACAAGACAAATGTGTGTGATTTGTGTGTGATTACTCTGACTCGGCATCCTCCTCCTCCTCCAGGATGGGTGTGTGTACGATCACTCGGGCTCCAGCCAGCTCTCTGACAGTCACCTCTGCTGCGTGTCTCGCCACCTCCTCGGCCATCCTCGCCATCTCCAAACGCTCCTGACGCAACCTACACACACACACACACACACACACACACAAGTCTCATTTCAGTTGTCTGAGAAGTTTGCTAATCTATCCATCCATCTGAATTCGTTTACCATTTTATGTTTTGCATTTTCCACATTAAACTCACTGAATTGGTGATTGCATGTTATAAACTCTTCAGGTCCAGTCCATTAATTTGTTAATATAGGAGAATATTAAGGTCTGAGCATTTGCAGGAAGCTCTGTGTTGCTTTTTTATTGATTTTTCCTCCTTTCTTTATTTCAAACGTCTCACTGTTGATAAGGGATGCCAGCAAAACTGACTACACGTGGATCACCTGCTCAAGTTAACTAATGTTACACAGGTCAATTAAAAAGAACATTCACCATTTTAACCTTACTAGTGTCCTACGTAACTAGCTTAGTTTTGCTAACTAAGCCGGTGTTTGCTAATGTTGTGTATTCTGCTACCGTTAACACTCACAGGATCAGAAAGTGTGTCATTGTTCATAAAGATACCTTGTAATAAAATGTAACTTTTTAAAAAACCTTTTTCGACTTTGTTCTGTAAGCTATGATGCGTTATCTGTCTTGCTAACATTATTCAGCGATTCTGCTTAGCTTTGCTTAGATTCGCTAGCTGATATAGGGTGGTGTTTGGTTTCACAGCTCACGTGAAGTCACGTGAAACTCTTAGCTAGCTTGCAAAATAATAATGTCCCTAAGTATTCATAAATATCTTGTAGAAAACTCAGTTATTAAGGTTCAATGAGTGTCATAACTATCATAACACGACTTCATGACAGCTAGAGTCGAGTCGTTGTCATGACGTTCTTATGTAGACGTCTTGTAGCAGTATGAAACAAATAAAGAGCTACTTAAACAAAACTCCAGAACACAAAGTGCGACACAAACCATTCCTCCATAGTTGCCATGGCGTTGTCCTCCGCCTCTCTCTTAATGCTCTCGATGAAGGGTGTCCATCGTCCAGTTTGTGTCTCTGCGTCTTCCTGCTTCAGGCATGATGCTGGTGTTGAGAGACTTGTGACTTCTGGAGCCGATCGTTCCTCTGGCTCGGCTTGTTTTGGAGAAGACGGCTTCTCAGATCTTTTCTCCTGGTCCCGGTCCTGGTCGTGGGTATCTTCTGAGTCAACCTCCTCGATGACCAGGTCTGTGGATGGTGGCCTGGAGTGGACAGCTGGAAAAATGGACAACATGGAGATGGTATGCTAAAAAAAGACATTGTATGAATTTACTGACCCTGATTAAGTTTGTTAATACTGCAGTATTTTTTAATACTGGTATGATCTACAGTATTAACCTAATCTATCAAAAATAAAGTCAACTTATAAGTAACTTAACTGCTGACACTGGAAACTCCTTCCATGGATTTTAAATAAACATCTCCTTACCTCTCCTTAGAACAACATTTTCTGACCAATCAGAATCCAGAATTCAACAGCGCTGTGGTCTAATTATAATTACATTATTTAATAATGAACTTACTCATGTAAACATGATGACAGAATGTTTCATGACCAAACCGGGGCTACAACACACGCAGCTCCATTATTTAGTTAAGAAGCAGCCAGATCAACTCTTTAAGAAATTAATCATGTATAGAGACTAAAGTCTTTAGTCTTTAGAGATTTTAGTATACATTTGTGCATTGCTAAGTCTGACGCTGTTTGTCCTTTTTCAGTCTTCGCTGTTTGGTTTCAGTGCCCGTGTTTACCTTGTGAGCATTAGCCTTGTTTAGCTCTGCGTTTATTATTTAGTTTCCTGTTTAGCTTTAACCCTTTGTTTACTTTATCCTGCTTTTAGATGATTTCTGTTCGTGTTTTTCTCGCTTTGCGTCATTACTAATACACCTCGTGCACTTTGCTCCATTCTGTAGCATGAGCTGATTGAGGATTGCATTTTTTTCACCAACACATGCAAAATTCTGTTGAACTTCTCATGACTCACGGCTCATTGCAGATTTTTAGGAATAATTTCATGATGTTTTTCACCTTTTGATTGATTGCTCGTGACAGATGTGGAAAAAACACTCATCTATTTTACACAGAAATAAATACTGAAATAGATCAATGCTCAATTAACATTAAATAAGCATTTGCATAATAGAAACTCCACCTATTTTAATTAGAAAATGTTAATAGTGTCTGTCGAACTTGTCACTGGTGTATAGTGGGTGGGCAAGAAGGGTAATTTCCCCCCAAACCCCTTTCCCCAACCTACCGTCCCCGCACCCTCCCCGATGCCCCCATGTTTGAAAAAAAGTGCATTGAAAGTGCCCTCTAGGCTGCCCCTATACTAGATAAAATGCTATAACATGCCCTGTAGGTTGCCCTTACAGTAATGTGATGAAATGGCTGCCCTTCAAATGGAAACAAAATGTGATGAAATGTTATCTAGGGGTCCCTTCTAGTGGAAAATATGTGATTCCCTGCCCTACACAGTACCCTGGGTTCATGGAAACATGATGAATTGTCCCAATTGGTGCCTTTCCATGGGAGAAAATACCCATTAGGTGCTCTGTATGAGAAAATGTGCCCTGAGTTAATGCCCTCCAGGTGCCCCTATTTCTACCTAACTGTGTGTAAGAGGTGCCTTCTTTTACTTTTTTGACTCGCATCTCAGAGTCAACCTGTGACTACATCACTTGTAATAATATGTATAAGTAAATGTGTGTGCGTGTGTGTATGCTCTGGGACAGCATCAACGTCCTTCTCTTTTTTCTTCTCTCTTTAAGAGACTGTCAGGAGCCTCTCCCCCTGAAACAGGAGAAGATGAACTGTTTGGAGAGACGCTGGCCCAGCGGACATGCCCACACACACACACACACACACACACACACACACACACACATAGACACACATGCCTGACTCTGCCTTCTCAACAGTGAGGCCTCCCTCTCCCTCATACTGCCTGCTTTCTGCCTGTTGTTTAACCTAATTTTGTAATATCGAACAGGTTTTGTTGTTATTTTTGCAGTGTTCTTCATACGAGGAACTGAAATCATGCCACGTGTAATGTGTGAGTGAAGAGGTGCGGGAAATCAGAAAAGAAAAGGTGACACGTACCGTGTTGCGTAACCGTTTGTGCCACCTCCTGAGAAAATGAAAAAGAAACATAAGCGAGTTAAAATGCAGTGATTAAAATGTTCAAATGACATTAAAGGGATAAGATAAAACAATGAAGTGTACACAATTTACCCCTTATCGAATGTGTTTGCTTTTAAAGGGGCTTGCTGCTTTTTGTGTCTTCTTAATTCCCAGAAAAATGTCTCTTTTGTTTTTTAAAAGAAATGTGTCCTGTCAGCGCACACTGTACCCTTACCAACGGACTCTCTAGATCATTACCCCCGTGACTGGTTTATTTTTGAAGTTTCAGGACAAACGTTCTTTTTACAATGTGATCGCAAACTATCTTCTGATCAGATGTTAAATAATTTAGAATAATAAAGAATAAGCTTTTTTCTAGCACCAGTGCCAAACAAAGGACGCAAACGTCTAGCCCCAGAGATGTTTTGGCTGATCAGCTGCATTTACAGTTAAGTAGAAAACCGTGTAATAACCTTTGGCTGAACTATATTCCTTTAAAGGAATTCTGGTGTCTGACTCACCCCATAATCCTCTTTGTTTTGTATAACAGGCTGGGGCAAGGCCAGGCCGAGACCGTGAACGATCCACCCTATCATACTGGGAGCGATAAAGACACACAAACTGAGGCATCATCACACAGAACGCATATAGTACTACACAGCTCAGCTAGCTACAGATTTCTAGTGTCATCTGGCCTTTAACTTACTTGACTTTTGTGTCGACCTCTGTCAGGCTGGTTACTGAGTCAGGAGGAGGTGAGAATACTGTTCGGAAAGAGAAACGCAAAGCTGAATCAGAATTCAACAGTCATAATTATATTAAAGTACTAATAGGGTGCAGTATTTAAAACAGTAAGGGAAATATCATTAAATGCTACACAAACTTTAGCTGAAACCCCTCAGTGGAAGAGTGAAAAATAACAGGAACTCTCTAGATACTGGTGGAATCCTTACCTGACTGGATTAGTGCGGTTATGAATGCAAGTCTTATGAAGTATTATGAAAGAAATGACACACAACTATTTTTTTTTGTCCAGGAAGTTTTTAGATTGTTTTTGAAACAGTCCAAGAGAACTTACAGTCCTGGGCAAAAAAAAAAAAAAATGAAGAAAACCCAATACTGCATTAAGTATTAATGGTCTCAACAAAAATCACTGGGCAGAAAATGAACAAGTAAAAAAGCGCTCCTGAGGCCTCGGCCTTGTTTCGCTGGTCGATGCTCGCTGCTGAAACTGTTGTGGGGAAAAG
>JAQQZR010000002.1:23207602-23225355 GCA_030068235.1 Notoglanidium macrostoma
CACACACACACACACACACACACACACACACACACACACACACACACACACACACACACACACACACACAGTTGGACGGGGATTCAAGGGACACTTGAATGTTCCCAGAGTTGTAAAGTTTGGGCTCATTAAGGAGGAGGAGAGAATCTGCTTTATAAGCAGACATTCACATAGAACACAGAAAAGATCCACGATGTAAAGCAACCACAGAACAAATGATAAAATCATTTTAAAATGACACGAAAGTGCAAATCCTCTGTTCAGAACAGAGTCTTAAATGGGCAGAGCACCACAGTTGTGTAAAGGCAAAAAACTAATAAACAACAAAAAAATGTGTGTCTCACTGTGGAGAAACTAATTTGCTACATCCATATACGTTCATGTTTACAAGGAGATTCCACTTAAACGGCACATTTTTGTTATTAAGTTTGTAAACCAAAATTTACAGAATCTCTGACTTGTTAGGCAACGATGCGGTTTCTTAATATGGCAGCACCCATGGAAGTTAAATTAGCAGCTAATGCTAAATGTTATTACAATTTCATTTAATCTGTGGAGATTTTTTCTCAGTAATTTTCCACAGCATCTCAGGAAAATGTTTATATTAGAGACAGTTTCCTAACATTTGTGTCTTGTTACCGCTATCACGACAATTTCTGGGTGGTTAGGTCTTGTTTCCACTCTCACTTTGTATTTAAATTGTTTGATAGCAACTGATGCTAAGTGTTACTACAGTCTAATTTTAATCTGTTGAGTCCTTTCCTAGTAATTTTCCAACACATCTGAGGAAAATGTTTACAGTCCTGACAGTTTCCTGACATTTGTGTTCTATTGCGCCACTGTTACTACGCCTTTATGTTGTCTGATAGCAGCTGATGCTAAGTGCTATTTAAAATTTGGAGTCTTCACTTACACAACTAAGTGAAATGATTATATTACCAACATCTGTATCTCATGTCCACTTTCACCATGCCTTTACACTGTCTGTTTTAGCAGCTAATGCTAAGTGTCACTACAGTTTAATTTTAGCTTCTGGGGTCTTTTCTTAGTAATTTTTGGACACATCTGAGGCAAATGTTTATATTCCTGACATCTCTGTCTCATTTCCACTCTCACTATGCTTCAAGATTGTCTGATACCTGCTGATGCTAAGTGTTACAGCAGTTTCATTTTAATCTGTCGAGTCTTCTTAGTAATTTACCAACTCATCTGAGGAAAATGTTTATGTCCCCAACAGTTTTCTGACATGTGTCTTGTTTCCACAATCCCAATCACTATGCCTGTATGTTATCTGATAGCAGCTGATGCTAAGTGTTATTACAGTTTAATTTATAACTGTGGAGACTTTTTTCTTGGTACTTTACCCAACACATCAGAGGAAAATGTTTATAGTTTATTAATTATTATATCTCAATTCCACCCTCAAGTACATCTTTATATTGTCTGTTATAACAGTTGATGCTAAGTGTCATTACAGTTTAATTTTAGCTTTTCTTAGTAATTTCTTGACACAAAATGTTTATATTCCCAACATTTCTGTTTCATTTCCACTCTCACTATGCATCAGTATCGTCTGATACCTGCTGATGCTAAGTGTTATTGCAGTTTCATTTTAAACTCTGGAGTCATTTATTAGTAATTTACCAACTCGTCTGAGGAAAATGTTTATGTCCCCAACAGTTTCCTGATATTTGTGTCTCGTTTCCACAATCACAAAAGTTTCTGGCAAGTTATATCTTGTTTCCACCCTCACTATAGTGTACCTTTATATTATCTGATAGAAGCTAATGTTAAATGTTATTACAGTCTAATCTTAATCAGTCTAAAACTAATCTTTTTCTTAGTAATTTCACAACAAATCTGAGGAAATTGCTTATTTTCCCAATAGTTACTCAATGGTTACGTCTGATTTCCTCTCTCACTACACCTTTATACTTTCCGTGACAGCAGCGGATGGAAAGAGTTACTACAGTTTAATTTTCCCCCGTGATGTCTTTTCTTTGTAACTTGACAAGACATCAGAGGAAAATGTTTATATTCCCTACAGTTGGGTCACATTTTTCTCCCTTTCCTTGCCTTTGTATTGTCTGTTCTAGCAAGTTAAATTGTTCCCAATCATTAGCTAGCTTCCATGGCAGACAGGCATCTATATTTCTCTGTTACCTAGCAACAATGCTATAACCGCAAAGACACAACAGTATGTTCCACAAGTTCCATTTGAAAATTTATACCATTTATAAATTGGAAAATATGCATGCCAATGACCGAAGAGACTGATTGTGTAGCTATAAATAACCAAGAAAAGACTTCCTATGACTGAAATTACACTTTAATTACACTAAGCTTCAACTGCTAACAGAACATCCATGCGTTCAACGTCAACACTGTTTAATGAATCGTAAACTCTGAGCTATAAAATCATTTCAACTTCCAAACAGAAAAATGAACTGGTCAAGTGAATTCTTCCCCTAAACGTATTTGAATGCAGCACATGTGCAGAAAGAGGACACCAAACAGCGAGTGTGTGTGTGTGTTTGTGTGAAAGTGTTCATGTGTGCGCTTGTATGCATCACACCCACTGCTGCAGTGAACGTCTACAGTGAACCAGCACTTTGGGAGTCTCCTTTTTCTGCAGCGTGGTGATGATGAAGTAAATCGCTCCCAGAATGCACAGCACGAGGATCAGAGGCACCGTCACCAGGACGAGGGTCATGACGTAGTCGTTAGTCTCTTTCTCTTGCACCACCACACTTTTATCATCATCTTCGTCATCACTATCATCAGTACCAACATTGTTGTCTTTGTAGTCGTCAATTTTATTGTCTTGGTCCTTTCCTCCTGTGTCTGGCCATTTAGGGTCTGGTTTTATATCTGTATCCGAGCCTGGATCGAAGTGAACGTGGCATCCCATGAAATCGTTCAGGATGGATCTCGGGTATCCTGTATCGACCTTCATTCGCTGGTTGTCAAATCGCCAGTATTTGGTCCCTTTGTAGAAGTATGTGAATGCTGGGAAGAAAAAAAAAGACAGATACACATTTAACTAAACATCCTACACACATAAATTAAAAGTAAAATAAGCACATATTCACAGTGGCAGGTTAGCGATTAAAGGAATGTTTTGCCAAAAAGAAAAAAACCCCAAAAAACAAACATCTAATTTATACAACTTGGATTGGATTCTGCCTGACTAAGACACTTTGGAGAAGAAACATCTGCTGAATGAATGAACATACCCCAAACATAAACCCAGATGTAGTTTCACTCCTATACATCTGTTGCTTTAATGAGGCTGCTGATGCCTGTGTGCAATGACGCAAGAAGGCAGGAGCAGAGATGGAGCTTTAGGGAATTGTTGCCCTACTTTCTCAGCAGTGAAGTCAATGTTTCCTTCTCTGAGCTCTGAATTGCTTTATAACAGGCACATTTGAGAATGGCATGTGTATTAAAACCTAAACTCACCTCCGTCATCACTCAGGAAGGCCCCTTTAGGAGAGGCAGGGATGGAGCCCCATACGCTGATGGGTCGTGGGTAATCTTTATCCACAGCCCGAGACTCCTCGCTGAAACGCCAGTATCTACAAAAGGTAGGAAAGGAAAGCAGAGGGATTTTATGGTAAAATGAAACCTGCACAATGTAAAAACACTGGTGCTCCTGTTGTGTCTGTTATTAACATTCAATATATATTTTATAATTATACCTACTTAAATATCCAGACATTATATATATAGAAACAGCTGCATGCATGGAAATTGTTTTAACGTAGAGGTCTGTCATTCTTTCAATTTGTACATTGCATAGTGCTGTGGACAGAGATTTATTTTAAGTCTTGTCTATTGTATATGACAATTAAAACATGAACTTCAGAGAGTGACTATAAAAAGTGAAAGTGATGTGTGTTACCTGTCTCCTCTGAAGAAGTAGGTGTATCCAGACGGCTCCCACCACACAGCCGCGTCCACACGATCTGGCATACCGCGACCGTAGTGCATCAGTTCCTGAGGATATCCAGGCAACACGTCGGCTTCCCTGAACAGCCAATACTTACTGCCTACAGGATGAAAGAATCAAAGCTAAATTATAGTGATAGAAATCACTATCACTATCATGTTCTCAGATTAGAACTGATCACTGGACAAAAATTCATACAATGCTGCTTTACACAGATGAGCTGTAAAATTTGTTTTTCTGAGGCAAAAGGTCTTCTACTTAGGTTCCCCAGACAGAAAAGTGTGCGCAACAGAAAAGTCTTTGCCCTATTGTCTGATGAGCACAAGTTCAAATCCTGACAATGCCGCAACCATGGCATACACTGTCTCGCCTGCCAATCACAGTGACATTAGCAAGTCATAGGCATCTGCGAGCTCATGTATGTGGAAGAGGGCAGAGAACACTTTCCTCTGAGTGTGTTACACTTCCCTGTGATGCAACTTGAACAGAAGTTCAAGAAGATATAGAGATCTGGCTTCACATGTCTCAGGGGAAGCATGTGTTAGCCTTCACCCTTTCCATTTGGTAGTGATCATGTGATAGGAGAGAGCTGGCTGGTAGGTGGCCAAGACCAAAAAACAAAAGTTTGTACGAGATTCACTAATTAGAATTATGTTCCTAGTTTACTACTAATACTAATAATAATAATTGAAGTGTACTGTATATCTGTCCAACCCCACTGAGCACAGTCACATTAGATTAGATTAGATTAGCTGGAACTTTATTAATCTCGCGGGAAGGTTCCTTCGGGAAATTCAGTATTTATTATTAGCTAATAAGATAACAAATAGAATGTTAACGGTAACCAGAACCCAAATCAAATAGAACTTCTATTACTACTACTACTAGCACTACTACTCATTATTATTATTAATGTTATTATTATTATTATTATTATATTCCCACATTTAATGAATATTTGCTGTTTGGGTGAGTCTGTATAGACACTGGACATATTGTTGTTTCCATTAAAAACGATTCAAAATCAGTATCAGTGACTTTTGTTACCATATTTATATCAATGCCAGCCTCCATTTTGTTTCTGCCCGGTCTTCCTTGAGAGAATATATTCAGTAATGAAAATCCAAAGTGAGAACCAAAGGACAGAACAGGGTTTGATGCAGGGTTGTAAGGTCAACAAAAATGACATTTTTCAGTCATTAGATTACTCATATCAGTGGTTCCAGACCAAACATATATGGGCCATGTTTATGATTAAAAGGTAGTTTGTTGGTGTACAAGAGATCATAGTCTTGGTCTGGAGTTTAATACAAAGTTTGGATGGGACTGAGATTGAGTTTTGGTATTTGTCTGGTTTATTAATTATCGATGCGTTTCTGCTGCAAACCTGGCAACCCTGTGTAAAAAAGCAAAAAGAAAACAAAGCGTGTAGGAATGTTCCTGATCTTTTCTACTCTTTCACTATTACAGACAGAGGCCGTATTATGTTGCATGAAAGGCCACTTTCCCTCTCGAGTCACTGCACGCCTCACACAAAGCTCTCTTACAAATGAGCGACGGCTCCTGAAGCTCTAATGAAGTTTAGCGTGTTCTGTTCAGCAGCCGACACTCGAGCCACGGCGCTCGGCTCCTGCTCCGTCTACACAATCTGATCAGTGAGAGCATGTGGAGGCTGATGCAACACACACAGGGCTGATGTTTCTTCCACAACACCCTCCCTTCTCCCCCAACCCCCTTCACTGAGTGCTTTACTACTGACGTATTTTGGCCTAAAAAGAGTTATTGGAGCACAGAGAACAGATGTTTTGAAGAAAACGGGATAGCTGTGAAATACTTAATGTTGTGTGCTTGTCGGAAATGATTGATACCTCAAAACACATTAGACAGAAGTGCCAGCAATGCTAACAAGAAGACTCTCGCTGGCAGAGAGATAAAACTGAAATTTACCACAACTCTAGCGTATGCCAGTGTATGACATGGCTGTTTTTTTTTCCCAGATGTGAGATGAGTAAGAAGACAAGAAGGCAAAAAAAAAAAAACAGTGTGATGCTAGACGCTAAACAATGTTTTACTGACCTTGTTGCTTTCTATTGGCTCGTGAATTAACAAGTCGGTGTTCAACTAGATAAAGTGTGAGGTGGAAAAGAAAAAAATTACAATAGCCTAGTTACATAAGTATGCACACCCTTTACCTAATACTCTGTACTGTTTGCTTGTAATTCAGCACTAAGAGTCTACCAACTTAAAACATCGCGATTTGACAATTTTAGATCCGAGCGGCTCTCCTGTGCTCAGCCCTCTTCAAGTCATTCACAAATTTTTGATAGGATTTCAATCTGGGCTCTGACTGCGTCATTCCAAAACGCTGATCTTCTTCTGAAGCTGTTCCTTTGTTGACTTGAATTTGTGCATTGGGCCACTATCATGCCGGAAGGTCAAACTTTTCCTTCATCTTCAACTGTCTAACTGAGGCCTGCAGGCTTTGTGCCAAAATAGTTTGGTATTTGGAGCTAGCCGTGATTCCATCTATCTTGAATAGAGTCCAAGTCCCAGCTGAAGAGAAGTAGCGCCATAGCTTGATGCTGCCACCACCATGCTTCACATTGGGTATGGTCTTCTTTGGGTGATAAGCTGTATTGTTTTTGCACCAAACATATCTTTTAGAATTATAACCAAAACATTCTACATTGGTCTCGTCAGACAATAACACATTTTGCCTAAGGTCTGGGTGATTTAGACAGCCCTGGGGGTGTGTTTTTCATGAGAAAGGGCTTCCATCTGGCCACCCTACTCCATGGCCCAGACATGTGAAGAATACGAGAGAATGGTGTCGGAGTCAGAGAGGATTAGTACTTGTCAGATATTCCTGTAGCTCTTTTAACGGTGCTGTAGATCTGTCAGCAGCCTCCCTGATATGTTTTGTTCTTGTCATCAATTTTGGAAGGACATCCTGTTCTCGGTAATGTCACTGTGGTGCTTGTTGAAGATGGCATTCACAGTGTTCCATGGCACATCTGTTTTGGAAATTGTTTTGTACCCCCTCAGTTGCTGACCACGGTTTCCGCAGTCGGATGAATCCAAGAAGACGTCAAGAAAATTCTACGAAACCAGCTGAGCTTTATTTGGAGTTGATCAGAAACGCTTCACCGATGACAAGTGTATAACTACTTTTGAACATTAGTTTGAATGTGATTAGTTAATTGCACATGCAACCTGATTATTGTACGTTTTTCTTTTTCTTTTTTCCCCTAAAACCTATCTGTTTGTTTTCATTTGAACTTTGTTGGTTGCTACATCACACTGAAGGTGGGAAAAGATCCGATACGATTTATTTTGGTTTCATTTTTAACAAAAAAAACAACTACTATTTTAAGTTGCCCTTAAGTAGGGCGCATGAATTTTTTTTTATCATCTCCGTTGCTGACCTTTGAAGAACACAAATTTTCCGTCATGGCGTTCGTATGCAGCATCTATGTCTTCAGGAAGGCCAACCCAAAAGAAAGAAATGGGCATGGGGTAATTATCAAGAACCCGGTTCCGCCTGACCCTCCAGAACCACCGACCCTGACAGAGACAGAGAGATAGACAGACAAAAGAGAGAGGGACAGAGAGAGAGAGAGAGAGTACAAGAGAGACAGAGTGACAAAGAGAGAAAATTGTGGTCCAGTTAAAAGCATCTGCACATCAAATAAGCACATGTCTTAGAGATTAGGAAATCTATTTGTAGCAAAAACTATTCTGAGAATGGACCACTCTGTTCCAGGGTATACAGGAAATCAGCTTCAAACATTATGCAACAAACAAGATTGTTTTTTTTGTGTAAACATCACGTGGGAAATGACCTAATGGAATCAAAATTACATGGCTAGTTCTGTGATGTTTGTCGAGTGTTCGAAAGTACAAGCCTTGTCATATTCATCAAAGCTGAAAAGCTCCTCAGTGCAGGCTAGTGAACACAGGCTGCATGAAAAATTCACCCTGAGACAAATTCTAAAGAAACTGTGATACTCGAAGGCAACTTTGAGTTATTATTTGAAAAATATAATGCATCACATCACACATTAAAAGGATTTCTGCTTTAAACTCTTACAGACCAGTTAGAAAGACACCTTTAATTAAAAAAAAAAAAAGTGAAAGACAAGCTTAAAAGAAAAAAAGGTTTCTTGCAGTTTTTATCTATTGTGGGATGCCAATATTTCCAGCAGCAACCAAGACTTGAATGAATTGATGGAGTTTTCCACAATTGTTATACTGTGCTCCGCAATTGTGTGAAATGATGGCAAATTACCATTATTAATACAGATTTTAAAAAATGTCAGCGGTCTATGATGCAAAAGCATTATTATTAATTGCAAAAAAAGGATGTGGGGTTTGTTTTGATGACGGACAGTTTTTCATCATCCGTTAAACAAATAAAATGCATCCATTTTGTTGCGCAAAGACCTTTACCTTGAAGACAAACATCTCCCCTCTGAGCACCGCAATCGTGTTAAAGTCTCCGTCGCAGATATCAGGGGCATCCTGGTCTGAGTGGCGAGTGGGTCTGGGGTCAGCCGGAGGAACCCACGGCTCGGTGGCTCTCTCAGGAGGTCTAGTGGCTCTCTCGGGAGGTCTAGTGGCTCTCTCGGGAGGTCTCGTGGCTCTCTCGGGAGGTCTGGTGGGTCTCTCTGGGCGTCTGGGGGGCTTCTCTGGAGGACTGGTGGTCCTTAAAGGCTCTGCAGTGGTGGATGTGGGTTCTGGTTTGGCTGTGGTCGTGTACGATGGGGTTGTAGTGGTGCTCAAAGGCTCGGTAGGTGTAATCACAGGTGGTCCTGTTAACAAATATGAAATATTTAGCTACAATTTGTGCAGAGAAACTAAGTGGTGTCAGGTTTTTTTCCACCTAGCAGTAGCTGTGGCAGAAAGCCCGGACTTCACAGGCTCAATGATGTAGCGCATCTAGATGAGCCATCCAGATGAGCCGTGATGGAGAAAACAGACCCACAGTGATTCACAATAACTGCCGGAAATTAGAGTTTAACTCAGTCTTGTGACTGTGCCACTTCCAGTTTGCTGATCTAGCATTGTAAGAATAATGAATAAATAAAGAGGAAAGACATATCTCATGCTAGGAATGCCTAATAAAGTCTAAAGTCAAAGTATTTTACATTGTTTAAGTCCCGATTATGTATCACAACTATTTACCCAATTAAAGAGTATTTTTAGGTATTTTCAGACTGTATACATTTTTCAAAAGGAGGTAAGGTAATGTAATTATTAATGGAGTATCTCTGGGGTTTTAAAAAATTTCATTTTGTTCCAAGTCCATCCTGCACTAACACACCTGAAATATATACAGCAGCGTGTTTCCAGTACTCACCGTAGATCTGCTGAATGCCACTGACGTCATCCTCGCCTAGAGAGAAGCTCTCCGTGTCCATCCACTGGTAGAACGGAGCCATGATGGCTGAGGCATCGTCGGAGTGCTCTAAACCCAGTGCATGACCCAGCTCATGAACCGCAACCAAGAACAGGTCGATGCCTGAAGACACGGCCAGACAGGGATCAATGAGTACCACTCATTAAAGCCTTATTCAGGAAATACAGTTTAAGGATGTTTAATGGCATTAAAGCATAAATATTTTTTGGAAGACTGGCTTCTGAGAAATCGATTCAGTGGCACCTGTTCCTTCTCGCTGGTTGAGGGTCCATGGTTCATCCATGTCAAAGTGTGTGTCTCCTCCTATGCCTGGACCAGGGAAGAATGCGTGAGCCAGGGACCCTCCTTCACCATCAAAGAGAGACGTGTCTCCATGATATCCAGAGGCAAACAGCAGAATAATATCCGGCCCCTCACTGCCGTTTTTGATGTCATGGTACGGAATCTGCTTGAAGCGTAGGGGAGTCACTTTCTCCCAAACTCTAAAGGCTTTGCGGATGGCCTCGTGTGATTGCTGCTGGCTGACGCTGGGTGGGTGGTTCTGAATGCTGGGCAAAAATAGATAATAAAATGTCACCTCTCTGAATGGAACATGTCTGATGTCTGAATGAAAGGAATGCTTCATTCGAAATAAAATGGCGAGCTATAAACATAAGCTAGTTAAACAAATCCGCATGCCATCATTTACAGAAAGCACTAAGTAACCCTAGTAACAAGCAATGCTGATGACAGGTGCATCTAGAACAACAAGTATTTTGTAACATCTAGAAATGTTTCTAGACCTGTAATCAATTAATATTTTTAAAGATACAACTATATTACTTCCAATATTATCATGCAAGTTTTTCAATTCTAATTAGTTATTTTTTTTCCATTTTAGGCTTCTGTTTACATTTCTCCGGCTCGGTAATTATCTCTGCCCGTAGCTCTAGAGACTTGTTTAGGGCTAACCTTTAAAAATGCTGTGTTCGACAACATGTCATAGCTTGGAATTTCCAAAGTCTGAGTAGGAATTCCTACTCGGAAAGTTGAGAAGATCGCCAGTTAGGCTGTATATACTAGCATTTGCTTTTTTCCAAGGTTTTTTCCCCCCACAATTTGTATCCAGAATGCATCCAGAATTCTGGCTTCCCAATTCCAAGGTATATGGAAGGCAGCATCGCTCACCCCACCCCTTTGTGGACTAGTCACGGTTTGTAAATGTAACTGCAGTTCTCCTTGTAGCCAGCAGAGGACTCTTATAATTCATTACATAAAGTTGTCGCTAGGTGAATGTTATACAAATGTAAGCAAATTTACACATTGAAAGCAGATTAAAACCCTAAATATAATATTAAAAAATTCTTGAATGGATCAAATCAGGTTGCAACAGATTCACATTCTTGTCTCACTCACCTGTAAGTCAGCTTGTCTTTATCCCACCGGTGACCCGTCAGAGTGAAGCGTTTCCGTCTGGCGCTTGCTTCACTGTGCACCTCCAAACGATCAGGAAGACCACATCGCGGACGCCTCATAGCTCTGAACACACAAGGATTCAAGATACACATTTACCAAAGCACTAACAACCCACTATAAACATGAAGCCAGAGTTCTTTCTTTTGTGGCGAAACCTCAAATATAATTAAAGACTGCAGTCTAGATTCGTTTAAACAAGAACATCCACAGAGTATAATTTCCATAGGAAGAAAAGTCAAATATTTTGTCGGCACAGCGTCACTGCGAGCATCACAGTCTCAAATATTTTCTTTAAATTCTATTTGAAACTTTGTACTAGAAGCAGAGGTCTGAAATTGTGAGGCGAGGTGTCATTACATGCTGGATTCATTTCATGGTCAGATACTTCAAAGAAACTGTGATTTGCATGGGATGGGAGATAGGACAGAAATATTATATCACGATACATTTCTCACAATATACAGTACGTATCAATGTATACACTTGGTGATCTTTATTTTAACCATGTTCCCAAAGAGAAATGACATTTTATTTAATGTCAACAAGTTATTTTACAGTGAAAAGGATTATTGCTCAGAATTCCTTCATGAGCAAGAAGGAGAGGGATTTGGAAAAAAGTCTTACACACACCTCTACCTTCAAGGCTCCGTACAATAAACCTGTATAATAAACTTTAAGGTCATACTTCAGAGTGGCGGTGTCCACTTGGCCGGTGACGTCCAGGCCGTAGAAGCGCTGCATGTCCTTTATGGCAGTGGACAGAATCTGCGCCGACTGCATGGTGGACATCTGCCTGCTGGCCTGGGACAGGTAGCCATAGGTCCTCAGCCATGTCTTCAGCAGCAGCACAGAGATGAGAGAGAAAAATGAGAAATGTTTAATGACTTCTTGAGTTTACTTCACAATCGTGATGTAGGACTAACTGGTCTCAAAGCGTGTATAATTAGTCCACCAAATATTAAAGAGACAATCTGGTACGAAATTAGATCTTCACCTTGTTGCTTATGTACTGTAGTTTGATGTCTAATCATAGCTAAAACCTTAAAGTATAAATACTATATTATTCTTTAAAACACTCCTAGTATTTTGGCTATAGGTCTGCCTTGGGAGGTGGAACAATATCAAACGCAATGCAATCATGCTTCTCATAGTCAATTTTTCTCATAAGTAAGTCTGATTGGTTTAATAACCTGATATATCATGTACATTTCATTATCATAGCCTCTTCAGCTTTACTGTACATTAGCGTTACTGTTCACCTCATTGTGTTGAATCAGAGGAAGCGGTCAAAGGAAGTGTTCCAGTGCAGACATGTTTTGGCTCTGACCTACCGGTTCAGAGAGCTTTAAATCTCTAAAAGGTAAACAGGCAAGTATGTGAACAACACACAACAAATGTGTACATCCTCACTAAAGAACTGGATGCATTATGAAGCAGATACTTACAAGCAAAGAAGATTTAGGGTGAAACATACGTTCATTACGTCAAAGCTCCAGTGCAAAACTAAAGAAGCGAACACTGGACACCAAATATGTCTTGGCTGACTGACTGACTGTATTTTGGCCAAGTGGAAAATCCAAACTATCTGCCAAACTATTCCTTTAGCTACAAAGATCTGGATCAGAAATTTGGAAAAAAAAAATCTAACAGAGCCTCTCCAGATTGTTCACTCCTTTCAGTGTGTGTAGAAAAGTGGCAGACCCATGAGTGAATGCAGATGGAGGTGGAATGCCGAGTGCCTCACTGGGCTGCACCGGGTGAACCTTTTAAACCCCTGAAATCACAACATGACCTACACAGTGGGGCTGGAAACTTTCTGATGACTCGCGGTGAACCCAAGGGAGCACACAGAGAAGAGAAAGCTGTGCAGGGAGGATCCGACTGATACAAGGTCAAGTTCAACACCAACTCTTGTCTGTTTTATGTCGTAAAGATTGGGTTACACACTGGATTGTGCATTAAAGTCATAAAGTACAGAATCTAGAGCACAGCTATTAATTTGTAAAGAGTATTTTTCCAAGCTCAAGAGCAGGCTGATGTGAACAAAAGGAAACCAGCTGTGGTGAAGTTAGTTCAGTGCACAGAGACTGGACAGAATATCACCTCCGATATGTCCAACACTTAATATGACACTGTTATAGATCGGCATACTACAATAACTAATATAGGAGTGCATGATGCATCAAAATCCACTACTAAAAGTAGAAAGTTATTTTCATTTTGTTGATGTACCTGTATCACTACTCTTTAAATCAAACAGCTGGTATTTACACTATTGTATCAGCCAAGACGTATTGATAAATGTTTTTTTGCTTGTTGGTTGGAGGCGCTCAACATCATGGGCTGCCAAAAAGTCACCTTACACATGTAAATATTTCATCCATCTTCGTTTATATCATTTGTGCATGCAAGCACATGTGTAAAATACAAAAACATCAAATAAACAGTGTACGTAAATTGAATAACTAGACATCTCATGACAATAATCCGAGTTCTGAAGTTTGCATGGGGTCTTAAACTGATTAATCAGATATTGATTATTATTTTTTTATTAGTGTCCATTTAAACACTAAGTCATAATTCGATGATAAGCAGTGTACGTACACAATAACTCAAAACTACATGGCTCTAATCTAATTTAAGGCATCGTAGCAATGTTTAATTATAAGTCTTAATCAGATTAAGATGTTTTATTAGTGTCCATACAAGGCATTGTAGCAATGTGATTCTCATTAAGCATAATGTCACACATTGGATTAGTGCTCATATGAACACAAAAATTAATATTGTGCCTTTATTTCTATTTAAGGCACAGCAATGTTTACATGAGGTCATAATATGATTAATCAGATGTAAATAAGATGTTTACTGTGATTTTTAAACCTACATTGTGCACCACCAGGAAAACACATTACTTAAGTGTCCATAAACCTGGACCAATCCCACATTTCTACTGATGATGATAATAATAATAATAAAAAACAGTTTTGTTGCTCTACCTCGGCGTTGAACTGGTCCTCTTGCGCCGAAACTCCGACTGCCTTCAGCACCAACACAAGAACCGAAAAAACAACTGCAGGTGTAAAAAAAGGTTTACAAATCATCTCTGTGCATAGGTTCAGATCCCAGGGGAATGTTTTTCCTCGATGACTGTTTGTTTTTCTTCACCCAAAGTGCGCAATGCTGGACGTAAACTGTGTCGCCGTTAATTCAGAAATATATATATTTTTTAAGTATATAATGTAAAGTAATAATGTATGTAAGGTGTATAATAAGTTTCCCTGCTTTCGATTTGAGCTTGCAAACTTTACATTTCCAACTAATCCAATGCGCATGCAAACTGCAGATTTTTATGCAGATAGCCTTTTCCCTTTTTATTCCATACACAATTCCAATTTCCGCTCAGCTGGAAAACACGCGCTTTTCACTCCTGAAATCTTTACCATACTGCAATTTTTCGGAAAACTCGGGAAAAAGCGCTACTTGTTGCCTGTCGCCATGTCCTGTGCTGCTGAATACCAGCAGAGTTTTGCAGGGAAAAGTTTCATGTTGCGTGTATGAGTGTAACTGTAATCAGGGTTGCCAGATAAAACTCGAAACCCTCCCAAAGGGCACGTTCTCTGATTCCATCAGCCAATTCAAAGCACATTATTGTGCGGAAAACGCTTCCTAAGCCCTATTCGGACTGAATTAAATTTCCACGGAATCCCGGGGTAATATTCTATTTTATAGGTTCCACTCTCTGGTTTTATTTCTGTACTTTATTTCAGTATTTTTCTTTGTCCTCTTCTGAGAAAATTAATTATTGGTTTTTATTAAACTCAGCCGCTGTCTGATACTTTTAATCCGGGCCTGCATATATGACGTGATTTTCTCACAGATTTTGCCTCGCATTGGAAAAGCTCGACTGGTGCGGCAGTTAGCACCGTCACCTCACAGCAGGAAGGTTCTGGGTTCGGACCTGCTGGCCCACTGAGGTCTTGCTGTATAGATTTTGCATGATCTCCCTGTGCCTGCATGGGTTTCCTCTGAGTTTCCTCCATGCATGGAGCTCACTTTGTGCATAGGGGCATAGCCATGCTGAAACAGGTTTGGGCTTCTTAGTTCCAGTGAAGGGAAATTATAATACAACACCACACAAAGACAGCCGAGACAATTGTGAGCTATTCCTCAGTCTATCCATTCCCTTGTCTAGCAAGTCAAACTACATGTATTTATGCAATACATAATTAATAACCTGGCCTTAACACTTTGGCAGACTTTAAGCAGCCCAGCTTATTAGAAAAGGTAAAATGGACAATGGGGCTAAAAATACCCAGTCACTGAGTGATGTACAGTTGCAAGACCATTTTTTGCATTTTGGACACTTATTGAAATGGTCATGTCTTGGAAAAACATTGTAACCTTCAGTTTTGCTATATCTACTGTATAAAAGTCCACATTTAAAAAAAAAACAAAAAAAAAAAAACACAGGAGCAAGGAAGACATGGAAACCGTTTGTCATCACCATCTTTAGTTTGATAAATGTACAAATAATCATCGAGCCAGTGTGAGCACATTTTGAAAATAAAAATAAATAAAATAAAAAGGTTTTGGTGCAGTGCATTATGGTGGAGAGTCATGGACCATGCGCTTGTTCCCTGCCTTGGCGATGTAGATCAGGATGAGGAGAAGGAGTGCCAGGATCCAGGCTGCAGCCATGGGCAATATCAGGGTAAAAAGCATATCTACAGAAACAAAGGGAATAATATGAAACCATATGGAACTGCCACGGAGCCAAAATGCAGCTAGATGTGGTTGGTTGGTTGGAGAAAAAGACTGGTACCCATCCAAAACTGTCCAACATGAAAGGTTAGTTTTTGCCTTCTATGCAACAAACAGTAGTTTATATATGAACAGCCAGAGAGGTAACCATGAATTACACATGTAGCGCAAAGGGATCAGGCTTCTAAAAACTCAAATATTCAAATATACCATAATTATGCATCAAAAGTATTTTCTGCACAGTTATACTTCCAATAATTCCATTGGTATTGAAGAAGGCATCCACAAAATTTCTCTGTAGGACATGCTACATGGTTCATCCTCACTATGAACCACCACCATCATATCCTCTGAAGCTAACATCAGCCTAACCTGCCTGATCCAGCCTGATGCCCTACGTTTATAACTTGGAAGCCACTCGATCCTGCAGAGGATGGCCCCACATGGACAGTCTAAAGATGCACTTAAACCATGAAGACTGCTTTGGACTGCGATATGAAGTCTTGATCCAATGGCTCAGGACTACAATTGCCATAATTTTGCCAAATCTTCATTGGACAGTTGATAAACTAACCAGACTACATGTTGAACTATAACGAATTTCCTGGCTACACAATTTAACCATATAGCACACCACTATAGAAGGGAAATTATTTACAATCGCGCTATCCGGGGTCACCCAGATGAGGATGGGTTCCCTTTCGGGTCTGGTTCCTCTCAAGGCATCTTCCTTGACGTGTCAGTTTTTCCTGCCACAGTCACCTCTGGCTTGCTCATTATGGATAAGTTATACATTTCAACTTTATATCCAAATTATACAGATATTTCTGTAAAGCTGCTTTGTGACCATGCCCATTGTCCAATGCCCAAATAAAACCGAATTAAAAATTGGGATTGGCAAGATTTGGTTCTTTAAACTTGCATTGAAATAGCTGAGGAAGTGCATTTCATAAACGGAGTTAATTCTTTTTACATGTTGGAAAACAGGACCATATTTTTCCATTAGTATGTTACTGTAGTATTTTAATCTTGTTCATGGACAGGACAATGAATAGTTTTTATGAAACTAACAATTTCAATGTTAATTAAATTTAAGATTGGACACGTGTCAGATTGCTAAAGGTTACTACACCAAGTGAGCCCATGTATCACTAGACCGCTGCAAAACCAACATTAACTTCAACCTGCTTAGCTATTAGGAACAATATGTGAAGACTTTGGAAAATGACAGCCTGTACCTTTACATTACTGAACTAATCAAATCGACATGCAAGTCAACTTCATAACCTCCCACAAGCTATAAATACCAAATAGGATTTACATTTAATTAAAATATTGGGGGATGCATTTATTTGAACTAGCTTACACGAGACTACAATCAATGAATCACGCAGACAGGTTAAGGGTTTATGGTTCCACTCAAGGGAACCAACATCCTACCTTTAACTACCACATGCAGGAGAGCAGACCATGTAGGACACAAATTTCACTTCTACGTAGCTTGACAAAAGCTACTCAACTAGACTAATAATAGTCACAGATAAGTCGCACTTACTCATCTTAGGCTGCTCAGGCCCTTTAAGTCTGATCGGGCCATAGGACACAAGACCTTCAAGGGGTACCTTCGCGGAAACCTCTCTCTTGATAATGGATTTACATTCCTAAAAAAGAAAGCAAGAGGAGACCACATATCAAAGCCCAAACCAATCGGAGTGCTTAATGTTTAAAGTTGAGATTGTTTGACTTGAGCACTTACAGGAACACAAGATTCTCCATGCCCTTGGGTACAGAGGTGAACTATGCAGTGCAAATAAAGCTCATGAGGCTCGACAATGAAGCGAAACATTTCAAAGGAGAAACGAACGGTTGAGCTCAAACCATTTTGTCCCCCTTGTGCCATTGTACCATTTCGATATGTAATGGATTTCGTTATAAACGAGACAGTTTCATCTTCAGCACATCTGGAAAGGAGAAGGTGGGGAGGTTAGAAATACACAAAAATTTAATTCTTGCCCAGAAAGCAAAAACAATACAGGATATCCATCCATCCATCATCTATTCCGCTTAATCCGCCTGGGTTGCAGGGGAAGCCAATCCCAGCATCTTGGGGTGAGAGGCGGGGTACACCCTGGGCAGGTCGCCAGTCCACCACAGGGCCAACAC
>JAQQZR010000002.1:23225565-23240565 GCA_030068235.1 Notoglanidium macrostoma
TAGCCAGTTGACCTAATCTGCATGTCTTTGGACTGTGGGAGGAAACCGGAGCACCCAGAGGAAACCCATGCATGCACAGGGAGAACATGCAAACGCCACACAGAAAGGCACCCTGGGTGATCCGTGGATCGAACCCAGGACCCCCTTGCTCCATGCCACCCAATACAGGATGTACAGAGACAAATTATGACTCTGGCAAAGATCAAAAGGACTTAAAAAAAAAAAAAAAATTTATTCTTATTATTATTATTTTTTTTTTTTTTATACAATTTCCATGGCAAATTTTTGATAATGAGCCACTGCCAGAATCAATTTGTGCATGATGATTTTTTTTTTTTTAACCCACTAAATATAGTTTATTGACCGTTTCAGGATGACCAAAACAAGTAAAAAAAATAAATGCATTTTTTAGTGCAGCCCTAATGAACCAATTTGTACCCCAGCAATTAAATCTTGATAAATTGGTACTGATTTTATGCAATTGCTGCACAAGATTGCAGAATGAGCACTTCAGCATAACATCATTTTGATAACTTACACAGACTTGCATGCTGGACACTCCATACAATTTAAACCCAACAATAAATTGATGTGTTAACGTTCCCAAAGGGAAAAAAAACCAAAACAAAACTCACCACACACACAACAAACAAAACAAAAAGACACTCATGCACTGCTTTGGTGAAGCTTTCTGCAAGATGTTTTAACGTTTATGAATGACAACTTCAGCGTCAGCGCTTTGAGGTTTCCGCTCTTCGGGGAAGTGGAGTTTTTGTGGTTTCAATTATGCATTTTTTCCAATCTTAAATTCAAGATGGGAATGGAAGAGAGGCTGTTAAGGGAAAGAAAGTGATAACGTTCCACAACATTAAATGCAATTAATCATTTAAAAATAATACTGGATAAATTGAATTTGAGAATTCTTGGAATGAGAGGGGAATTATACTCTTCCTACCTTTCGATTATAGGAACACAACTTTGGTAAGGTCATGCATACCTATGCTTCATCGAACCAACCCTGGAATTGATTATTTTCCTACAACAGCACACCCCAACTGATTTTCTCTTCTCTTGTAGATTATATAATACTCCAGTAAAGACATGCTACACAGAGGGAGCACACGTGACCGTAGAAGAGGCTTCACAGCTCACCCGTCCAACAGGAGTGTGTGAGAGAGGCTTGACGTGTCGTTGGGATTGGGAGTCTGTGTTGCCCAGCACTCATCCACTCTCAAGTTGAAGAAGTCCCTCGGCCGGATCACACTGACCTGCACGAATACTCTTTCCCAGTAGTGCACAGTGGGTACGCCGCCATAGACCTCCACGTACCTCTCGTCCCTATACAGACTAAGCTCCACATCTGCGTCCAGCTCGTCTATCTGAATCACCGTCTCCCTGTGGGGTGGAAAATCAGAGAGAGAGAATTCACAAAGATTTAATCAAGTTCTGCAGACACCATTTTGTGTCAAACCAAAAAGCGTTTTACATCCGGCACTGGGTTTATGCTTTATTTGACTTGTCGCCAAAGTGGTAAGCCAGAGTGCAGAAATGCATCAATTTAGACCTTCAAGCTACAATGTGGTGGTTTAAAAAATAAATAAATAAAACCACCATACATGGACACCTCCATGTTCATCTTTTGTTAGTGACAAGCTAGCCAGTTAACCGAAATGAGCGAGGTCTCTCTTCTCATCCTAAACAGAAAACTGTGAATATACACTTAAGGTTATAGAGTTAACAAGTGAATGTTTGTAGGTTGATTGATCTAAAGCAAACACTAGAATATACAGTATAACATTTCAAAAAGTCAGAAGTGCTACTCCTGGTTGCTTTGCAATCACTTGCTGAACTCTGAGGAACTCCGAGCTGTGGTCCATCCCAACTCTGAGTAGAAATTCCTGATTGAGGAGAGTTGTGTTTATTTTCCACTGATCAGAGATCAGGAATTGCAAGTTACAACATTTAGTATTATGTAATGGATGAGAACCTTAAAGCAAAACTTAAACAATGTCCATCAATGAACCAATTTCTAAATGTGCACACCTGAAAGTATGTGCATGCTGTGTGAATTCTGCTGCAACACTAACCACTTCAAATCATACAGGCTCAAGAAGCAACTTTCGGTTTCCATCTTTAGCACCTTTCATTTTTAGTTGCATTTGTATCTTCCTATATTCATATCCTTTACTTTTGTAATATACACTAGCAAAATATTACCAAAAGATGTTGCAGGTAAAAATGTGAAATTAAACCTCTCTTAACTTCCCTTAATCTAATCCAAAATAACCTTAATAAATAAATAAATCCATTTACCAGAATGGCACGTTTTCCACTAGTGCATGGCTGAGGTGTGTGAATAAAGCAAGGAAGTGTCGATATAACACAAGAAAGAGTCTATAGAAATGTTACTCAAATGGGAGCATGCATACCCCTAGGGGTACCTTTTGGTACTGCACAGAGTATGTTGTAGAAAAGGAAAATTCATTAATAGTTTGCTTAATATACATTTGATTTTTTTTTTTTTTTTTTACTGTAAAGTTCTGTAAAGCTGGACCTAGACTTAAAGATCATTGAATTGAAGAAAGAAAGTCAAAACAATTGAAACCTGGTCTAGAGGATGGAGGGTGGTGCTAGGGACTGCGTGTTCTACGCATGAAGTGTAATTCGTTCTAAAGTCAGAGTTCTCTTATCTTTCCACTACACCCTGTTCATTATTACGTTACCTTGATGTAGCTTGGACAGGAAAACCCAGGCTGAGCGTGCGGATGAACGGGTAGACGCACGTGTACTCAATCTTTATGGCTGGGTCTCTTACAATGTTTGCGTACACTTGCAGCTCCGACATCATTGTCAAGGAGTACGCCACATGGGTCATGTTTTTCTGTTCAGAGGAGAAAATGGATTCAGATCAGTGGTCAACAACTTGCCTTCTGCTGATCTAGCCATGTTCTGATGGGGAAGAGGAGTCACTCAAGAACTTTGCATGTAAAATTCCTCTATTCTATTGGCAGATATTTGTGCTGCGTTTCTAGAGAGAAGCAAAATGATCCGTTATTAGCCGTTATAAATAATCAAAAACGTTAAATTAGTGAATAAGAAAAGGCCAGAAAGAACCATCTTGTTACAAAACCTCAATGAGAAACTGTATATTTTTGCATGATATTATACATCATGTGCTCTCTGATATGAACTCCAACAGTTGGATGTTTATCACGACTGCATGATTGTAGAACGGAATGGTCTCAACTTGGATTTCAGTCAGGAACACCGGCAACATCCACCTTGCTAGAGATCTCAGAAATAAAGGCACCCGACGTTACAAAATGGTGACAATTAAATGGTGAACAGGTTTTTCCATTTGCATCTTTTTCTACATTTACTTGACAGCTTTTGTGAAAAGGTGGCAACAGCTAAGTTTAGATTTGTTATCCAAATCCATTGATTTATGCTCAATTTTACTAACACAGCAAAACCAATAGGACAGATAAATCTTGTAAGCAAACCTGACCAAGACAGTGGACCTTCTGCCTCATTTCATTTTGCTAATCATGCAGAAATAATTTACGTAGCGTAACTTTATAGGTTTAGTAAATTCAGTAAGAAGCCACAAATGAACACAGTTTAGACCAAAACTTTGGAAAATTGACTTCAGAGTTCGATGGATTAGAGCATAAAACATGGCTAAAGATTTTAAAGTGCAAAATGAATTCAGGAGCAGATGCACAGCCACATCCTCACCTCGACAGGTTTGCCACCACAGTAATCGTACTTGTCCTTTGGTGTTCGCACGGTGTAAAACGCGACACCGGCAATCATTTCCTTTTTGGCACGGCACTCAGGGTTGTCCAAGTGAACGGACCCAAGGCCGACGTTGTAGTATGTGAAAAAGTCTTCAATCACAAAGATGGTGATGGAGTCTTTTCCACACACAACATTCACCGTTACAGCTGCAACAGAAGAGAGAAGGAAAGGAAAAAAACATGGGATTGCATGAGCTCAGTATTAGAGGCTGCACATGACAATGCAACATTCCTACTTGACCATCTGTGGATCATGTGTTGTGAAATTAATGCAAATGTAATGCAGTTCTACTCAGCACCCAAAATGCATGGATTCAGAATTCCAGGGCTTTCAATGTTCTTCAGTCATTTGTTTTAAAGAAAAGTCATGTTTGATTTAAGGTTGACGTTTGAAATGTTACTCAGGTAATGGATTCAAAACGGTTAGCACTTACTGCACATTTATTAATTTAGCAGCCATTTTATCCAAAGCAATTACACAGTCAAGACTAAAATGGAGGATAAATCCAGCTTGAAGAACAAACTTGGGCTGCTTGGCATTTAAACCAATCCATTCAAATCACGAGGAAAAAACCTTAACTGAGCAAACACCAAAAAGCTAATGGAAAAAGTTGCTTTTTTATTTTTAGTTATTACATATTTTGTCTAGGTTCCCATTACAAGCCTAATTCGATTCCAATTTTTTTGCTCAGATCGGATATTGCCCATCTTGATGGTTCACATTTATGATTACAAGCAACCTGTATAACTATAATATGAACGCATCGGTCCTCCGAAACATGTGGACATTGATACATTTTTGAATGGGTCACTTGCATCAACAATGAAAACGTCATTTGTGATGCGACTGGAATTAAAACTGACAAAGTGGATGGGCTAGTAGCCAACGTATGCATTGAATTTAGCTCTGGAGGATGGCAAACAAGGTCAGGTCTGGGCGAGTAGGCAAAAAAGGCAGATATCTAGTCATTGCTGGCACTGCTGCGCCACCAAGAGATGGGTGGGTGCAAGAAAGGAGCCAGCTCAGCACATGTCTAAGCAAAAAGCCACATGAATTCTGATCTGACCACTCACATTCATGTCACTTGGTCACAAATAGGATACATAGTCAATCTAGGACCATATATGAAAGTGACTCAAATCTAATTTGGAGGGGAAAAAAAAAAAAAAAAAAAAAAAAAAAATAGATGTGTCCACACAGCCCTGCAAAACACCAGATCTGCATCACATTAAGGCAAAATATCAGCATTGACTCACTTCAGCCTGGTAATGTGAACATCTTTAAAGTGAGCTCATTTAAATGTTGGGGGGGAAAAAAAAAAAAAAAAAAAAAAAAAAAACAACCTTTTCTATGGAACAAAATTGAAATCACTCCAGCACTATATAGCCATTTATATTTGTAACCCACCATTTGCAAGCCAACATACTACTGAAATGTATTTATGTTGCCTTTTATTGAACAATTCACAAACACCTGAGAGAATTAGTTTGCGTTGGTTTTCTCTACTCTCAAATGGTATTCAGTAACCGATTGTCATCATTGGTCACAAGGGGTAATGTTCTGCAGGCTTTATCTAATTTGTTTTGTTCAAAGTACAATAAGAACCGACAATATGCCAGGAAAAACACTTCATGTTCCATGCCTCAGAGCAAATATTAACCAATCATACATTTTATGTGTTCAAAAGAGCTTCACATGCAATTAATACATGATCATGTGTAAACACACTGTACAGGAACATTTCCTATAGGTTACACCCAGACATCAAAAGTAAACGTGTGAATGGGATTCAATGAAAATAATGAAGTAGAACCACATGTCCTGCATTAACATGTGAAAATCTACATCTTGCATTTGAAACCAAACATGTGAAATGTATAAAAACCGTGTGTGAACGCCACGAGACCGTAAGTGTTTATGTAAGTAATGTGATTGCATGTGAAGGTGAATTTCACCATGTTATGGATCAGCATAATATCACAAAAATATTGGCAGGTCACGAATCTATCGCAGGGCTAATGCAGGGACGAACATACATTCACACTCGCACCTATTGCCAATTTAAAGTAGCGGACTGTGGGAGGAAACCAGAGAACCCAGAGGAAACCTTCTTGCTGTGAGACGACAGTGCTAGCCACTGCACTACAATGCCAGTGATGAACAGATCAAGTTATGCAAAATTGAAATTGTCACTCAGAAGAAATTATTCACTTGCATGCCTGAATAGACATGAAAATTTCTGTTTCCAATAACCAAAAACGCCAAAGTTACAAAAAAATATTACGCATGCCAATCCAGCCCAAGGGTTGAAATCTTGTCATTTTGAGGAGACTATAATTAAGTTTCTACTTGGATTTTACATTATGTAATTCAATTCATGCGCGCGCGCGCGTGTGTGTGTGTGCGCGTGTGTGCGCGCGTTAGCACCTTGGTCACACTGGTCTCCAAAATATCCGGCTGCGCATTTACAGCTCTGCCCATCATCTGACAGGATGCATGTCTTTGAATCACCACACTTGGACGGAATGCATTTCCCTGAACAAACAGCAAATCCCAGGTTAAAAACCACGTGGGCAAGCCAGACATAAGGACAAAACGAATGCGTTACAAACTCGTACCAGTAACGTGTTCAAAACTGCACAGGAGAGACACTAGTACTACAGAAACCTGGAAAACAACACAGTGCGCAAAGACGCGTTAAAGAGATCTCGGCCTCTACATTTCAATAGTGCTGATTATTTTACTCCTGTATAACTCACCGACAAATAAAACATGTTAAACTCCCAGTGATGCATCACAACATTCAGACTGCTTTAATCCGAAGATGGCAAAATATGGCATAGAGATTTCTATCGAGACTGAAAAAGAACAAGCAACAGCTATGAGCAGCCTACAAATAGGCAATTTGACAACGCCCTAATTAGCCTTAATGATGAGCACATGGCGTAGATGGCTTTAACAGGTTCAACATGACGACATCAACCATTTCTCCTGCGTCAAACTTCAATATTTAAACAGTGTAGTACACAAATGCTTTTATAAACCACAGCTTACTGAATGTCCTGGTCCTGGTCAGTAGCTTATAACGTCGGTACAGTTTGTAGCTTTGGGGGTTATTTGTGGCTGTTACCTACAAATCTGTTAATAAAAAGTATTTGGACACTTAAGCGACACTTCCAATGAATTTCACAAACCAAATGCATATATTTTACCACGAGCAAACTCTTCACTCCTGCTTTCTGTTTTAACATCCCTCAATTTTTCTTCCATTGGCTTCAATTCATTTTTCAAGGCCTAACTGCTACAACAGATGAAAAGTAAAGAGTTGTCATATCTTACATAAATATGAGACTTTGAAGGGATCATTAACAGTGAATTTGAGGAGGTTTTGCTGTACAGAGGGCTAGCAGCTAATGGTCATGTTCTTTCAAAACAAAGACAATGCATTGGATTCTGGAAGGGTGAGCTGGCCCCGTAACATCTAACTTCCCCCTAACTATTTCATTTCTTTATCTCTCTCTCTCCCCCACTCACTCATATCGTCTGTATAACCCTTCTCTTTTAACCCACTTTCACAATTGTTCTATCTATCTATCTATCTATCTATCTATCTATCTATCTATCTATCTATCTATCTATCTATCTATCTATCTATCTGTCTGTCTGTCTGTCTGTCTGTCTGTCTGTCTATCTCTTCATTACCTTCTTCAATTCTTTTTTGTGTCTAAAGTCTGTATATCCCTTCTCTTTTTACTCACTCTCACAATTGTGTTCTCTCTCTCTCTCTCTCTCTCTCTCTCTCTCTCTCTCTCTCTCTCTCTCTCTCTCTCTTTCTCTGTTCATAACCTAACTCATTTTTTGGGGGGTCTAAAGTCTGTATAACCCTTCTCTTTTAACCCACTTTCACAATTGTTCCATCCATCCATCCATCAATCTCTTCATTACCTTCCTCATTTCTTTTTTGTGTCTAAAATCTGTATAAACCCTTCTCTTTTAACCCACTTTCACAATTGTTCTATCTATCTATCTATCTATCTATCTATCTATCTATCTATCTATCCATTTATTTTTTCCCCTGAATTTTTTTTTTTTTTGCATTACTAGTATTTCCTTCAGGAAATGCAAATCTTGTTTTTTTTGTTTTTTTTTTTTCTGGGCTTTTTTTTTTGTTTGTCTTTAATCTGGGCTCGACACATCAGCCTGTGAGGAGTAAAAGCACCGGGCGGTGATCCACTGCTCGGGGATCAGCTATTCAGCCTCCGGATGCGGAAGAAGCTGATCTGGATTCGGCTAATCAGCCTGTGGTGTGGACGCAGAAATCATGTGAGCAGGCAGATACTTGCTACCCCATCGTCCTCTGAGGAACTACCTGAATGTATACACTAACCCAACAGCATACGAGCAGCGTTTTTATTTCTGTTTTGCTTTTGTTCAGTGTTCTGTAAAGGCGGAAGTGGACGAGTTGAGAGCTGCACAGCTCCTTGTTGTTGTTTCTTCATTCAGCTGGAAACCAGTACACTGCTCAGTGCTGAGCATCGGAGCTCAGTTTAGTCATGTTTCTTGGAAATCAGGCTTAATTTTTTGCCCTTCAGCTCTACACGTTTGGATGAAGTCGTGTCCGGTTCTGCAGAACATTAATACTGTTATTACTTCCATATGAAGAGGCTGAACACTGCTGAAGACTAGCTGTTTATTTCCGTTGACGCTTTTGGTTGTGAGGTTTGTTGTAGGATCCGGGTGGGAAAATGAACACGGAGAAGGATTTTTCCCCTTTGACCCCGAACATTGTGAGAGCTCTCAACGACAAGCTGTATGAGAAAAGGAAAGTGGCTGCACTGGAGATTGAAAAGTGAGTGTAAAATCTTCTGCTGGGCGTGTGAAATTATTAGGCTGATCACGTGATCTGGCTTGTGACCATACACACTTTGGGTCCTGGATGTCTTTGTGTCACTGATTTCTCTGCCCAAAATGTTAAGCTAATAATGTCATCTTTTGTGTTTAAATTGTATGCTGTGATCACCTGCCTCTGTGGTATTTAGGAATCATGAGATTCAGATGATTCATAATTTCCATCCATCCGTTATCTACACCGCCTTTCCGTTAAGGCTGGCAGGGAGGACTTCAGGTGAGAGGCGGGGCACAGCCTGGGCAGGTCACAGAGGCCGACACACATTCACACTCACACCTATGAGCAATTTATAGTAGCCAGTTAACCTAATCTGCATGTCTGTGGGCTGTGGGAGGAAACCGGAGAAAACCCACACAGGACCATGGACAACATGCAGACTCCACACACCCCAGCTGACCAGCAGATTCAAACCCAGCACCTTCTTGCTGTGAGGCAACAGTGTAACCACTACACCCCATAACTATCGTGAGCCGAGTAATCTGATTTGGGTGTTAGTGTATCGACACATGGTGCTAATCTGATACTGACATCCTCATGGTAACAGACTCGAGTTCCTTCATCACAGGCGTGATGGAAGCACACATTAAGGCACTTCATGTCTTGTGTTTAGGTGCCAAATCTCCATCATGTCTGACATCACTGACATCAAATACATGTAAAAGAATCCTATGGGTAAGTCCGAGTCAGGCAACGACTCAGAAACCAAAGACAAAAATGTTCAAGATGTTTAGATGTTCAAGACATAAGCTTGCTTTAGTAAAAAAAATTGACCAATTTTAAAACGTCGGTTTTTTTTTCGTCATTCAATTTTTAATACTATAATCACTCATGGCATGGTATTCTTTTATTCTGGCGATAGCATAGAGCTATCTGTGATGACTTGACATGGAATTACCCCTATCCAATCCCATACTGATGCTGTCATGATTTGGTCACCTCCATTTATAAATGTCACATAAAGAGCCGAGGTAATAAAACACTTGGGGTCACGCTGTTATAGGAAAATAAGCAATGATGGATTCATAATGGTCATCACACCACCCATAAATTCATTTTTTTTATGAATTTAAGTATGACCTGTCCTACATTTAGTAAGGTAGAATGTCCATGAAACAAGTTAGGACTTGTGTTATAATCTATAACTCTATAATTTCCTGTGTTGGAAAGGTGCTGACACTGGAGACTCCTTCCATGAAGAACTTACAGGAAGCTTCACCATACACATAATAAATTCCAGCTTGCAGGAAATGAGCGCTAGTTTACTCGATTAGGCTAAAAGTGGTCGCATTCGCGATTCAAATCCGACCGGAGGAGTGAAACCTTTGGTCACGGTAATGCTGTTTGTCCTGCCTGATGTGTGTGTGTGTGTGTGTGTGTGTGTGTGTGTGTGTGTGTGTGTTTCTTTCTTGCTGCAGACTCGTGAGGGAGTTTGTAGCTCAGAACAACTCGACTCAGATCAGACATGTCATTCAGATCCTGGCATCTGAGTTTGCGCTCTCACAGCACCCGCACAGCCGGAAAGGAGGTCTGATCGGCCTGGCCGCCTGCTCCATCGCTCTCGGCAAAGTACGCACACCTTTACACCTGGACATACACCGACACTGCGCAGAGAGAGCAGAATTAACCTACATATATTCATGAGCGTTCACCGTACACGCAGCATTAAAATTATTGGCACCTTTTAAGTAAATGGTCAAACATTTGTCAAAATGTAGTCGTTAGAAATGTGGTGTCCTGGAAAATCCAGTTGGGGGAAAAACTTTCAAATCCTACAGCAGCTCCCGAGTTTGTGTACAGTACAGAACTTCGACTGATCAGCTTCAAGCCATAATAAATAACTACTAGTTATTGATGGGTTACTGCGATTTTATTTTTTCCAGACTTATTTAATTTTGATATTAATAACGCAGAAAGAAAGTGATCCAACTCAATTAATCAATCAGTTAGCACAAAAGTAATGACTCCCAAAATGTGCTTCAGTGGCTGGGCTGTATCACTGGAAGATTTAGCGCACGCAGTGTTTAGGAGATGCTCTTTCACTGTTTAGTTGCCATTTTGTCAGTTTTCAGCCCTCTTTTAGCTTTACCTTTTATGGACTTTTGTAGGTGTGGCTAAATGTAAATCAGGCACGCTGTGTTACAGAACTTTCTAAAAACTTGCCAAACGAGGCCCTTTGAGATAAAATTGACACTGATACAACTGAGGAAGCTACGTCTAGTTTACATATGAGCTTCCTATTATTAATTAATTGGAATATTTCATAAATATATGAAGCAAAATTGCCACCACTGAAGACTTGAATAAAAAAATACAAGCAAGTCTTTAAAAAATTCTACATGGCAAAGGAAAAAAAAACATTTTTTTTCTGTTTTAGCCCAAATCCTTTCCAAATCTTTATACACACATCATTATGTATCAGTCAGTGTTTAAATGAATGATTGTGTGAAATAGCAGAATTAATCTATGTTTACTTTCAGTCTGTATTATCAGCCTCATGATGTCTGGGACACACGAGACTACAGTCTGGCCCTTGAGTCTGTCCTGAAGGATAATAAAAACTTCTCTGATTGTGCATTGGTTGAGATTTGTGAGCATATTTTAATTCTCAGTGCAGTAAGAGAATATTATGATCAGTTCAGGACAGAAATCAGTTCATTATTCAGGGGTCTCGCACATTTTCAACAGCGGTTAGGATTGTTTAAATCTTGGAGTGTTGCCCAGGCATCATCTCCTGAAAAGATTTTGGGGTAGTCTATAATTTCATAGACTTCTGTAGTTATATTTAAATCGTGAATGCAGTGCAACACTTAAAAAAACAAAAAAACAAAATCCAGACCCCAAACTGGGTGCGTTCGCTTGATCGACTAAAAGTGGAAAATTGTGCAAACCAAAGTTTTTCATGGAAGGTTTGCACATTTTCTATCTTCAGTGTGTGATAATTGGTTGCTTGAAGATAAATGCTGGATTATGTTTTTTAACCTTTGCATTATTGAATTTTCTGAGCAGTGGCATTGACTCGCGTCTCCTCACGCAGACGTTCTATCGACTGAAACACGATTTTTCCTTCAGGATTATCTCTATGCCTGAGAATGTGTTCTGTGTCTGTAGGATTCCGGCTTGTACCTGAAAGAGCTAATCGAGCCGGTGCTAACGTGTTTTAACGACTCGGACAGCCGCCTGCGATATTACGCCTGCGAAGCTCTCTACAACATCGTCAAGGTGGCCCGAGGAGCCGTGCTTCCTCACTTTAATGTGCTGTTCGACGGCCTTAGTAAGGTAACACTGATGATGATGAGGGAGTTGGTGGAGACTGGGTGGAGAAAAAAGTACTACTGGTTATTATTATTATTATTATTATTATTATTATTATTATTATAGTTTATGCGAATAGTTTAATAAATTAGCTTAATTAATAAATAAACCCTGCCTGCACAGTAGATCTTTAGTTCCAGACACTTGGTCGTGTCATGTCCATGCCATTTGGAGCACTTAACACACTTCCTCCATGTTTCCCAGCTGGCAGCAGACCCGGACCCCAACGTGAAAAGCGGCTCCGAGCTGCTTGATCGCCTTCTGAAGGTAAAACTGAAAGTTACCGCTCGTTTAAATGGCAGTGTTTGTAAAGTCATGGCTTCATTTCATGAGTTCTTTATGTCTGTGCAGGACATTGTAACAGAAAGTAACAAGTTTGACCTGGTGGCTTTTGTTCCTCTGTTACGTGAGAGGATTTACTCCAACAACCAGTACGCTCGCCAGTTCATCATCTCATGGGTAAGTAGAGCCGCTGACTCTCCTTCACTGCGCATGGAGGCGTTGTCAAGTCTTGGCGAAGGAGGCGTGGCCTGGGTGTGGCAGTCCTAATGAAGGAGGCGTGGCCTCGGTGTGTCAGTCTTAGTGTAGGAGGCGTGGGCTCTGTGTGTCAGTCTCAGGGAAGGAGGCGTGGCCTCTGTGTGTGTCGGTCTTGGAGAAGGAGGCGTGGCCTCTGTGTGTGTCCGTCTCGGAGAAGGAGGCGTGGCCTCAGTGTGTGTCGGTCTCGGAGAAGGAGGCGTGGCCTCTGTGTGTGTCCGTCTTGGAGAAGGAGGCGTGGCCTCTGTGTGTGTCCGTCTCGGAGAAGGAGGCGTGGCCTCTGTGTGTGTCCGTCTCGGAGAAGGAGGCGTGGCCTCTGTGTGTGTCCGTCTTGGAGAAGGAGGCGTGGCCTCTGTGTGTGTCCGTCTTGGAGAAGGAGGCGTGGCCTCTGTGTGTTTTTAGAAATGTAAGAAGAAAAGAAACAACTGCAGATGTATTACAGTGACACACAGGTGGAGTCACAACATTAGTATAGCGCATCCTTAATTGATGCTCTGTTAATTCAAGTATTGAAAGAAATATTATTTATGAGGTGTCGGATTGGGGTCGTGTTGGCCTCTGTGCTTGTCAGTCTCAGGGAAGTGGGTGTGGCTTTAATGCCAGTCCTCCCCACTAAAGGAGGTGTGGCCTCTTTGTGCCGCTCCCAGTGTAGGAGGCATGACGTTTATGCTTGTCAGTTCCTGTAATTTGTTTTAATGTCTTCTCAGATCTTGGTGCTGGAGTCAGTTCCAGACATCAACCTTCTGGAGTATCTGCCCGAGATTCTAGATGGCCTGTTTCAGATCCTCGGAGACAGCAGCAAAGAGATCAAGCGCATGTAGGAAGTGATTTTTCTTTAAAAAAAAAATATATATATATATATTTTTTATCTCTTTTGCTTCTTGTCAGTTTTCCTGCTCTCAGATGCGCTGTAGTTTTAACAACAATGCTTGTTGTGTAGATGTGAGGTGGTTCTGGGAGAATTTCTCAAAGAAATAAAGAAAACTCCGTCCAGTGTGAAGTTCGCTGATATGGCCAACATCCTAGTCATCCACTGCCAAGTGTCTGATGACTCCAAGCTGAGTAAGTGGACTCGATGCTCAGTTAAATTTGCCTTAATCCCTTAATCTTCCTCATTTCAGAGCTGAACAGTATAATCCATATAAAGACCTGTAAGAATTTCCTAGTAATGTACCTTAGTAAGCGTAGTAATTTCCTGCTCTATTTCCCTCTTAAATGGAACAGATTTAACGCTAGATAGCTTTACAAATGCACAGTGCGATCACTGGCTTCCTAAAATCTTTCTCCATCTCTGATGCTGAAATATACAGTACTTTAATACTGTTTTGAACATGCAGTGGCTTCTTCATAGGGAACATAACACTAGTGAGCAAATTTATGCCATTAGATCCACTTAATAAATGACTTGAGGGACTTTTTAGTGGGGTTTCATCATGCTATTTCTAGCTAGGTAGCATGATATTAGCCCAACAAGACAATGTATTAAATTATTCTGAAAAGTCTAATCTCGCTTTCCCGCTCAGCTAACGATCTTATCCAGCTGACGGCCATGAACTGGATGCGGGAGTTTATTCAGCTGGCAGGACGAGTGGTCCTGCCGTATTCCTCCGGCATTCTAACAGCAGTGCTGCCCTGTTTATCCTACGATGACCGCAAGAAGAGTATCCTTCATGCTGACTGATTTGAACTATACCCATGTGTGCATTATGGAATTGTCTATGAAATTGCCTCCGTTGATCAATCCTTTAGTAAAGCTGTGTAAATGTATTCAAAGGTCAAACCTAAAATTTCTCCGTACTCGAGTAGTACAACATGCCGTAAATTCCCAAGCACATTCTAATTCAAGCTGATTTACTTTTAGTGACGCCACAAATTGGTGAATAAATGGTGAACGCTCGTCTCCTTCGCCCAGATGTGCTAAATCTTCCAATAATGCAGCTCAGCCACTGCAGTGTGTCCGCTACCACGGACACACATTAATGCGTCCTGCTTTTTGTCTTACTTGAATGGCTGGTCATGGATTTCTTTTGTATGGCTTTTTTTTTTAAAGTCATTAATTTAAAATGACCGGGTTTCTTTAAATTGGTGTGGAATCGGAATAAATAAGCAATATGAACTTGACTGCGTACTCCTCTTTATGTCTCGTAATGTCTCTTTATACGTAAATGTACACGTACTCGGAAGCGAAACGTATATGATCATATTTCTATCTCTTTTTGTGTGATGCTTCTGCAAACGATTTTGAAATACATTCAGGCATATCCAGTCGGATAAACGAGGCCCGACTTTATTTTCACAAATACTTGTGCATTTTTTCCTAACACCAACTTGGTGCTTACACGAAGATTTTACACAAGAATATTCTGTTCAACCGGCCGTTGGTATCGTGTCCTTAATCCATCCTGACCAGGCACTAAAGAGGCAGCGAGCGCCTGCAACCACAG
>JAQQZR010000002.1:23243238-23254385 GCA_030068235.1 Notoglanidium macrostoma
CTCAGGTAGGTTAGAACATGCACCCACACAACCACCCACCCACATACCCACACACACACACACACACACACACTCACTGCTTAGGAAAGGGCGTCCGTCTTTGGAAAAACTCGGAATAGCGCCACGAACTCGTAGTGGCGAAAAATATGTTACATCCTTAGTGATTTAGAACTGCCTAGAAAATAATTCGGAAACGGTTTAAAACCGTCCATTAATGTTATCTGGTGTTTTCCCAAGTTGATGATCTAGTGTCACCTTGATGGGCTAGAGGGCGAGTACGACTTTTATCGAAGCATTGGTGGTTCAGTGGTAGAATTCTCGCCTGCCACGCGGGAGGCCCGGGTTCGATTCCCGGCCAATGCACGGGTTTTTAAATTTTAAATTTTTTTGCATGAAAAACAATTGAGGTACATTTTTAATAAAGGCATTCCTTGAGGGTCCAATTGGGATCAGTGATACTGTGTCAACAAGCTTGGATTCTCCTGTGAAGTTATCTTCGTACTTGCATTCAGAAGTTTGCATACAGTCATCATGGGCATGAATGTCACTGCAGTATTGGGCTTTCAGTGATTTCTTTAAAAAAAAAAAATTTCTGAATAAGAATAATTGTACAACCTGTGTATTAATAATTATATAATAACATAATTATTGTTTTATTTATTTTGGGTTTTCTGAAATGAACCGGGCCAAAATTATACATACAATGTCAAAAATATACATACAGCACATCTACTATTTGGTTAAATGTCGGAATTACTGCCATTTGTTACACAATCGCTCCATTTTCACAGGCTCAAAAGTAACTGGTAATAAGCAAGGTAATAACAGCAAGGTAATAAGTGGATCTTTAAAGACAATGCATAGGAGGCAGCCTGAGTACAGGTGAAATTGTGCTGTCTGTCCTTTGCTAATAAACAGTTTAGGATTTTCACGCCCTCCTTACCATCTGTCTGCAAGACTCCAAAAGCAAGCCCTAACTCTCTCCAAGTTCACGTCCTGTGTTCTCGACTGCACTGATTAAGATTAAGATTCACACCGCCCTCCTTCACCAATTTTAAACAGGATGCTATGCTATCACAAGCCAGAAGGCTAAACAGCCGGACTGAGGGATGGCTACTAACTTTAACCGGCACTAGGCAACTATGCCTATATTTCTCAAATGCAGTTAAGCGTGTATAACAAACTGCATTTCATTTCCACACGTCTGGAAAAAGGGACTGATGCTCTACTGACCACTTCAGCAACACACCGTTAATCAATCTCTTCCTGTGCACACTTGAAGCAACTTCAGCCTGCAACCTTTGGAAGAAACCAATAGCATAAGGAAAGGGGGTGCACGACTTTTTCAAGTATGATTTATGGGACAATTAGAAGAATAGTTTAGACACATAGAATGATCAAAAATACATATTATGCCTTCATATATATACAACCACTGCAGTAGGACTGAGGTAAATAGCTCTAATAGCTCTTTGTCACAAAACAGGTTAAAAATCGAAGTGACTATAAGAAAGTTGGACAAATCTGCCATTTTGGCAGCACTGCTCCTACACTAAATGGGTCTGGTACTTGATAATATCATTAAACATTAATTATCTTCTTACACTCTCTCTCTCTCTCTCAGATTCACTAAACGCCTCTCAGGAGTCCGTGGGATTAAGCAACATCTCCTTCTTCACACCAACAGGGTATGATGATATATTGACATGAAAAGTGGATGATCTCACACGTTTGATAGATTGTTTTTTGATTAAACCAGGCAGACAGATGAGCTGGGTTAAACATATGATTATTATCAATGAGATAAAATATGACCTGCAGTGCAGGATAGTTATAAATATAGCAGTGAGAACCATAAATAATTCTACATACTACAGTGATGGGGTGGCGTGATGAAGCGCAGGTACTGTTACTACCTTGAAGTGAATTCTTTTATTCATGACCGCATGTCCCGAAGTGTTTTAACAATATTTTGTTAAGAATGTTGAACATCCGCGAATCAGATTAGTTCCGGTTGTCACCGTAACATTATAGCAGTTCTAAACGGTCATTCCATCACCAGCCTCTCTTGTTTTCCTAAATGCCTTTGCACAATTTTCGCTCTCAGAGAATGGACACCAAAATTTTTTATTATTTTTGTGCTCATTTCAATTTGGTTTTGTGCCATGACTCTCATTAGTGTCCTGAGTGAATGATGGAGTCGTGTATTAGTGATGAAGACGTAATAATTATAGTCGTGCTCTCAAGAAATGAAAGTTTTGGGATACAGCCATTGTTGGAACGGAAACAACAAGACGTTTCTTAATCTTATTTAAGAGTTGAAGCTGTGCAACTACAGGGTCAGACATTTTAGGATGGATGGTGGTGGAGCGCATTAAATATAATAAACCCATGATTTAAATTACAGCCAGAACTACTTAGCGCTGCTGTTCTGGAAACTTAATCAACACCATCTGACCAATCAGAATTGAGAATTCGTTAATGCTGCGTTATTAAATGCGTTTAAGGAGATATTCGGATACACCGGAATTCAAAGTCATATCTCCAGTTCTGAATAGAATACGAATAAGCTTTGGTGTGAGCGTGTCCTTTCTTGTCCCTGTAGAAACGACAGGACACACGTGACACTGGACCTGGACGGCATCGTTCAGGTTCTGGACAGACATTTACATGACTCTTTCACCGGAATGATGACACGCATCGCTGTGCTAAAGTGGCTCTACCATCTCTATATCAAAACGCCTCGCAAAGTAAGGACCAACATGCTGATCTCTTACGATTTACAGATTTATAAAACGCAGTATGGATGATGTATGAAACATCTGCGTGTGAAATGTTCTGTTTTGTGAATTGTCTGCAGATGTTCCGCCATACAGACAGTCTGTTCCCCATGCTGCTGAAGACTCTTTCTGATGAGTCTGATGAAGTGAGTGCGCTTAACAAACAAACAAACAAACAAAAAATGCTTGAATGCACACTCTTGTTGGACAATGTGTTCCTCAAGGGAGAATTCATAGGGCTGTAAAATGGTTCTACATGCATCCTCCTCTCATAAGACAACAACATGTATGGTTCTCCAAAAGGAACCTCTTCAGCTTCCAGATGAACTTTTTTTTTAAAGACTGTATGACATTTGATTCTTGAAAAAGAAGGGTTCCTCAAGGGCTCTCTGGCATAATGGTGTACATAAAACCTTCTATGTGTTTCAGAGGGACAAACCTACTTAGGGTGAGTTTAGAGAATGGTCTCCTTACTTATTGAAAAGTAAAGCTTCTTTGTTTTTTTTTTTGTCTTTTTTTTGTTTTTTTTGGCTTCCAAAAAAGCATTCTACTTGGAACCGTGTTTGACAGTGAAACCTCTTCTAGGGTTCTCGGTAGAGCTTCCTTCAAATCAACAAACCAGATGAATCCATCTCTTTTTGTACGCTCTTAGAAATAAGGGTTCCTCAAGAGGTTTTTTTTTTTTTAAATGATTAAAGTCTCTTATTTTTTCATAGCGGATCTATTTGGAACTATGTTTTAGGATCCTACATAGAAACTTTAAAGGTTCCCACAGAGGAACAAGATCAGGAGTGCTAAATATTACCACTAAGAGTTTACTGCTTGGCAGTGTTGGGCTTCGATCCCTGAGTTATGACATTTAAAGGTACTGCTGTTACATCAAACCCTTAAGAGTGGATCCATGGTTGTTTGACTGTTATTGTATGACTAAGGCGAGTTCTGTGGGGGTTGTTTGGTGGTGACGTCTTTTCCCATGCGCCTCAAATGTTAAAATAAACACTAATAACACTAACAACTATAGCTGAACCCTAATTAGCGCAATCGATATAGAAATTGATCAGATAACGCACACAGGACAGCGTGAAATGATAAATCACACAAATGACTCGCTCGGGGAAATGAATGGCCAGCTGTGTTCGACTAAACCGAGAATAAAGCAAGAACTTTCCAAGTTCAGCAGGGGTACTTAGTTATGGTGCAGCACACTCGGTAATGAAAACGCTGACAAAATGTGTGTTTACCGATTTGTTACCCGGTCACATTGTCCATTGCAAAAAGTACTTTGCTTATTGGAATCTGTGTAATGGTGTGTGAAGGAAATAAATTGGCAGTTAAACAGGTAGTTTGGTATTCTGAAGTCTGGAACAAACAGCCGTTTCAATGCAAATCGTTCCCTAAAAGGTCATCCTGAAGGACCTGGAGGTTCTAGCAGAGATTGCGTCCTCCCGTGCCGGACAGACGGAGTTGTCGGAGTCGTGTGAGGGAGCCAATAAAACTGAACTTCACATTCCAGATGGAGTCAAACAAGCGCAGAAACAGCTGGGGGCAGGTGAGTAATCAACTCAGCGACTCATTTTATTCTGCTTCACTGCACTCCATGCCAGTGTCTGTATCATTATCAGTCATTTGTAGACTCATGGACATTTTTAAGACATCAAGACAAGAATGATCTAATTATCATCTCCACAGTGTGACCGGTGGTGTGTACAGCATTGCAACTGTATTGAGGCCATGAAATTGATTCAGTGATAGAAACACTTTTTATCAGATGCCTGTAACTCAACAGTACTTGATATGGGAGTACTAGCTATAACTGTTGTGTTGTGTGTGCGTTGGCCATGGGTTTTCAGGTTCTAAAGCGGTGGACTCCTCACCCTCGACCCCCAGCATGAACTCCTACTTCTACAAGTTCATGATCAACCTCTTAAAGAGCTTCAGTCTGGAGAGGAAGCTTCTGGAAACGAGGGGGGCCTTCATCATTAGGTAAGACCTGTAAACACGGAATGAAGGAGGCGTGGCTTTTGTATCTGTCAATCCCAAAGTAAGATGCATAGTCTGTGTATCTGTTGGCTATAGTGTAGGGGCGTGGCCTCACTTCCTGTCAGCTCCATTAAAGTCGGCATGTCTGTCAGGATCAGTGAAGCAGGCATGCCCGACGTCAATCCTGGTAAAGGAGGTGTGGCCTTTGTATCTCTCAATCCCAGTATGGGAGGCCTAGATATTCCTAGGCTTATTATAATACATTCTTGGCTATAAGAAAACTATTTCAGTGGTTTTAAATATTGCTTTAGTAGGCACACGCTGAATAAGGTATCTTCTTTTTCTTCTTTATCTACAGGCAGCTGTGTCTCCTCCTACACGCAGAGAACATCTTCCACTCCATGGCTGACATCCTGCTGAAGGAGGAGGACCTGAAGTTTGCATCCACCATGGTACAGACGCTCAACACTATTCTGCTCACCTCGACAGAACTCTTCCAGCTCCGGAACCAGCTCAAAGACCTGCGCACGCCTGTGAGACACACACACACACACACACACACACACACACACACACACACACACACAGAAATATATTGGGATTGTGTTGTGAACGTGCAGCATTGGAAAATGACTTGAAATCCTTTTCCATAGAGGTGCCAGAATAAACATGGTAGAAAGATTGGTCAGAGATTCCAAAATATCAATGAAAAAACATAAAACATTTCTCTGTGGTGAATTGAGATCGAAAGATGGTCACGAAGGTGGCTTACTCCGATCATACACCCACGTGTTTATAAATTTAGACTGAGTGTATTGGATCGAGGGAAAAAATTAAAAATTATTATAAGAGTGCACTACAACATGGCAGACTCCCAAAACAGCCCGCTATATAGAGACACGGTTAAAGTTTTAAAAACATTTCAGCTTCAGTGATGTACAGAATGTCTTATTGACATGTAAAGTTCTCTACACTGTTCTGCAGGAGAGCTGTGCTCTGTTCTGCTGTCTCTATCGCTCCTGGTGCCATAATCCCGTGGCCACGGTCTCACTGTGCTTCCTGACTCAGAACTACCACCACGCGTACGACCTCATCCAAAAGTTGTATCCTTCAGTAACGTGCACATTTCACAAGCGTGCATACAAATGACTGCTTCTGCCTGGTACCTTAAGCACTGTTGGACCAAACCAGTGTCAATAAACAGTAAATATTATGAAGAACATTCATTTCACATTGCTGTAGCCTCATTTTAATGTCTTCTTGGATGAGAAACTCTCTGTAGAACCCCAGATTGTATAAACTAGAGACCAGGACAGGAAGTCAACTCTACTCTACGGAAATGTCCTTCTTTTGCACGATTATTCAGGCTTTCTGTCGTGTGTAGTGAGCATGCATGTGCTTTTTTAGTCTCTGCCACGAGATGGCATGTGCTCCAGTGATTTTTTGGTTTTTTTCGGGGCTGTTCTTCCATCACACGAAGTGGAATAAAATCCCATTTGCCAGTAATAAAATCATTATACACCCTATACATTAAACACCCGTGAGTGGCTTATAGGCTAGCTTTTATAAAGAAAGAGCAAAAACAAAAAACATAAATCCAGCATTGAATAAATAATTACATTTCCAATTATACATATTCACAATATATAATTCTTTTGCCATGCAATGTAGCTTGCTGATGGTTGCTAAGCAACATAGTGGACAAAGATTAGGCAATTATCTGTTAAGAACACTAAGTGTAAAGGTTTATTGGTTTAAAACTTGGTTTTAATTACTATGTTGTGAGTATAATGGCTCAGCCAATCAGATTTCAGAACCGACCATATTCGAGTTATAGATGATTTTTGGTCACATCAGTAAGATTTGTTTGATAAATAATTTGTTTGATAAACTGTACCAATAATGAATGCAAAAACAACAGAAATATGATTATTTCACTGTTTTGGTTTGTTTTTTTCCCCAAAGTTAGCAACTGTTGAAAGTTAGCTCCGCCTACATGGCACAATCACATTACATCACATTATACAACATATCATATCCCTGAAAAGCTTGCTTCCAGCTCTATTTGTCATGTTATAAATCATTACTATATACATGTCAGTTTTCTTTATAATAATTATAAACTACAAAGTGGAAACACATTAAACCACATTGGGTATTTTTTTGTCTATATTTACAACCTTAAATCTCAGAACCTGCATTCATGAAATTTTGCATGTTAAAACATTATTTTTGTCTGAATTTTGTACTGAAAACTGTTAAAGCCTTTATCCTGAATTTGTGCACAGTGAAATAAACATTTTAATTATAACATCATCCAATACATTGCAATAACTGTTTGTCCTTTTCTCCTCTATTCTCTTATCTTATGTTTTAAAAAAAAAAACTCTTCCATTCAGTACTTTGTTCAATCCTTGACTTCGGACTCATCAGTGGTGATCTGGAGGTGACCGTGGATTTCCTGATAGAAGTAGACAAACTGGTGCAGCTCATCGAGAGCCCCATTTTTACATGTGAGTTCACTATTATTCATATTACACTTCCATAGTAGTACATGCAAAATAACAAGTAATAACATAAGATCATATTGTGGCTTTGTTGGGTAGCAGCTAACTGATTCAGCTGACGGCTGTACCGTTTCTGCATCAGCGTAGATGCATGTCACCTGATCTACGTCAAGAATTACGGTTTAAAGTCTAGCAGCTTTGAGCTTGTGACCCTAGCACGATGGCAAAACGGAGCAGTTTGAGGGTCAGTGGTAGAGGAGGTGTGACAATTTAAGCACTTATGCAGCCATGTTCAAGAGATACACATGAGTGAGTCCATGGAGTGTGAGGAGTGTGAACTTTTACATATACTCTCATCAGATTATACAAACATGATCTCACTGAATATACGTCTGGAGCAAATTACACATGTTAGGATGCAAACTTATTAAAAGATAAATAATAAGATAAACTCAGAGCTAGTTCTTTGGCAGCTGCTCAAATTGATGTCCTTTCCTATTCAAAGTGCACATTTTTTGCTTCTGCTTGTTTTGTTGAATGCTTGTATATTGAAATGTATCTTTTGACTAAAAGTTTACTAATGTAAATCAGAAATATGGTAATAAAATGTAATATATATATATATATATTCCTTATATCCTTAACCCTTGATAATGTTCATTCCCATTGCATTGTCTTCCCCTGTCACTGTGTAGACCTGCGCCTGCAGTTGCTGGACGTGGAGAACAACCCGTATCTGATTAAAGCTCTGTATGGTCTGCTGATGCTTCTGCCGCAGAGCCAGGCCTTCCAGCTGCTGTCGAACCGCCTGCGCTGCGTCCCAAATCCGGAGCTTATGAGGACTGTGTGAGTCCTGCACTTATCACATCTCACAGCACAAGCCTTTAACAATGATCACACAACCTGAAAATATCACAGCTTCGGTATATCATGGCATTAATCAACCGATTAAAAAACACAAGCCAGTGGTGAAAGGAAATATTTATTACAAAAATGTCTTATGAAATTGAAATCAATATCAAACAATTCCCTTAATATTTTTTTTCTCAGGAAGAAAGGAAAGGAAATGCAGCCCACTGAGCCAAAACATATATGTAACTAATCTGGCAGTGTGTGGTGCTGCTTAATCAAAGAACTATAGTGTTTTTTGTGTATGATTTTTTGGGACATGCTATGAGTGGCAGCAGAGGTAGCAGTGTAATGTGTTCTAGCAGTAGTGGATTACACACAGCCTAAGGGATTTCAGTGCAGTCGCATTCACTGTGCTGAGAAATGGAGTGTGATTTAGGACAAGTCTAAAGGAAGGGGGTTGCAATTTTTTTCAGTTATCACAGCCAGACACAAAAGGGATGAGAACGACTGCAGTAAGGAACTCAGGGAGGAAAAAAAAAAAAAAAGAACAGGTAGACAGTAATAATGCAGGTGCAAAAACTTTTGAATTACCTCTGGCATTATCATCAAAGCTGCTGTTATAGAAAATGAAATCAACACCTTCAGACTAATCAGAATTCCTTCGGTTGAGGTATAATCCGTAATACAGATCTTAGTACTACTTCCGGAGGACAGTACAATGTTCTGGAAGGGAAAAAAATTGCTAGTCAGCATCTATATTGAAGACGATTTACGGGGTATTTTTTTGGCCATGGGTAATTCCTGACTCTTGCTATGTAAAAAAAAAAAGGTTAAAATTTAGAATCATCATTTAATGCATAAACAAAGATGTCAGCTTGAGATGCATTTTCATCTAATTAATTATCATTTACAGAGACGACTCAAAGACAGCCAGCGTCAAACGCCCCGCCCAGCCGCAGGTCGACTACAAAGAGTTGCTGCAGCACTTTGAGCATGTGCAGGGTAAACACCGCGAGGTACGGCACCAACGAGCAGGCCACGCCGAGCACCCGGATCGGAAGCTGGTGCTCTGAGCGCTCAATGAGGAGACATGGCACAATGGTGGACCACTAAATGAATTTTAGTGGATTCTGCTAAGTGCATTAGTCCTACTCTAGGAATGGAGGACTTCAGTGTTTCGTCTTTTAAATGTTTAAAGTGCTTTACCGTTGAGGAACTGAGAGTTGGAACGTATACAGAGATTCAGGAAACTGCAGTCATGTTTGTTTCAACCTTTTAAGCCAATGGTTATATCATCTCCAATGTTATGCAGTGATTTTAGCATAGCTGCCAGTCACGTTTAACAACATCGCTATCAACTATGTACCGAATATCATATGCATTCCCAGCTCAAGAGTCTTATCAGGTGTCAATATTGCAGTAGATATAAAACCCTGAGCATTTTAATAAAGCTGTGTGTGTATGTCTTGTTGCAATACCATATTTGCATATCACATTAATGGGACACTCAACTCTCAAGCAAATTAATACCACTGGTTTTGATGTTCAGTTCAGTTCAATTTCTCTGCTTTTATTCTTCTGCATAATACCCAATTTATGGTATAATCAGTGATCTGATACACATATTCTGCGATGTCTTATTTCAGTTGCGACACTGCTCTGAACCTTGGCCTTATGTGAACAAAGTGAATTTTAGTAATTTATCATGTTCTGAAGAGGTGTATGCAATAAAGTGAACCATGTGTAATCAGTTCTGATCATTTCTCCTTTTTCTGAAAATCATCTTAAAATTTATACTGTGTATATACAGTATGTGTTATTTATGTTTATACTGCAGCTATTGAACTGTTGAATTCAAATGCGACTGCTAATTACACATTTATATTAAAGCATGTTTGGCAATGCTAAATAATAACGAGCTGATAAAAAAGTATGCTGTTCTTTAATTAAGATAAAAAGACAATCACTGGTAGATTGTTGACGTATAAGAGGAATAAACGGAGGAATAGAGGGAAACGCTGTGATAAGAAAATAATTAAACTAAAGGTGATCACTGCATCACTTTGTTGTTTCTTTATTTAAATCCTTAAATCCTTTCAGGTGAATTTCACTGGTCAACGTGTAAAATTTGTCGCTATAGTGCATTCGTCAGGTGATACTGAAAATCTGAGTTAGTACTGAACATAAGATATTCATGTATTCGATACATTTTGTCCAGCTGATGGCACTGGTGTTGTATTAGGAAAATATATATGTTGTATTAGGAAAATATTGAGACTTCTGTATAAAACAAGCTCAACTGTTTTACACCGTAAATTATAAGCCCAGGTTCTGCATCATCCATTTTGCCCATTTCAACCTGGTTCACCCATTTCAGCTCAGGAAGGACTGTTAATTAGCTGATTAGTTGGATCAGATGTTTTGGGAGCATTAAAATCTGCTGGACAGGGGGCACCTCAGGACCAGGCTATAGGAGGGGGTACTCCAGGACCAATTTGTAGGACAGGGTACTCCAGGACCAGACTTTAGGAGGGGGTACTCCAGGACCAGTTTGTAGGACAGAGTACTCCAGGACCAGGCTTTAGGAGGGGGTACTCCAGGACAAGTTTGTAGGACAGGGTACTCCAGGACCAGGCTTTAGGAGGGGGTACTCCAGGACAAGTTTGTAGGACAGAGTACTCCAGGACCAGGCTTTAGGAGGAGGTACTCCAGGACCAGGCTTTAAGTGGGAGTACTACAGGACCAGGCTTTAGGAGGGGGTACTCCAGGACCAGGCTTTAGGAGGAGGTACTCCAGGACCAGGCTTTAGGAGGGGGTACTCCAGGACCAGTTTGTAGAACATAGTACTCCAGGACCAGGCTTTAAGAGGGGGCACGTCCGGCCCAAACTTTAGGAGGGGGTACTCCAGGACGAGAATTTAAGATGGGGCACGCCAGGACCAGGCTTTAGGTGGAGGTACTCCAGGACCAGGCTTTAAGTGGGAGTACTACAGGACCAGGCTTTAGGAGGGGGTACTCCAGGACCAGGC
>JAQQZR010000002.1:23263586-23292086 GCA_030068235.1 Notoglanidium macrostoma
ACAGTACATTAAACTGTTGATCAGTAATAATTTCATTAATAATAAGCGCTTTAGATGTGAGAGACCTAACATTCAATAGTCCTAGCTTTAGATCAAAGGTGCTGGCTATGCATTCAGTATAATCCAGATTTATATTAATTAGATCATTAGAACAAATATTTTGAGCATTTCTACATTTTTGTTTAACACGGGGAACAGACACAGTCTCAATATGGTGGAATAGAAAAATACTGAACCATTTCTGCAAGATTAACAAAAAAAAGTCAATACAGGGGGTTAAAAACTCTGGCAAAGTATTGTTACATGTATAAAACAAGTGCAGTAAGCTTATTGTAATGCATTAGGTACATTAACCTGCTGGAAACTGTGATGTTAATATGTTAGTGTTAAAATTTACAGTAAACAATATGCTAACAGCATACATGCTTAAAAACATCACTCATTTCCTATGTATTTAAATGGTACTGTACTTTATGAATCAGACTTTTGGCTTTTTGGATATTAAATAACATTTCTCAACACGTTATGGAACTCAGCACAATGGCCAGTAAAGGAGAAATCCACCCTAAATGACTTCAATATTTTATCAATCTAATACCAAAGCCATCCCATCAGACGCAAACCATATGCATAACAATACCAATGTTCAGGTGTGATGTGATGTGATGTCAGACGGATACAACCACAAACTCACTGCGTCAACCAAACTCACTAAACCCAAATATTTCTATATAAACATACTTAATGGTGTGTTCGTTTACAATTACAGAAGGTATTCATATCGAATCCCTGAGTACAAATCAACAAATGTGTGCCAAAAACACTAATGAAACGCATCCTCGGTGTAAAAGCGGATCTGTCTACAGATAGCATCGTTTCCTTTCACCAACAGCTGCTTTCATTTCCGGCATCTTGTCGGATTCCAGTAGGGATCTCGGTACAGAGCTCCGGTTCGTTCCTGTTTTCCTCATTAATGTTTCTCACATAAAACAAATGAGACCTGAGGAGACACATAAAGGAGACACATAAACATAAACTCACATTTTCATTTCAGTATTTTAATATAAACCAGATATAAAGATTTTAGAAATAAACTGTAATAACGGTAACAAAAAAAGTCTCCTGTATTAAAAATGATGAAATTTAGGAATGTATTCACATTGTACCACGTCAATGTCATTTCACGACAGCACACCACACTGATTGGTCAGTAACTGTTCCACTTTCAGTGTAGTTTAAATACTAGAGCAAGGCTTCACTGATTTCTGGTGTCATGACATGATTTTTAAAAAGGAAGAATTGTGATTATTGTGTGCAGGGGAAGACGAAAGCAAATCAAAGCCACAACAACCCTTTCTTCAGTCATTCCTTCACTGCAGACAGCTTGTCAATCAAATAAGCCATGCCCCTTGTTCATGACAACGTCACGGCTCGGGATTCAAATCATTCAGTGTCAAACTCCATTTGGATGTGCGTACACGCTGGAGAAGAAACATCATGTCTGGCCTAAACTTCGACATTACCGTTTACATTAATTAACATTTCTTATTAAATGCACTTAATCAGCTTAATCAAGCAGGCAATTTGAAAAATAGGACTGTAATCTTCGCCATATGGCGGCACGGCGTCTCTGAGACGAATCATCAGCGCTGAGCCACAAAAATGGACAAAATAATTATGCTTCTAGCCAGTCCTGACATTTTCATCTACGTAGTTTTGAAAAGAATATTAATCAATAATTCAAAGGGGGACTGCTTTGTTCATAAATCACACACACATTTTTTACAGAGCAATAAACACATTATACTGATATGCAGAATATTATTATTATTATTATTATTATTATTATTATTATTATAATCATCATCTCAGGTACAGTTCTCAGAGTAATATGGCCAAATATGAAATATGGGATATTAGTTTAAATGAAGCGAATTAATTTTGTGTCTGTATAGCAGTCCCACTGTCACGCATAATAAAATTCAGCCTGAGTTTTTGGAATATTTTTTCCTCCCAAATGATCCAATTAATATTAATAGCTGCCACTGGTTATAAATATGCCCTGATTCTGTTTCTTTCTGTCTCAAGTAGCTGTTAATAAGAACTTCTTGAAGAACTATTTTTGTAGCAGGTTTCACAGCTCTTAGCCTCTCATAGATCTGAATGTTTAACATCTGTCTTGAGAGTGCATGTATGTGATGCTGTTTATTCCCTGCAGTGAATGTTTAGTTTAAAAGATAAAGAAATGAAATCGGTCTTGTGTGTGTTCACAGATAGCTTCCCGGATATTAAAGTCGAATAGAGCACCGAGCTGCACCGTGTTTACTCCAGATTGCTTCCTCCTGCACAATAGTGGAGGCAGATGATTGTGTTTTCTTTTCTGACAACCAGTCAATCTTTCATTTTGTTCTGACACGGAGAGCTTTCCTCATTGCTGGCATTCCTGCGTGTCTGTGAACTCATTGTAACATGAACCTAGAGTTCAGTGCAAAAGTTTGCACAGCCTTCAGACAGAATAGAAAAGAACATTACTGGACATTTTCCTTTCCGGCAACAAGACATGTAGTGCGTTTTGTTGAACACCTGACAAGTTCTAGGTTTTAGTGAAGAAAAAAAAATTTGCAAAAGTATTGACTATACCATAGGAAAAAAAGGGTTCTTTAAGTATTCTGTAAGGGGTTTTTAGTGGTTCTTAGCTTTCAAAAAAGGTTCAACTTGCAACACTTTCTGATGACCTAATTGTATGGTTCTACATAGATCCTTACCACTGTACTGTCGAGACACTCAAAGAATCCTTTTTAAGAATGTAGATACCCTTCAAATAATGTGTTAGAAATATGTCAGGACCGTGTTCAGTTCTTTATAGCTTTAATGGCTCCAACAAATAAGTCAAATAATAGATGTTTGCCTAAATTCCTCATTCCTTCCTTCCTTCCTTCCTTCCTTCCTTCATTCATTCATTCATTCATTCAGGCACTTTATCCTGTTCAGGGTTGCAGGTTTGTTAGAAACAGCAGGAAAAAGGCAGAAATTCACCCTGGAATTGTGAACATCTAAAGGCAGTTTTAGAGTAGCCAATCCATCCACCTGCATGTGAATGTTATACTAACCATACAGTAAAAGACTTTGAAAACACTTTTAAAAGACTTAAGTCTGACCCCCTCTCACATCTGAAGACAGTCTGTCAGTCAGTCTTACACCAAATGACTTTTCAAGCAATTATCTATGATTTTGCAAAGACTGGGAATTCTGCAGGGACACCTTTTTCATGAGCCAAGACTAGAGATAATATTAAATATGGTCGATTTTATCAGAACTTCAAGAGGAGAAACAAAAATTAGTTGAAGATAGCTATCCTGACAATCTCACACCAAATGATCGAGATCACATCTCTAGCAAATCTTTCATGATTTTATTCCAATATTGGAAATTTGTCTGCGACAGTGAAACTGCGTGAGAAGTCGTTTGGTATAAAGCTGGCATTAAATGAGTTGATGGGTGGGTGAAATGGCCTGATTGATATTCCCACTACTGGGATTAATAGAGGGCAGCACGGTGGTGCGGTGGTTAGCACTGTCGCCTCACAGCAAGAAAGTCACCCACGCCTTTCTGTGTGGAGTTTGCATGTTCTCCCCGTGCATGCGTGGGTTTCCTCCGGGTGCTTCGGCTTCCTCCCACAGTCCAAAGACATGCGGATTAGATCAACTGGCTACTCTAAATTACCCATAGGTGTGAATGCGAGCGTGTGTGGTTGTTTGTCTGTGTTGGCCCTGTGGTGGACTGGCGACCTGCCCAGGGTGTACCCCGCCACATGGCTGGGATTCCCCCCACGACCCAGACGGATAAAGCGGTATAGATAATGAATGGATGGATTAATAGATTCAGGTGTGACCCGAACCCAAATAATCCAAATAAACAAAACCCCAAGCTAACTATGGCATACATGGCTGACTTCATTATGCAACAAAACGGCAAACAAAACACAGAATTTCCCTTTCACAAGCACACAAACCTAATCCCCAAACAAAATGGCAGTCACACCCAGAGTACAAAATCCAAGCAAAATAAAGATAAAATGGAAAGCACAAATCAGAGAAGAAAAACAAGCACACGGTTCACAAATAAGCCGATTAATCAAAATTTATAACAGCCAGCAGCAACTTAATGAGGGAGTATGAATTTGAAATGGAACGGGACTGCATCTGGAAAACCTGAAATGGACTCAGCACAGTCTGTACAATGCATGGAGAGAGAATCAAACACACAAACAGAAAAAAATAACACAAATGTGGGCAGTAACAAGCGGAAACACACATTCAGGATCGAATCATGGACCCTGCAGCTCTGAGGTTGTGTTGTGTGGCCGGTGTTGCGTGTTTAAGATGGCTTCCCATTTTTATTTCTTATGAAATTATACCACTTGCATGTCATGTGAAATGCTCATTACAAAAATGAGCAAAATTTTTAGGTTAGTACATAGTAAATGCTTTTAGGTTATAGTATGGGATTGAAGGTTTCTATGTGTATATGTGTGTGTGTGTGTGTGTGTGTGTGTCAGTGGTGTTGTTCCCTGCCCCACTGTTCTCTTAAGTGTTCTGTATTTTATGACCGAGTCATGCACTCAAACAAAAAGACAATATTTATTGTGCTTTATTTCTCTTACAAAAGTGTCAAAACCTCATATAAACAGCAAGCAAATGTAAAGGTGTAATCATCTGAAAAGGATATGGCTGTCCAGCATGCATTTATAGTGTCTAAGGTAGATTAATTGATGTCTTTTAGTAGCTCATTTTGTGACTCGTAAGCCCCGTTATAATAACACTGCACTAATGCGGCACTAAATTTCACTATATTCTGTGGAGGCAAATGGAGTTTCACATAAACTCAGTGGGACTGAATAAAATTCTCCCGGCGTCTCATTGTATGAACCTTGTAAAAGAAAAACAATAAGTGTCCGCTCGGTTCGCTCCTGGCCAGATACTATGAGATCTCTTTCACTATCACACTAATGTGTGCGGAACAGAAGAGGTCAGCAGTAATAAATCCGGTTACTACCGAACATCATGTGCGGAGGATTCCCTAAGGGAACGGGACTGAGCCGAGTTGCCAAATATAAAACTTTATGCAGATTTTCATGAATAATTCACGATGAGTGGGCTGTAGACCGTCAAGCTGTTACTACAGGAACACTTTCGACCCCTGACAGCGATTAGCCTCCAACAGTCAGGCTTTTGACCACTGTGTTAACCTGAAATACATTTCTACTAGATTATGCAACTACAGTATGTGGATCTGTGTTGTAAGCTTGGAACTGCTATTTATTACGGCTAATTATAACAGAACAGTGATCAGACATGTAGGCACACTTTTTCAAATAAAAATATCCCATTTCCGTTTTCTAGCTATAGCCTGTCATGGTGAAATTTCATGTACTTGAATGTTGTAAAAAACATGAGGTCAATTCCTAAACTCTGGTGCAAGGCCGGTCTTCGAGAGGACGTAGCGGTATCTGTTGTGAAAAATACTAAAGACATTGTGCTATAAATTGGCGTAAAACTCTAATTAGCTGCTAGCTTTGGACGCCGGACCTTTAAGATTTTCACCGTGATATATCTTTGCTTGTTTTTTGCAAACGTCCAACCCTGTTTCCGTGTCACTGTTTCAAACTATAAATAAAAATAAAAACTTTTTTCAAATCTTTGAAAAATTCTCCTCGCTAACGTTAAGAAAGCGTTCAGGCGTTGCAATGTGCAGAGAGCCAATCAGATGGCAACGTTCATGATTCTGAAGCTTGTGGGCAGAAAGGTGCGTATAAGGTATCACACAGTCTATAACTCATGAGTCTGAGACAGAAACTACGTCTGCGCTTTATGCTGGTCTGGAAATTAGGTTCGCATTTACATTTATTCGTTATGATCTTCTCAATCTCTTGGTAAGGTTATAAAAGTAATAAAATAAAGCGGAAAATTGTTGAATCCAGATTCCATGCTGTCTCATTTCACTTCAAAGTCCTGATTATCACATTGTAGCAAGTTATTGCATTTCTAAGGGTTTCACTTTCAAACAAAGAGGCAACTGACCTGACCTGACATTTCCAACACCACATGCTGCTTTTTTACTCCAGAGACAGACAGTGAGAGAGAGAGAGAGAGAGAGAGAAAGAGAGAGAGAGAGATATGGAAATGGAAAAGCTGTGACTATGACTCTCCATTCACAGCACGTTAGGATAATGAAACTGTTTTTGAAGGAGAGGCCTTCAAAAACAGATTGATTCTTAAAAACCTTTTGTTGGGAGCAAATTTCTCCTGTGCGAGGAATGGATGCTTGTAGCGCATCTGGCACGTGGGGTGGAAACTTATTCCCTGTAACTGATTGGTTTAGAGATCGGAATACTTCCATGGACATTTGCTGCAAAGATCATTCAATACTAAACAACTGTTGTCTAAAACAATGCACGTACACAGCTTTCCATGTCCGGAAGAAATGTCTTTGTTTTCATTACATGTTTTTCTATTACATTTCTAAATAAAAAAATTATCTCCATACTGAATCGGGCGACGTGATTTATGAAAATTAAACTGAGTCTGAGTCACGTGACTGAATATTCATGCAACTAGCATATAAATAAGCTAAGAACAATTATGGTTGAAAAGTAAACAGTCATGAAGTCAAAGAAAATTGTTTATTTAGCTCATTTGGCAGACACCTTCATTAAACTTTACAAAGTAAAGGTCTTAACTTTTAAGAAAATGACAGAATTCCTGCTTAGGAACTTGGAACAGCCTCCTCGACCCTGAATTCAGCAAGCGCTATCAAATCAACATGGCTGCTAACAGCAGCAACAGTAAACACGTAGCAGTTTTATTTAAAATGAGTATATTCTGTATATTTATATATACAAGTTTTGCTTTAGCTCAATTAACATACAGACATACATATTATAATCTATAGCACTGACTCTACAGTTCGCTGTTTTGAAGAGGAAAACATACATCATGCATTACAGTTAGCTGGCTAGCCTGTTGCTAACAAAAGAAAAACAAGTCGCTCGGTAGCGTGAACATACTGTGAAGTATTCTGAGAAAATATCAGGATTGAATACAATTTGCCTGCTAGTTCTACACTATTAGCTTGACAGGCTAATAATGATTCGGAACAAATGAGATATTCTTAGCCAAATTAATCTTTCGCACTTGTGTTAACTCGCTGGCTTTTTAGCTAAACGTAACATTTGCTAGCTAAATTCATATTTATGGATTTTTTCATATTTACATATTTAAATTCATAATTCATTAAATGAATAAAATAAAAATAAAACAAAGGTTCCACTTCAGGCCAATATTAGGAGTATTTACATTTACATTTATGTCATTTGGCAGACGCCCTTATCCAGAGCGACTTACATATATGTCATTTATACAACTGAGCAGTTGAGGGTCAAGGGCCTTGCTCAAGGGCCCATCAGCAATAGCTTGGCAGTACTGGGATTTGAACTGACGACCTTCCGATCACTAGTCCAATGTCTTAACCATTGAGCTACCGCTGCCCACTACTTATATAGTAGTACATATATAGCTGAGTATAATACAGATTGTATAATATAGTATAATAAAGAGTATAAAATAGATTGTGTTACTCATCTAGTACACATGCTACAGGTGTGCAGTAATTGCAGTACGTCCAGAAACTTCTGCCCTTGTAGTAAAGAGATGCAGACCAAACGTCGTCTCTCGCTCAAAACTCACCGCATGCCCCAGGCTGTAGGATAACTGGCATAAATCTGCTTCTATTAATTAATATTTCATATCGCAGGACTGCAGGAAACCCATTAAAACCTCTTTCTCTCTGTCACTCCCACTCACTTTCTCTGCCTCTGTTGTTTGATGTGAAGTGAAACTGTGACGGTTGAAGCTTGAGGAGACGGACATATCAGGGTCAACTTTGTTCTATCAACCACTGCTGAGAGCTCTGTAAAAAGGCTAGCAGGAACGGCACATAGCCGTGCCTTTCCAATGAGCTGCTGCCGAAAGAAGTTCAGAAACAGATTAGTCCTGTGCCAAGGCTAGATTTTCATTTAATTAGTGCTCACGGAAGATCAATACAGCCTGACAGTCGCTGGTCAGTTTAATGCACGGCGACAAGTTTTTAAAGCGTGGATAAGAATGAGAGAAGGAGGGTTAAGAGAGCTGCCGAGTGAGGGGCGTCCTTGATTTAGGAACACACTCACACACCCACGCACTCTCAAGTAATAGCACATGAGACTCTTTCTTGGACCATAAAAGAAATGTGCTTGCAGTGAAAAGATGACCATGAAACATAAGAAATGGCAAGGACTGTTAAAACTTAAAAACTTATAATATTTTCAAACCAGTGCTTCACATAAACTAATTCTTTTCATTAAATAAAAAATATAATACACTGTTACATATATTCTTTTACATTACATATATTTTTACATATATATTTATATATAATTTTATTTTTTTTTACCTTTACTTTTTTATTTAATAATGTATTACTACTTGTTAAAATAGCAATATAATAGATACACAATTCAAGAATAGTTAAACTGTTTTACAGAGCCAGCATTTCTTCAATTTTCTGGAACAATGTGGGACGATTTAAGTAAAACACCTTCCTCCATATGAGCTGCAAGTGATCCTCAGGATTAACAGTAGGCCTGCTTTAGCTTAATGCAGTGTTAAGGATGTGCTTTACTTCTTCAGGAGATCAGCAAGATATGCCAGAGCTAAAACCATGTTGTGTGCAGATGTGGACAAAATACACAGCTGCATTACTTGAGCCAAGTATAGATACTCCTGGTCAAATATCACTCCAATACAAGTGAAATTTTTACTTGAGTTAAAAGACTTGGAGGACTTGCAGGAGGAGGAGGTAGAGGACTTTAGTCAGTAAAAGGCATGTAACGATTCACCCAATTCATGATTCGATTCGATTTGTGATATTGGCTTCACAACTCTATTTTCCCACAATATTTTTAACATTTATTTTCCTATCTTTCAAATCTATAAAATTCCATAAAAAGTCATTTCACCAACGATTGCATAAAAACAGCAAGCTTTGTTTAACAAGTTTGTCTGAAATTACACAAATATTTACACACCTCGACATGCTTTCTCAGGTTGGACGGCGAATTATTGAAAGTCTGAACGCAGTAAACATCAAACGTTAAAATGATATGAATCTTCCTTCATTTCAAAAATCTCAAATATGGACTTCAGATATGGCCATGTGAGGAATCGTCTGGTCAGGAATCATCAATTTTATCTGCCGTAGCCATCACCACCACTAAGTTCAAACAAAAAATGCGCCAAGCACTTTGAACTCGAGCGTAGTAGTAGTTTACTGTGATCAGCCTATCATTTTATAAAAGAAAAGAAAATTCATTCGCTGACTTAAAAGCTATGCTGAATGTAACAAGTAACGGGAACCTTCATAGAACAGGAGTGGAGTCAAAATTTGTACTTTACTTAAGTACGGTACTCAAATAAATGTACTTTGTTACTGTCCAAGTGTAAGACACTTTAACATATGTCATAACTTGTAGTGCTTAAAGTGGTCGTAGATCATAACTTTTTGTTTATAATCAGAAACGCGATCCCGCATAATCTGTCTGTAATGAAGATGACAGGATGCAGAGATGATGGCCTTCTTCCATTGTAATACATTTATTGCATGTTAGACATATTTTAACTGTGGACAAATGAACAAAATCAAATCGATTGAGTTTTACAATGCTTATTATTTTATTAAATGTGCAAGAGACTGTATTAGAAAGGTGCCTAAATGAGAACCTTGAGGCACACCGTGTTAGACCTTTTTAGGCTCTGCAATATTTCAGGAATCCTTCGCAGGTTTGGAAGCAAATACAGAGCTTTAATGAATACAGATTACAGACAAACTAAAAACCCAATACTGCAGTTGGGAAGGTCAGGTGAGGTCGGGTGACCAGCAAGAAGCTGAGACAGGAAAAGCAATGATTAAGAGTAATTCAAGCTAGAAGTCACACTGGAAAATTAATCCATAAATATCACTCTTGAAATCGTGAATAGAACAAAGCAAGGGGCAAGAATTCGCAACGTTTCAATGAAAGCACGGGATATTTAAAGGGAGTCGGCATGGGAGGGAGTCGGGAGTGTGTGTGTGCGTGTGTTGTGAGACAGGTGGCGGAGACTAACAACAACAAATGAAAACATTGTACATTCAGTACGGAGAAGACAATTTTTTAAAAATGAAAAGCAGAGTAATGTAGGCTATATCAAACTAGAACACTATCCTTGAACAGATGCAGAGGTTCATGACACCATTTATCATCCACTTACAATACCATCCTGACATCTTTACCCCTGAGCTTTAAGCGCAATTTACACCTCCGGATGTCAAGTCAGTCACAAACAGCGTTTAAGTGCCGGGGAATTTTCCAGCACTCAGCAGGACTGCTGAAAAGCCACGGAGGAGCGGTCTTGCCGTGAAGATTAGAACCCAAAGCCACGTGCCTATAAATCTTTAACTTCCTGCTATAAATTTCTTTAGTTCTTACTTTGCTTTCTTTCTTTCTTTGCTATGCTTTCCCTTAGTTCTTTTGCAATAGTAGAAATGGTGGCTGGTATCAATGACCTTGAGATATAATGCATTAATCAACACTAATAGTTTCCATTGTTGAGTTATTGATAAATATTAAACTTTTACCTCCCCTCTAATATCACTAGACATTGCTAAATAGTCGAAGAGTTTCTCTGTACACAAAGCTAACAAAGCCAGCTTGCATTTCAGCATTCATTGCCCCGATTACCCAGATGTTGTACAGGATCGGGGGTCTCTCGGGGTATGTTGGAGGTGAAGTGTGCTTGTTTGAAATGCAAAATACTGATTGAGGTTTTGATCTACACCATTGGGAAATCTGCGCAACTTTATTTTGGGAAAAATATTTTGCCTCGTTTGTTGACGAACAAAAACATCAACACTGATTTGATTAGTCTGGAGCAAACTTTCATGCCAGCTACGTTAATTTACCTTGCATGGAGTAATTAGGATAGCGTTGTGGGTGCGTCTTGACCTACAGGTTTTCCGCTTTCCTCGCAAAACTTGCAGGTGTTCTGGAAGGGAATGGCGTCCCACCCAGGGTGTATTCCCACATCCTGTCCAGTGTTTCCGGAATCGGCTCCGGATTCACCTCGACCCTGACCGGGGTACTGAATTAAAATAACTGTAAGTATGAACTCACACTCTCACTGCTATCCTAATTAGTGTTCTACAAAGGCACATGGAGCCACATGAAGCAATTTAGGCTCATTAGCATCAGACTGACCTTCAGGCAAGGTTGTTGTGAAACGTCTGTACTTTGAGGACGACCAGCCGTCTTATCCAGCAGACGTAATCTAAATATGCTGGAAGTAAAATTTGCTTTTTTTATTTTACATGAAGCCAAAACGTCTTTGGGCGATCTGCGCTGCCTGTCAAAACAATCCTGTCTGTCAAGTGGAGCAGAGATGCAGCTCGGGCTGGTGTGTGGACAAACGATGTTTCATAATAGGGTCTGATTTTAATTCCTTTTTTAAAAACTTACTATGATGTGATTATTATGTTTGAAAGGGTTGTATTTAATTGCACAGAAAGCATGCCTAGGAATCTAGAAAGAAAAAAAAAACACGGAATTATTTAATTTTGTGGCTCTCGGGCTTATTTACATTCTGCTCATTCTCTTTACAGAGCAATAAAATCACACAGCCGCAAAATGAATATTTCATCAAAGAGTGACGTGCAGCGACTCTTATCTGCAGATTTTTGCACAGATCTCAAATTGCCCTTGTGTGTGTGTGTGTGTGTGTGTGTGTGTGTGTGTGTGTGTGCGTGTGTGATGGAAAAGTCTACTTAAAATACACATTTTATAACTGAATGGAGGTTCTGAATCTTACTGATAAGAAGCTAAAATGCTAACTATACAAAAAGCTAACAGTGACTACAGTCATGAGTCAATATTCTGAGAATACACTGATATTTATACACAGATTTTCTCCACATAGAAATACAAAGATGAGTGTAAATGTATCATAACAAACGAGGATATACTGCATATACAGTAGTAATAAGCCCCACTGTATGTTATCTCTGAAATTTTATTAACAAACATTCACCCAATGTTCATGTTAACTAACACAAGCCATTTAACATGAACTGAAACACTATTTTATATATATTCTACGTATGAGCACCAGTTAATGCCATGTTCTCATGTGAAAAGTGACTTTTATTATTTGTCGAAAACCCATTTTAAAGCAGCTACACCAGTATGACTACATTAGTTAGTATTCGACTTTATGCCGACTTGATTACATTAGCAATGTACAACTGCCTGGTACATCTTTAGCTATAATGGAGATGGCTGGACACTATGCTATACTATACTACTGGTTCCTTCCGCTCGAAACCTAAACTTGGCTTGTAAAACGTAAAAAGAATCGTCTTTTGATGGAGCTTCATTTCCTCCTGCTGTAAGAAGAGGGGAATAGAAGGATCAGGAAGTGTCATGTTTAGTGGAGAGGATGACAGCTTTTTACCAAAGTGAGATGTCTACAGTTAAAACACGAACACTGAACAGATAAGAACCTTCAGGCTGTTAGAAAACCACTTAGCGGAGGTGTAGGCAAACATCATATGGATGTGCTGCTGAGCATGCTGGGAAAACTCTTGCTGGGCCAGAACAAATACAGGCCAAGCGCTTTAGGGAGAATGAATACTTTATGTGGGTTTGGGAGAGTAAAGAGGCAGTTATGTTGGGAGTCAGTTGAATGAATGTTGTCATAACGGTATGCTAGCAGTTCTTCCTGCGAAGCAAAATACTAGGGAAAATATTTAAAATTAGCGGAGTCTATTTGGTTCCTGGTTCAATGCTGAGTTTGGTTTACCATATGGTGACGTTTTGCATGTTCTCCCAGTATCCGTTTGGGATTCCTCCAGGTTCTCTGGTTTCCTCACACCTCACCAAAACATCCCAGTAGGTGCTCTGTAATGGAATGGTATCCCAACCAGAGTGCATTCCCACTTCACACCCAATGTTCCCGGGATAGTCTCCGGATTCATCATGACCCTAACCAGGATAAAGTACTACTTGCTGGGATACATTACATACTCTATTAAAAAGGTATAGCACTTCAGTGTTCTTTGTTTATCTCTGTTTTTTTAATCAAAAAGGGATCCAAGAAGGAACCCTTAAAGGTCCACTTTGTAGGATTAAGATGACAGCAACCCCCAGAATGCTCGTCTTTTCCCCCTCCCTTTCCAAGCGTGTATTAGAGCGTACGGTGGCTGTCAGGTGCCTGTAGCGTACTTCCAAGTACTTACATTCCCACTCCCTCGCTTTTTCTGTACTAAAAATAAGTATTATCCTCCATTTTTCAAAATTTGGGTTCTCAAACTTGTTATCCAGCTCCAGCAAACACTGATTCCTCTTCTTTCTTCTTCCTCGTCTTCTTTCCGGATGCTTCCTTCCAGATTCGCACTGCTGCTTGTAAAAATGTGAAACGCAGAAATCTCTCTAGAGGTTTGTCTGTTCTGGGCCTCTGTAGCGGCGCAACATGGCGGCTCTGTGGAGGTGGACCCGCTCCCTATGTAGATATCAAGGGCTCATTCTAAGCCTAGAAACACACAACTATTCATAGTTACGGGTAATTATACACTAATAAAAACATACTTATGGATACTATATTCACTTTTTGCTAATAGATCTTCCTAAATCACACATAGTGGACCTTTAAGGAAGCCATGAAGACACATTTTGGAAATACAGAGTGTCTTAATTACACACAAATTATTACTCATTATTTTCTTCTTAATAGCGAGAATTACAATTTAGCGTTATTGTCTCAGTACTGGGTGGTGTAGAGGCTAGCACTGTAACCTCACAGCAAGAAGGTTCTGGGTTTGATACCTGGGTTGAGGGGGTCCTTTCTGGTGGAGTTTGCATATATGGATGGGTTTCCTCCAGGTGCTCAGGTTTCTTCCCACAGTCCAAAGACATGTGGATTAATTCAGCTGGCTACTCTAAATTGCACAAAGAGGCCCATAAATAGCCCATATGTGTGAATGACTGCCTGTCTCTGTGTTAGCGACCTGTCCAGGACCTCTCCAGGAAGTCACCTTGAATTGGCTCCAGCCTCCCCCGTGATCCTCAATGGATAAGCTGCATAGAAAGTGTATGGATGGATTTCTGGGTTCTTGGTTCAGCCTTGTAAAAAGAAGTTTCCATTTGGAAAATCTTTTGATAGGAAAACTCCCTGGATTAGGGTTGTACATAGAACTCTTAACTTCTTGTGTTCCCCAGTTAAACAATTTTAGTAAATGTGTTTCTGGTGTAAATGGTTTGTGAGCAGATTTTTCCGTTTGATTTTTTTACAACCTTTTGACGGCATTACTGCACATCCTGCTAGGGTTCTCTGTTAACGGAACTGTGCTCATGTATGCTATATGTGTTACATTAGTATTCAGTGCGCAGTGTTAAAAGATACTGTACATTTCATTTAAAGGGATTATTTAGGCACCCCTCAGATGTATCACGTGCGCATGGAGGTGTCTATCATGATGGACTTCTGCATGGATTTTATTTATATACTGTACTGAACCCTCACCTGAGAGTCAACACCAATATCGATGTTCATATGTCTTTGTTTGTTTGTGAGAGGATACAAACACACACAGACACACACACACACCGCTGTCCAAACAAACACCTCATCACCACACACCACACATCATTCATCTTCAGTAAGCACTTTATCCTGATCAGGATCCTGGTAGATCTGGAGTCTATCACAGGATCACTAGACGTGAGGCAGGAATACACACTTAGTGGGACATCAGTCCATCACAGGACACCACACACACATTCACATGTAGGGGTATTTTAGCATGGCTGATACACATACTGGCATGCTTTTGGGAAGTAGGAGGAAACCGGAGAACACAAAGATAACCCACATTAAGAATAAGCTTGTCAATCTTGTAACCCAAGCTCAGCATGGAAACTTGGAATTCTGGAGCTGTGAGATGTCAATGCTACCGGCTTCACCACCATAACACCTAAGCTGAAAACTAAACTTAATCAGCTCCAGCAAATCAGCTATTCTGCGAGATTTTCAACTTGGAGAAACAAACTGCATGATGGGAAATCATTTGCTGAGGAAAGGAAGGTGTTCAATACTGTGCTTATGCTATGACTCATGATGCAGTAAGCTCACAGTGCTGAAATGCACTGCAGTGTGTGTGTGTGTGTGTGTGTGTGTGTGTGTGTGTGTGTGTGTGTGTGTGTGTGTGTGTGTGTGTGAGAGAGAGAGAGAGTGACAGCACCATACGCCCTTCACAATAGCAGGTTAGATGTCACTTGCTTCAGCGCTAACTGTAATTATACAGGCAGTGAAGTGGAATCAACTTTACTTCACCGAACAATGTCGAAAATTGAGTTGGAAACGATAAGAAGTCACAAAGGTCTTCGAGTGGACAAATACACGTCTCAGTGCAACCGAATAAATCCACAGAAATGAATTTCTTTTTACTGACTGAGGAAATGCAAGCACTTTCCTGGTTATGTAAGCCTCACTAGAGTGAACAGAGCTCTAGTAATTAACACCTGCTGAAGTGTGGCGAAGAATAACAGCACTCAAACTAAATAAATACGAAAGCAGGATTTATCAGAAGCTGTTAAAGTGGAGCCAAGAGCCTTCGGGAAGTAGAGGAGCCACAGGACTACGTGAATCTGTTAAATAATACTATATGGATAGGTTTAGGATGAATTATCAGGTCTGTACTTTATTTCACTGGTTGCACAGCAAGAGAGGTTTAAGGGGTTAATATTTAATATTTGATATTTGACTTTTATGTATATTATATTTCTCTGGAAATATAAATCGACTGTAATAGATCCTTCATGAAATCCTGTTGCCTATTTAGTGTAATCAGTTGTGCTGACAAATACCGCTGGGCTAATATACAAAGGTCAAAGTATCAAATAAAAACCTTAATATTTTTATTTTGTGTTGTTCATTGCAAATATATGTTAAAAAAAAAAAGGATATTATAATCTATGTCTCTCTTTTAAGGTTTTCATTTGACTCACGCATGTATAATATATTGCACACTATTGTTATATACATATATATGTGTGCGCATGTGTGTGTGTGTGTGTGTACATACTGCATAGACCATTCACTTTTCTAGGAACACCTGAACACCTGCAGATTCATGCAGTTATCTAATCAGCCAATCATGTTACAGCAGCACAATGCAAAAATTCATGTCAACACAGGTCAAGAGCTTCAGTAAATACTCACATCAAACATCACAATGAAGAAAAAGTCTGATCTCTGTGACTTTGACCGTGACATGAATGTTGGTACCAGATGGGCTGATTTGAGTATTTTAGAAATCTCCCACTGGGATTTTCACCCAGCAGTCTTTAGAGTTTACACAGAATGGTTCGAAAAACAAAACACACTGAGTGAGCGACAGTTCTGTGGGTGAAAACGCAAGCACTCTTTACAACTGTGTTGAGCAGAAAAGCATCTCAGCACGCACAAAACATTGGCCTTGAGGTGGATGAGCTTCAACAGCAGAAGACCACATCAGGTTCCACTCCTGTCAGCCAAGAACAGGAATCTGAGGTTATCACAGGCACAGACTCACAGAAACTCTCCAGGTTGGGTGAATACGTGCCCATGATAGCCTTAGGTTCTTGTTCCTGGCTGACAGGAGTGGAACATCCTCCTGTCAGTCTCCTCTGATGTCTCTCATCAACAAGAAGCCAGCAGAGCCTTTGCACACAGGATGCTTTTTGTTTTTTGCACCATTCTGTATAAACTCTAGAGACTGCTGTGTGTGAAAATCCCAGCAGGAGATCAGCAGTTTCTGAAATACTCAAATCAGCCCATTTGTCACCAACAACCATGCCACGATTAAAGTCGCAGGGATCACACTTTTTACCCCCTCATTAGTTGTTGGGTTTTTTACTCTTCTCCAGCTAAACAGTGTTTTCTAATGTTTACATCAACAAAAATCTCAACTAAAATCTATATTCATGAGCCGCTGCTTTGTGATTTTGTCACCTAATGAAGTTAACAAAGGGTTTTTGATATTCATAAATATTTGCCATGTACACCATGAGGAAGTTGATAACAATTTGATTGCATTAACCACAAACTTAGTAGGTGTGTTTAATACCATATCATAAGGATCAACGGTATGTTTCGTGTCATATAAAACCAGTCCAAATCTGTGGTAAAAGAACAAACTAAATCAAACTAAATCTGAACAGTTCGCACAGTGCTTGGCTCTCTTAACTGCAGCTTGCATTTATATTTATTATCATCATCACTCTCATTAATAATAACTGTAAATATAATTGTAAGTGGATTGCTTCACACTCGGATGCCTCAGAATGAAAGTGCTAAATGTCCTAACTCTTTGAGAGGAATTAGCTGTCAGGGTTGAACAAAGAAGCATTCGTTATCCCAGACGTATGGTGCATCATCAGTAGAGTGAGACGCGGATCATCGGCGTGTGTTTATCTATTAAAACAGCCCTCATATTTCACTCTGTCTCACCTCTGCTGTCATCCAGTCATCATTATCCATCAGACCATTGTGTGTGCGCGTGAGGGGTGTGTGAAATTCACACACACACTCACACACACACAATTATTTGTGCTCTTCATAGAGTGGTGTCCCAGACCTCTCATAAACTCTAGCGAATAAAAAGGTAATCCATAATGATGACGCTATTCCCAAGATCTCTGATTTATTCAGAGTGCAACATTTGCAGGAGATGAGATTGGAGAGATGAATGATGGAGATCAAGGACAGTCTTAGTGCTGTGGTGTCTTATAAAATAGACTACAGGTTCAACGGCACACTTAAAATGTGTGGCCTGGGAAAACCCTTCACGGTGCATAAATTTTGACGTTTTATACTATATATAGAAATTCCTGAAATAAAACCGGTGTCATTTTTGCACATACGTCAATCGCAAATGAAGTTCTAGGAAAAGTCTTGTCACTTAGTTTTATACACAGAGCAGACCTGCCAACCTTTACAAATTTTGGTAGGAACGCCACACTTTAACACTTGAGTACACTGCTATGAATTATCACTAAAACATTCAAAGAGATCAGTCTTCTTTTCCTCCCCAGTAAAAATGGCAGATGGGCCACTTGACATGTGAATCTAGAATGATTGACATTTTCGAACTCTCTCTCTTATATTAACTGACACCCTGGAAGCCCCGCCCACCTCTCCATATCTCACATTAGTAATTTCTCATCTCTTCTCAATTTTCCCGCTTGAATGATGTGCTTATGAAGCTTTTGTTTTCCAGGCAAATGGAGACTGTTTTGTGTTCACTGATGTGAAATAAAATCAATCAGTATGTGTTCAATGTAGCTAACATTAGACACGTATATGCAGAATTTAACATCAGTTAACTAGATTTATTAGGGATGCCAGCGAGAAATCTTGGCAGGGGCTAGTCAAAAAACAGCCAAAGGAAAATATAACAAAAAAAACAAAAGTGCACTTTACAATTGATTTTCGGGACGATAATAACTACAAAGTGATTAAAACGCTGCTTGATCAGCGCAGTCACTTTCAAACAGCATGGTGTATGTATATACAGGATTTTATAATAACCACCAGACAAGTGGCAGCTCGCCCACCAAGCACCCCATGGCTACCGTTAAAACCCTGTATATATGCAAACTACCGTTTCTACCTTAGAGACATGATTTGTAAAAGGGCATGCAGTAGCTATAATTCATTTTCGCTAGGCAGAATACAATCCAAGCACACAGCTGAGAAGGTGAGTATTAAAGTGCTTCTGAAATCAAAATGTGTGTTTCAAAGCTTTTGTACCTGTCTCTGAGTATTTTGGTATAATAGTATGTCTAAAACAAATACAAAGGAAGATTGTTACAGTTTGTCATTTCTGTGAAAATTTTTGGTGACTCATCCTGTACTAGTCTTGCAAATGTCCAATAGATGTTTCTTTTGTTTGCAAACATTACGTCCAGGGGCAAAACCACTTCAGTAGCTGGATACAAAACCATGTAGTCATATTAATATTACATTATGTGAAATGCTTTAATGGCCTGGATCCATAACCTTTTGCGGTTCTTTGGAAAGGCATGTGATCCCCTCAGAATATTAAACATTTTCCAACCATCTTTTCTGCCATTGGTGCAGTTTTCTGCACATTAACAGCTTGTCATCTCTGCTTTAGGCTGTGAAGATTGCTACTTTCTTTTCACATGCATTTCTGTGACGATGTTGCACAGAAACCTGTCTATTAAATGCTCATTGGAACAAATTGCCCCACCCACTTGCTTTACAGTAACAGCATGTCAGCAGTAAACATGGTTCATCATTGTGCTTTTGGCTGTGCATTTTCAACCAACCAATTCAGTTGAGAATAAATGGCTGGAGTTTATTCATATGGAAGATACAAGATAGATACAGGATACCTTTATTGGCACTGAAGAAGTACATTGAGATGTCATTTGGAGCAAGCCCATAGAAGTCTAGTTAAGGGTAAAAAGTATATAAACACTTATAGACTATAAGATATACAACAATTGTGTTTTGTGTGTAGTATGGCTGAGGGCCAGTACAGTTCCAGTGGTGGTGCTGTTAAAAGCGGGGTAGTGAATGCTGTGTGTTCAGCAATGTGACAGCTCTGGGGTAAAAGATGTTCTGAAGCCTGGTCGTGCAAGCATACAGGGCTCTGAAGCACTTGGCAGATAGCAAAGGGGTGAAGATGACGAGGGAAGGGTGGGTCGGCTCTCTCGGGTATGTCCATAGCTTTGTGGCTGCAGAGGGTTTTGTAGATTTCTTCCAGTCTTGGAGATTATCAGCCAGTGATCCTCTGGGGCATTTGGTTAATGCCCTGGAGGGCCTTCCTGTTCTCAGAGGTGCTGCCTGAGTATCATGCTGTAATGTAGTATGTAATAATGGATTCTGTAGCACATGTGTAGAAGCTGACCAGCAGCTCTAGTGGAAGTTGTGCTTTCTTCAGGCTTCTCAGAAAATGAAACCTCTAAAGACCTTTTTTGGCCATTGCTGTCATGTTGATGGATCATGACAAGTCTTGGCTGATATGAGCTCCAAGGAATCTGAAGCTCTGAACTGCCTCCACCCTCTTAGCATCGTTGCTGGTGGGATGGTGACAACTGTGGTTCAGTCAGTTGAAGTCCAAGGTCAGTTGTTTCTTTGAGTTGAGGTCAAGGCTTTTGTCAAGGCTCTAACTCTCCAGATTCTTAATCTTTTCTCTGTAGGCCGGCTCGTTGTTGTTAGCGACCAGGCCTGTCATTGCGGTGTTGTCCGCAAACTTGGTCATAACTTTGGAATCATGGATGGGTTTGCATTCGTATGTGAAGAGGGACTATAGGAGGAGTCTCATCCCACAGATAGGTGGTGCTCCAGTGTTCAGTGTTATGGGGAGGAAGAATGCTTTTCCATGCGTACTGTTTGTGGTCTACCAGTAAGAAAGTCCAGTATCAAATTACACAGGTGAATCTTGAGGCCAAAGTTGTTTAGTGTAATGGCCAGCTTGTTGGGGGGATGGTGTTACAGCAGAGCTGTAATCAATTAACAGCATCCAAACATAGCTGTCTAGCTGTTCCTAGTGTGACAGGACAATGTGAAGGTTCAATGTCCTCAATTGACCTGTTTCCCCTGTAAGCAAATTGGTATGGGTCCAGAGAAGGACAAACTGTACAAAGCACTTCCTGTTTTGGAACAGGGATGATTGAAGCAGACTTGAGGCAGGTGTGGACAGTGGCCTGTTCCAAAGAGATGTTAAACAGGCTGGTGAGAACTGCTGTCACCTGTCCCACACAATGTTTCAGGACTCATCCAGGAACCCCATCAGGGCCTGCGGCTTTGTTGGGGTGAAGTGGCTTAGGGCCCATCTCATCTTGTGCGTGTTCAGGATCAGTTCACATGATGGAACCTCCAGTGGTGTCAGCTTGGTGATGGGTTGGCTGTTGTCCTTGTTGAACCATGTGAAGAAGTGGTTCAGTTGATTAGGTAGAGATGAGATTGCTGCGTAGATTGAACAGGTGCTGTTGCCTTTATAGTCCGTGATGGAATTAATGTCCTGCCACGTACCCTGGGAGTCTTAGCTGTTAAAAGAGAGAGGAGTTGCGACTGCGAGTTGGCAGTTATGTGACTTTTTAGAGAAATGTTTTTCCAGCTTAGGGCTGTTCAATGCTGGAATGTTGTTACTTCAGACTGATGGAGAACGCAATTCTGTCTTTATACACCATTGGAGCTTCTCCATCAGTAAGAGTAAGTAATACCACTCACACGTGTCAGACACACACAGTGACTGCTGACATACAAACATAAGGCATAGCTAAAAAAACACCATGACATCTAGTTGTCTAGGATATCTTCTTGGTTAAACAGGTTTGGCGTGGGTGAAAGTGGCATTAAGAAATACTCTACAAATGAAAAAAAGGCTATAATTCAACTTTAGTTTGCTAACATACCATCAACGTTGCTTTGGTTTGGTGGGGGTGTGGCATATCTATAACACTGTCGGCTGTTGTGTAAATCAGTAAGGCACTTTGTTTTACTGTGACTCTGACTTCCTGTTTCAAATGGAAATACTTTATGTCAAAATACAGAATCAAATTCTTTGACACAGAGTCCAGCAGTTTTTCCTTGTAGTCTTGGGATTTGCACTCAACGCTGTCTTGTCACTAGCACAGAACCTTATAAACACTGAGCCGACGCTACTTTTTCTCCCACGTAGGACTTGCTAGTGTTATTTTCTAGGATTATAAAGCAATGTTTTATAATCTGCCTCCATTTCACTGATGATTCAACCTCCGAAGCCAGGCAGCCTTGTGTGATTTGCGACGTTGTCCTCATGTTGTTTCCTCGGTCTTAAATCAGCAGTGTAAATGCCAAGCAAAGGGCAAACAGTATGAGTCTTAGACAGAGCAATCATGACCAGAGAAGAGCTCTGCAGATTAACCGCCTTAACTTTATAGAACCGTGGATGTGACCATGGTGCTCTGAGGTGTGAAGGAGGATGTTCCGAGAGTTTTCATCTCTCATAAACACATGACTTGTTCAGCTGCTAATGCCACCTTAGTTATGGCCTGGTGGTCCAACTGGACCCTAAGGCTAAGATAAATTTTATTGTGTAAACATGCTAATAATTCCTGGTGAGCAATCCGGAGAGGACAGTGATGAAGACAACCTCTCTGAGACACAATCCTAGAGGTTCAATCTCATGATTTTTCTGCTCTGTTCGCCAAATCTATGGACATAATTTCTGGCTTCTCTGCACAACACAAACGTAGGTAGAGATGAGAAATGAGCTAAAACAAACGTACCACCAAATTGCTGAATATACTTAACCTGGCAGAAAAGTTGTCCTTCGTAAGAGATAAATCAATATCATTTAACTTACATTTTGCGAATGTAAGCAACAGATTCTACTCAGAAAAATTTCCCAGTTGTGCCATAACATAACTAGCTAGCTAACTAAGCTACAAGGCAGGGACGATCTGCTGCACTGTTGCTTGTTGAGGATCCAGCAGGTCTGGCTGGTTCAGCATAATTAAAAGGGAAAACCAGATGGTAACATGGGCCTGAGGGCAACCTGGGACATAAATGTGATAGCCATGAGATCCTAATTCTGACGTTGTTATTTGAGGAGCAAGAGAAGAGCAGGGGCTAATGCAGAGAGGTTCCTCATCTGCATGCACGCAATCAATCTGCACTAGAACTGAAGTAGATGGAAAAGCAATTAATCAGCCTGCAGAGAGAAGACAGAGCAGAGTGTGTGTGTGTGTGTGTGTGTGTCTGTCTGTCTGTCTGTGCATGGTGAACAGAGGAAAGCTGATTGGCTATAGGAAGAATATTTTGTACCTATACAGGGATACGGGTATGGGAGCTTTTCAAATTTTAATATGAATTTCATATATTTAAATGACTAAATACTAAATATTGTACATGCCAAATAAATGTTTTAATATGGTTTATTTATGGTATAATCTTTTCCAGGTTGTTAGATTTAAAAGCATAATTTGCGCTTTCTGGTTATACTTTTGAGATGTAATATCTTTAAGAAAGTTATTGTTATAGTAATTATTGTTATTATTATGTAAATTATTCCAGAGAAAAGTAAACAGCTAACTTTTGCTGTTAGCTAGTTAATGACTGCCAGCAAGGTAAGGTTAGCATGACTTAACTAGGTAGAATATTTCCAAAATAGTTATGCTGGGCATTGAGTGTTAATGTCATTGTAGAAAACTAGCTTTTTGAATAGAAAATAAAAGCTTGTTTATGCGTTTGGCTACTCTGGAAGCTATAGGGATCCTGGGTGCTTCAGTTTTGGCAAAATTTACATAAAATCTCTATTTTTGACATTTCTAATTATTCTACATTACAACTCCTAATCCATAATTTCAAATTATATTGCTTTGAAGGCAATACTATTCCTAGCAAGTTCAAAAAAGAGAAAATCTAAATGTATGAATAGGCCACAGAAAAAAGATTTTCTATCTATAAAAAGATTTTATATTATGTGATGTGTACATAATTCAAATATATGAAATTCCTAATCAAATAATGTGCAATAATGTGAATGTATGTCTGTCATGCTAGTTCCCATCTTCGTGTTTAATCATAGGCACTAATATGCGAATTACAGCTACATCAAACTCGAGCCTGGTTTTCTGATCAAAGAACTATAAAAAAACACTGAGAGTTAAGTGGCTGTGATCATTTCCAGGAGTCTCTGCTCGGGTCATCTGAGTCCACAGACAGCTCAAGTACCAGATAACAAGGAAAGCTATAACACAATATATAGCATGGTACACTCTCATTAGATGCTTTTATCTGGTCCTGCTTCAGGAAGCTTGTTAATGATGTCTAGCAGGGACAAAGTATAAACTTTATTATGTGCCTTTATGCATATTTACACATATAGTTGCTGCTTGTAGAAAAAAACCCCAAGTGTATCAAAATACAAAAAAATCATTTAAATTTAAATATCAGCATTACATTACTGATCCTGGTATTCTAGCACCAGCGCTACTACTGCAAAATCTCATTAGCACTACAGATCTGTGAAAGGCTAGCTAGGACTGTTTGTTTAATTTGTCCCAAAAAAAAAACAGCCTTTATCATTGCTACTGATGGTTATGGTGTGGTTTCTGTTCATGTTTCTGTTGATAGTGTTTTAAATAATCGACATGATAAAGGGCGTTGGCGGATTGTAATCTCCCTCATCGCTTTCATTGCTAGTAAGCTGGATGCTAGCTAGTCGGCAAGATTTTTTAAGCTCTCGTTAACATCCATTGTAGCATTCATAGTATGTTCATTTACTTAGAAAACAAAGAGTTCCTTCATGATTTAGTGCAGACCATTATTGTGCTTAATAAATGCTGTTTTGTTAGCTAGCTAGCTGCAGTTGCTAGAAGTAAACTAGCAGAAATAACTTTACCTCCATACACTGGAGTAAAGCTGTATAACCACCTCCCACATACATGTTTAATAAGCTACACAGTTATTATTTACAATCCAGCTTTCTTAATCAACTAAAAATATTGATATTAATATTATAGCAATAATTAACACAAAGTACACGAAACCCAGCTAGTCAAATGTAGCCAAAAGCTCAAAAGTTCAACAACTGAGCATACATATGGTCCTTTTATATAAAGTATGTTAGCTTGATATGATTTTAGTTTAGTACTTTATGCAGAAAATTAGTTCTGTTTGTTTATTTTACACGCCGATTTATTTTTGTACATTCACGTCTATCGGGTGCTCCTAATAAAGTGGCCAGCGAAAGTTATAGAGGAGCGAATGACAAAGTGAACGAAAGTGACATAACAAATGTTCCACAACATTAATGTAACTTAAAAAAAAAAAAAAGAATGTGTCATTTTTTAATAAATAAATAAATATAGTAACCATTGGCAAATCTCAGTGGCATAAGAGGAATAACACACTCAGGGTCATGCTATTATAGGAAAATAATCCACGACTGTGTGCTATGAGGCAGCCGAAGTGAAGTTACCACCTTGAAGTTGCGTAACGGAAAGAATGATGTCTGTTAATGGTGCTGGCTGCATGCGTTTTATATTTCATATGCTTTGATTGAATTCCCCCTTGCGAGTAAGTCACTTTGGATAAAAGCATCTGCCAAATAAATGTATTTAATAATGTAATGTAATAACATACAGTTGGACCGTTTTCCCATGCGCTACATCAGACGCTCATTTCTTTAATGAAACCTGCCAGGGCAACTGATCTCAGATGTGGAAAGCTTGGCTCTACTTACGCCTCGTCATGAAAAAATGGGTTCCCTCTTTCTCTCCTGGTTATCATCAGAACTGTTTTTTACATCCGAAGTTCTTCCCTCAGAAGCAAACGCATCTCAAAATTGAGCAAGGCTCATCAATCATATGCGTCGCTGCATTTCTATAGTAAGATTCACTTATCGTCCACTTTATTAGGAACACCTGTATACCTGCTCATTTGTGCAATTATCTAATCAGCCAATCATGTGTTAGCAGCGGAAAGCATAAAATAATGAAGATACAGGTCAGGAGTTTCAGTTAATGTTTACAGCAAACATCAGAATGGAGAAAAAATGTGATATCTGGGACTTTGACCTTGTGTGGCGTGGTTGTTGGTGCCAGGGAGATTAGTCTGAGTTTTTCCAGACACTCCTGGGAATTTCACACACTAGCGTTTACACAGAATGGTGAGGGGAAAAAAACATTCAGTATTTGGCAGTTCTGCAGGTGCAGGTTGATGACAGAAGAGACAGGAGAATGTCCACACTGGTGTGAGCTGACAGGAAGGCTACAGTAACTCAAATAACCACTCTTTACAAACATGGTGAGCAGAAAAGCATCTCGAACCCTCAACATTCCCTTACTCCCTTGATTATGATGAAAGTAATTGTTTGTATGGTTGGTAGTCATTGGTAACAGGTGCTGACTAGTAGAAAAACAATCTTTCATGTGAAGCTTCCTTCTTATGAATGCTTTTGATTGGTCATGCTTCTTAGGTTGGAGGTAACCTTTTCCAGGTATAAAGTCACTTTTTCAAAAAGGACTGTTTCTTATGCATTCTTTTCCTGCTCTCAACAGCTATGTATTCTCTCTCCCTCTGTCTCTCTCCCTCTCTCTCTATGCCACATTTAATGTCTCTGTAATAAAATATTCAAGCGCAGAACTCGAGTCACAGTTTCACTCAGTGCATCAGTGAGCATCTTCGATAAAGCCCACCTCAAAACAATTCTCCCATGAGGCATTGAGCCGGCTCTGGGGTAGCTTTTACATTAACGTAAACACACACACACACACACACACACACAGTATGTAGACCCACACAGACTCAGGGATAATGCTAAAAACAAGATGATGAACGATTATTTGAGATGAACCCGAAGCAGCAGCTGGATGCAGGGGCTTGACAGCTGTGTACAATGATAGTTGCAAATGCTGCTGAATTTTTGATCAGGCAGTCACAGGCTTTAAAAGCTCACACTAAGCGATTCTAAAAAGCTCTCATTTAAGATGCCAAAAGGCTAAAAGTCTAGATCTGTTTAATGCATCATTTCAAATGGCTTTTCACGCACGGTTCTGGCATTTAAGTGTGAATAATGAGAACACACATTACTTCTCTCAAAACATCTTTTGTCCTTTAAGGATTATCACGCTCCAGCTTTCGCACAGCCAGAACATGTTCTTTGAATTATATATTTATATAATACACACACATATATTACAATGTATCTTTACAGTGTTTTTAGAAAGTATTCAGACTTATCTTGGGCTTAATGCTATAAGCCTGCTATAAGCCTGTTACACAAGGGTTTAGATGTGTTCTCCCTTTCCTTTCTGTCAGGTTGGATGGTAAGCATCACTGTATGGAGGGTTATGTATGTAACCATGGTTCTGTGTCAGGTCATTCTGGTAGGAGAGAATGACCAGAGGATGAGGCTATGGACTTGGGGTCACAGTCTTGAGCTAACAACTTTGCTATGGAGTAAACAGGAAAACATCTCTAGTTCTGAACGGAAATTGCTTTGGTGGCCCGACATGACAGAAAGTACAAGCTCATCTCTTCAGCAATGTTCAGTCAGGTTCAATCCAGACTCCTTGGCTGTGTTTGGGGACATAGTTATTAAGTGCGTTGAATCTTGTCCTGAGCACACTTAAGTATGTTTTACACAAGAATGTTTTGGTAATTTGGTCCATTAATCCTCTTAGTCACTGCTGCTGAAAAGCATCTTCAAAGCATGATGCTACCACCACCATCATTAGATCACAGGAAGTGGAGATTCAGCTTTAGTATAGTGGGCTGATGCTGAGACAGAGTCTAACATGTGGGAAGTAAAATTCAAGCATTGACTATTAACGCATTAACAGGAATCACGATAAAAGATACATCATCTGCTTTGGTAAAAAAAAAAAAAATAAAAAAAAAATAAATGATTTTGTTGTTCCAGGAGCAAACAAAAGATCCTGTTTGAAGAAATTGTAATCGCCATAAAAAGACCTGAAACAAACAAAATACTTTTCATGATAAATTGATCGTTCAAAGTAAGTTCAGAATAATGATGTTCAAAGTAAAAAAAACATAACTTTGTCATATATTATTCCTGTTTCTGGAATCGTGGACTTTTGCTTTCATCATAAGAAAAACAAAGAAAAGAAAGACTGGTGGTTGGATATCTGTGGAAAGAAATTCAGTTTTCCATGCAGGTCATGTCTCTAAAATAACTAATGCAGCATTATTATATAAGCTTTTTGATGCAAATTTCAGGCAAATTCTTTGCACCCTACTGATCTAGAGAGAACACTGATGAAGAAGAGCTTATGATGAATTAAGCATCAGGGACTTCTTAGGTGCTCATTAAGGTGTAATCTGGTAAGAAAATGAGGTGTTATGTTAATAAGATGGTTTGGCTCATTCCATTACTGTAAGATAATTCATCTACACTTTAAGATTATGCATAGGAAACATTCCATTCCAGTTCCTCATTTGCTGTTATTGGAGTCTCATCTTTCTGAAATTACACACTAGATTGTTGCTCTGTTGCACTGTTATTCGAAATGTGCTGCTTTTCTGCTTACAATCAACATCTCTACCAACATGAACTGAACGAAATGGCTTGGATGAATCGAATGAATCAAATGAAATGGATAAACATTTTTAAATATTAAAAAGATTGTCCTGTTTAGCCCAAACACAAAATCATAAACAGAAATTCTCAAGCCTATTACAGAGAATAAGATCAAGCACTTTATAACACAGTGATGATGAAGTCTCAAATCGGATCGGTCCGAAGGTCTGAAGGTGTTCATTACTTTTCTATAACAGCCTACCGCTTTATCCGTCTGGGTGGCGGGGAAGCTGGAGCCAATCCCAGCATCTTGGGGCGAGAGGCGGGGTACACCCT
>JAQQZR010000002.1:23309337-23329070 GCA_030068235.1 Notoglanidium macrostoma
GTGTGTGTGTGTGTGTGTGTGTGTGTGTGTGTGTGTGTGTGTGTGTGTGTGTGTGTGTGTATGTGTGTGTGTGTGTGGGATGTAAGTCGGAGATAGAGACAAGGAATGGTGTGCTTTGAGAAGTACCAGGGGTAGGAGATGAAAATTATTCTGCAAAGCAGGTAGCCCGGAGCAATGCTTTAGAGGAACAGGAGCCCTTAATAGGCTGAGACGTTGAAGTCAGCGCCTGCAGCCTCAAAATATGAATCATGAGAGTCAGCACAGCTGTTCTTGCTGCACACATGATAAGCAACAAAGCTAGCTTGTTGCTATATGATATCAAACAGCTCTTTCTGAGCACCAGTAAGTAAAAATGCTATTTTAACGTCTCCAAATTCATCCTTATATGTGAAGGACTGACTTGCTGAAACAGTCATTTTTATCTTAATAGCAGAGAAACTTGTATATGTGAGAATTTGCGATTGAGTTTCAGGTCTTCAATCATGCAAAATGTGTTAAAACACACATCTCGCTGTCAAATGAAAAAGGATTTTAATGAAATGTAACTCGCATGATTGAAGTGTGGGGAAAAACATACGACAAATGGTGCAAGCTCTGCGGGCTTGTGAACTTGAGAGCAGGCTGTCACATGAAAGATATTTGCTGTGTCACCTTATTTCTCTTCTCGGATCCTAGGAAGATCCTGTGAGACTGTTTGTTTATGCCATTTACTGCCATTTTGCTGTATGGCACTAAATTGGTATATTTTTAAGTACACATCATGTAGGCTTAATTGAGTGCAAGCCTTTATCCACTGGTGGCCAAGTTCACTGTGATAGTGATCTCTTGACCTATGTGGTGGTCAGCACTCACCTAGAAAAGAACTCATTTCTAGCAGTGACACAGAGGGACTGTGCTGGCCCCCAATGACTGTATATATATATATATATATAGATATATATTAAAGAACAGCACTTCATAGTTTTTTTATCCGTTTATAATTACATTTAACAAGTTAGAGACTCTGGAGACTACTGCTGCGCATTTTTTAATTCTTTTTTTTTTTTAATAATCTCAGATTATGTGGTGAATAAGCCGTTGCTATAGAAACACAAATGTAATAGAGCAAGTGCATTAATACGAACCTGTGAAATTAAGGAAAAAAACAGCATTAACCATCTACAGGTGCTGAGATTTCTTTTCAAACTTGCCGTTTGTGTTAATGGCACTCAGGTGTTTTCAGGGAGAAAATTGCAGAGCGTTTGGCCCCGTAGCTGTCTTCTCAGACTCACACAGCTGAATATTACACACGATTTCACAGAAAGATAATTGTGTTTTCATTGACGCACACGTTCCTCCTGAAGACTTTAATGGGACCGCCTAAAAAGAAACTCGCTGATGTAGTTTTGCCCTTTTTTTCCCCCTTACTCATTCTCCCAATCCTAGCACTGACTCAAGCAGAGGTATTGATCAGTATAATTACTTCTTAGCAGCAGGAGTGTGTGTAATGGAGCGAACGTCAATACTAGGCTCAAGTGGCTGCCGCTGATAACCTTGTAGTGTTCGTGTTTGACTTTGACTCATTGTTGCGTCTGACTGGTCTAACTGAAAAGAATATCATTAATGATAATGTTTTATGGAATATAAAATGAAACATTGCGATGATTAAATTAATATCCATCCATCCATACATTATGTATAGCGCTTTATCCGTCTGGGTGGCGGGGAAGCTGGAGCCAATCCCAGCATCTTCGGGCGAGAGGCGGGGTACACCCTGGGCAGGTCGCCAGTCCACCACAGGGCCAACACAGACAATCAGCCACACACGCTCACACGCATTCACACCTATGGGCAATTTGGAGTAGCTGGTTAGCAGGTGGTTAGTAGGTGGTTAGCACTGTCGCCTCATAGCAAGAAGGCAATGACCCTAAACCTACTGCTAAAGCTACATTGGAGTGATTTAAAGAGAAACATTTAAATGTCTTGGAATGGCCTAGCCAAAGCCCAGACCTCAATCCAGTTCAGAATCTGTGGACTGACTTGAAGACACCATCCATCTAACTTTCTTACATCTAACTTAGTTAGCATCTTAACTACGATCCAAGTGGGTAGATGTGCTAAGCTAATAGAGACCTTCTCCAAGAGCTGTACTTGCAGCAAAAGGTGGCTCTACAAAGTATTGGAATTTGGGCATGAATACTTATGCCTCATTTAGATTTCTTGTTTGTTTGTTTTTTTGCCCTAATTATTCTTAGTGTCACGATAAAAAAATATTTTGCACATTCAAAGTGGTGTAAATCAAGTACTACAAATCAACCAAAAAAAAAATCAATTTTAATTCCAGGTTGTAATGCAGCAAAATATGAAAAACACCATGAGGGGTGAATCCTTTTGCAAGGCATGGAAAACCTTTACTGAGGTCGGATAAAATCGGATAGTCTAAAGAAAAAAACACTCATAGGTTAATTATCCATGAGGATAAGATGACCAAGCTTTCATCTGAGTCACCTTGTTAGAGAAATCTCAGTCCTCGATGGAAGAATTGTCTCTGATTAAGACTTCGTCTTTGAGCTTCAGAATTTCCCCTGGATTACGTTCACAGATTATACGAAATAAAAAGAAAAACAAACAAAAAATAATTCAACAGAAGTGTGGATATGATAAATACTTCCATTATATATTTAAGGTGGCGTTAATGACATTCAGTTTTTGTAGCAGTGGTGCTGCATTTAATAAATACAGCTTCTGGCAGGAGTGCATATTGCAAAAGGAAAAAGCTCTTAAATCCAAGGTCAGAATGAATGAACTGTGACTATGCCTCTGGTTTCAGCACAACCAGCTGGTGTGTACATCTCACTCTCCAAGCAGCGCAGAACTCCAGAGATCATTTGAACGTCTAAATACAGATGCACACCATTTCCGTATTACATACATGCCTCTGGTGCATATATATAAGAGAGCCTTTTAAGAGAGAAAACGGATAAAAGAGAAATGAAAGAAAACATAAAAAGGCCCTTTTCTCTCAACCCATAACGATTGTGTGACAGCAGTAACCTTTTCATCTAGCTTTATAACGAGGAGCGTTCACGTCATTGTGATTTCCCTGAGAGGCTTTAAATAAGTGTCAGCACTGACTCACATGTTCATTTATTCATTCGCAATGCATGAAAAGTCAGGTCAAGTCTGATTTTCTTGTTTATCTCTTTCATGCACTTTTCAAGTAGAACATCATGGACACATCACAGCAGCACTGTGGCTCAGAAACAATTACAAAAAACTCACCCGACAGCAGAATAAGGCACAGATATGGCTACAATTTTTTATCATATTAATTCAGATTCTGTGAATATTTATCATGAGAAAAAGCAAGGGAACGTAAGTAGGTGGAAGTACGCCAGAGGCACCTGACCGCCACCGTACGCTCTTATACACGCTTAAAGGGAGGAGAATTCCGTTGGTTGAATCTTACTTTTAATGTTGTAAACTCTGGTTCATGATAAAAGTTGAGCCATTCAGGAGCTGAACGATTGGACGCTTGTTGATGAGCTGAATCAGAAGATTTGACAAAAATATTTTGACGAAACACAATTTCCAATCCAATGGTCTGTGTTTCCACGTAGTGATGTTATGCGATAGTTGGGTTCTCTCCCCTTGCGATAATTCTCCTCGCTCTTCAGAAAGGTAGCGTTTCTGTCATGTCATGTGACTTACATATGAAAAATGTGTTTCCATTTCAATTTTGTGAAAGATTTCTTTGTCGAATCGTCTAAAAAAAAAAAAAACAACCCCTCGTGCGAATGTAAACGTTTTCTGAGAGTTCTTCGCACGTTTATGTTAATTGTTTTTTAGTTGGCAATTTCAAATTGCAGGTTCATGAAAACATGGCTACCGACACTGTTATCTGTAAAATGGATAGCACCAAAAAAAAATTCAACACAGCTTAAAGATGAATCATTACTTTCTTCAGCATGACTCCATCAGACTCAGGAAGGAGGCGTGGCCTAATGTTTGAAGTGATTCAGACGATAATGCAGTACCGGGACAAAAAAGTAAAGAAGCAAACTGACTCTAGACAGCAAACATGACTTGTTAATTCATAATTCTTTTTCTAATGTCTATTACTTTCAACGTAAAAGTCTTAGTGCAATAAATTCCCACGGCATATGGCATGGCCGTTATTAGAAATTATTCTCTCTTCGGCTTTTACACATTTTTTCCCTACCAGCTTGACAGAGCGTCAGTGTTGTTATTACGACCGTTAGTCGGCTGCCTGAGAACGCAAAACTTGTAAATCCTCCTGCTGGTTTAGTAGTTAAGCTTTTTTAGCTGCTGGTGTGTTCGTGACGGTCTGGCATCGTCTCAGTTGGGTTGAGGGAGGGGCATTTATTAGCATAGGACATAAAGAGCTAAACGGGATCACAGATGGTGGCATTTTAGCATACCGCCTCTGCAGTGTGGAGTGTCACACCGTGAAGGGAAGGAAAGAGAAAGAAGGAGAGAGAGGGTGAGATCTAAACACTGGAGGACAGGAACACAAACACAAGCAAGCAGTGAAGAAAAACTCCTGGATAGCTCTGTGGCAGATTTCTGGAAAACAGCCAGAAATGATGGAGAAATAAAGGATTTGACCAAAATTAAGTTGTTCTCCCGGGAACATCAGTATTTTAAGCAAACATGAATAGATTTCACCAAAACAGCATGGAAACGTTCTTTATTTAGGTTTCTAATCTTGCCTTGGCGTCCGTCTACAACGTTCGGGTAAAATCAGTTTAACAAACACAGTGCACAAAGCAGCCGGTCTGCCTAAAGGCATTTAAAACCTTTGTTAATGGCGTTTTCACGTTTGAGTCTGCACTCAGGACTGATTTTGGGTTCTCCTGGGGGGTTCTCGAGGCTCATAATCACTGGTTTGCTTTTACATAGAAGAATTCCTTCTGATTCACAGATTGAGATTTACAGAATTTTGGACATCAGTTTTGCAAAATGTTAAGCAAAAGATTTCTACGGAAGCCCTAAGAGGCCACAAATTCACCCTTTTTTTATTTGGCCGGTTTTCTCATGGCAACAAATTGCAGATGTCAGAGCCAGAGGAAAATCATGGAGAGTAGTGATTTTTTTTCCTGTCTTTCGTTATATTTTCAGTTGGCATATTACATTAGCTACTTATACTTTCATTACCTGGATTAAAATGATGGATTAGCTGCTTCAGCAAGCTAGTACATGACGGTTCATTCAGTCATGACTCAAAGATCTCCAAAATTGTTTTCCTGACAACGGTAAAATCAATATACCTGTAAAAATTATCCGACTACAATTTAGCATTTTACGTATTAATTGATGAGCTGTACTTACTTTGAGTTAGCTAATGTGCCATCATAAGTCGCACTTCAGATAATATCGGTGTCCATCACTAATATCGGCAGGTGAGAGGTGAACCCACTGTCCGCTGGCTGTCCTGCAGTGTCAACTGTGACAAATTAAAGGAAAACCCAACAAACGATAAGGTGCTGCATCACCACGAGCCGCAGGAACAACTTCAGTGAGCCTTGGCATCGATTCTACACATTTCTGAAACTGTACTGATGCGGTGAACACCGTTCTTCCAAAACATTTACATAGTTTTCAGCATTAAACTATTCAGTGAGCCCTCCTACCCTATGGATATGGGCGGAGTCATCCTTGAAAAGACCACGCCCATCAGAGCAGTGGTATTTCAATATATATACGATAACGGTCAGTCAGACGACCTTTGCATTGTTTTGCATTTTTCTAAGGGGACAAATGGAGTCAAAGCATGCCAGAAAAATAAATAAATGCCCCCCCCCCCAACCCCCAGATTTTCCTTTAATTTGTCCCATGATTGTAGTTCAAAGGTTTAGACTGCGTTCTCGTTATGAGCTGTTCTCCTGAGACGAGGCTTGAGCTTTACCGAACTGTAATCATCAGCTATTCTCCAGGATTATCAGCTGGAGTAATTAGAGGCATTGAAGTGAATCATTGAGCAGAGAGATCCGTTGAGGCATGAAAAAGCTAGTTATTTAGATGCTATATCAGAAATCCATTGTGTCCACATACTTTCGGCTTTATAGTGTGACTGTTTGCCAGATAAACCTGATTTTATCTGCTCAAACATTTGCACTGAATGAGTCTTATTCGCGTCAACACACACACACACACACACACACACACACACACACGCCCGCACAATGGCACAGAGAGGAGACTGACTACAAACCATATGGTCAAAACAATTAATTATCAGTTACAGCGTATAGTGCTTCAGCACGGCGCTGTGTCAATGCAAAAATCGCTTTCTGTTAATGGAAAATAATCAGCTTCAGGGTAGGAGCAGTAACTCCACACCAGGCCACATCGCAAAACTCCATCTCAGATTGATCGTTTTATTCCCTACAAATAATACGAATATGATCGTTATCATGTGTATACAATGGTCTCAGGGCCGTGATGGTCCAAAAATTAGCTACAGCTTTGTTTCTCCTGTAGAACTCATTAATCTGAATGTGCATGTCTTCAGGAAGACCTCCCATGTTATCAATCAGACTTTATTAGGGGAACAAATGAGAAGTGTTGTTTAAGGATTTAAGTACCCTGCAGGCAAGGGAGGTACATATCTGCTTCCTTTCCTACTTTATAAACGCTTAAACATTTAAGAAACAGAGAAACAAAAAATGCATCCAAAGGGGACCCAGTTTAGAGTTGAGAGCTGGGTGAAATGGAATAAAATCTTACACTGCACTTCTCTTCGTCTTTGAGATGTAAGGTATTATTATGGGAGTAGGGATGTGAGGAGTTATTCAAATATCTGGATACACGGACCTGAAGGTGCGATTTGCCACAAAAGCACTGGAATAATTTGTTTACTCCCTCAGTTCACCTTCCATCTTTGCACACATACTGTATTCCGTCTGTGTCACATCACACCCGCATGTTCATCATTATGTCCTACATGCCGAGTTACAGGCTTAAACATGTGACATGGCATTCATTTTCAGAGAGTGCTTTATCCTGCTCAGGGTCATGGTGGATCCGGACCCTATCCCAGGAACACAGGCACCCCTTTTCCGCCAAGTTCCGTTCAGGTTCACGCACCAAATGTTGAATTTTTCGGAGCATTTCAACCAAAAATAAATTAGTTTGGAACCTGAAACGCTGCTTCCCAACTGGAACCAATAGATAGCTGGGGTTTTTTTTTTAGTTTGGAGAGGAAGCATTGTGCAGCAATGAGGAACGCAGTGGAAAAGGATAAATCAGACAAACATCTGTAATAACAGAACAAAAGCCATCTTGCTACTACTGTTTACTTTCGTTATGCATTATTCGATGCCCTCCGTCGGTGATGCATCCTTGATTACAACGGTTATGCTCAAAACTGGTGGAAATGTGGCTGGTTCGGTCGCTGGCACCAAGGTTCAAACAATCCTGAACGGAACCGGTTCAAGAACCCGATCCCTGTTGGCTGAAAAGGGGTGTGAGAGTTTGGGAAAACACACTGGATGAGACACCAGTGGCACACTCCTTTACACACTCATTGACACCTAGGGGGGGCAATTCAGAGTTGCCAAATCTAGCTACAGGCATGTTTTAGGGAGGTGAGTGGAAATGGGAGAATCTGGAGGAAACCAACAAGGACACAGGGAGAACATGGATGAACTTCAGATGCTGTTTTTTTTTTTTTATTGTTTCATTGTTTCCCATATTCGGCCTGTGAATTCCTTCTTACTTCCTGCACAATCCTTCGCCAAAAAAAGACCCCAATGTTTACGATATCCATAATCCCTGCTAATGTAATATTCACTATAATCTCCAATCACTGTAGGTGTATAATGTGAACATAGCCTTAGAGTTTGTTGTAAATGGAGCAGAGTCTTGCGAGAGCCCAATTTTAGAAACCCATTCCTGACCTGGTAGCCACAAATATCTGCAAATCAATTTGGTAAGCCAAACTGACCTATTTTTTTTTTAAACATGCCAATCTGCAGATGCTCTCACTCATTAGGCTCGGCAGGTTTAAAACGGTTTATTTATTACTCAGCTGCAACATGTTAAATGGAGGAGACCTGTTCATAACAACAAATAAAACTGGAAGAGTAAAGAAACTTCACGACCAGCCTAGAAGCTGATTAAAGGCTAAATCCTTTTTTTTTTTTTTTAAAGCAGAAAGTATGTCGGTAAGTTTTTCTAAGTAACATGAAAAGCTTCATTTTCTACTAATTATCAAGAAGGGTGCCAATAATTCTGTAGGACACCGTAAGCATCATGTGAGTACATGAGCTGTGCTCAGGTGAATGTTGAGGGCCCTGACTACCTCCGGGAAATAAAGTGTAGAATTTGTTGCCATGTCATGTGAATTTATGTATGCACATGTTGTGAAAAATCGGTACATTTATCAACCAAAGTAAAGTGGTGAGGTTCAGACCCTGGCCACATTCAGAAACCCAGCCTTGGTAAACTGTGAAAAAGGTTGAAAGTCCACTAGCTTCTCTCTGAGGATGGGAGGGAGGCGGAGGAGGATTTGGACTGGAAGAAGAAGGCTGACGGTCAGAAAATAGTAGTGAGTGTGGAGAAAAATATACAATACATAAGCTATTTGGAAAAGCCTAAAGGAAAGATCGATGATTATTGCCTCATGCTTTTATAACATTCTTAGCATGGGCCACTTCAACTGCAATTTCTCTGAAGGCTCTTTAATAAGACGTATCTCACAGCCTGTCTGCCTGCCTGTCATCACAGTCTTCTGCTATTCCTCTAGACATGTTAGACAGTTGCTTAAGGATATCAATTTTCTCCTTCTCCTGCTGTCTTTGCTTTGACTTTGCCTGCCTCATCTGCCAGTTAGAGCAGAGTACCGCGTTATGCGTCTACAACTTGCAGTTTAGGGTTTTGTACATTCTCCTTACGTCCATGTGGGTTCTTTGTTTCCTCACACCTCCCAAAAAACATGCCAGTAGGTGGACTGGTAAGTCTAAATTGCCTCTAGGTGTGAATGAGTGTGTGAATGTGTGTGTGGTGCCCTGGGACTGACTGGCATCCCATCCAGGGTGTTTTCTCACCTCCTCATGCTCAGTATTCCCAGGATAGATTCCAGATCCACCACAAGCCCAACCAGGATACAATGCTTGCTGAAGATTAAAGAAGGAATGAACGAATATCTCCATCACACCCCTGTATTTGCCAAAGCAGCACAGGAGAATTGAGAAATTCCAGGTGCTTTAATGAATATTAACAAGCTTTATAGTGCAATTTGGATTTTTTATTTGTCTTTTAATTTTTTTGGCCTTGACACCGCTTCACATGTATATATGACTGGGCGTGAGTGTACTGTGGGATAATTTATTGTGACACATGGTATTATCACCTAGCCCTTTGAGTAAGAGCAGAATTAATTTGTTTATGTATTATTTCATGTTAATGATGTATTAACGAACAGCTTTCTTAACACATATTTGACAAAAGCAGCATAAAATAAACTCAAGCTTTGCCTCTGGCTTCCGTGACTCACTTGTTTCAATTATTGAAAAAATAACTTGTGCTTGTTAAACCCTCCTGCTTCTCACTTCAGGCTCTTTGCAGATTACCTGCTGATTCTGCTGAGCTTTAAAGACCTAATGGTTAGATGATGGTGAACCGTTTAATGGGCCAGACGACTCCAGATCGAGTACCTCACAGAAGAGTTGTCAGGATGTGCGCTGGGCGACGGACAGAATGGGATCTGTCAGTGTTGGAGAATTTCTTGCTTTTTTTTCTCAGATGAATTGACAGCTTTCTATGAAGTCTAAAGTTTGAATAAGATGGCATTTGGCATTTGGGACACAGTCATCAGAAGTTTCTCAGCAGTACTTTCCACCGACCTTTATTAAAGGTTCACTATGTAGAATTTTGAGGGGCTCTATTAGCAGAAATGGAATATATACGCCATAATATGCTTAGGGAATTCATAAGTAGGTTTTCATTAGTGTATTATTACCTGTAACTAATAATCATTGTGTTTTCATAATCTTAGCATGAGCCCTTTATATCTACATAGGGAGCGGGTCCACCTCTACGGAGCCGCCATGTTGCGCCGCTACAGTAGCGCAGAACGGACGGACCTCTATCGAGCGCCTTCCACCTTCTGAATCTGATCATATCTATATGACTAATCTCTTTTTTTAATAAACATATAAGGAAATTTCTGCGTGAATTATTTCTGTGCGATTAGCAACATCGTTTTATTGCATTAGCATAACTGGCTCAAGTTCATAAATTAAGAATACCGAAAAACTGGGATTGCAATTATAATGCATTATATTGTAGCACCCTGTCTCCTTTTTGACCTTTTGTCTCCTGGTGAAATAAGTTGCTTCATTTGAACTGTCTGAAGCGTTGTAACTTCTCTGACCCCTGACACATAACATCCACTCTGTGTTCTGTGGACTCTCTAATGACCCTCTGATTTCCTTCTAAAAAGGGCAGAGCCATCAGATGTCTTTTTCATTTCTGCTAGCGCGGGACCGGTGCTTACATAACAGCTGTCACTGAGAGCGTGACCTTCTCCACTGACGAGAGGTTCACTTCACAGCCTGGTCATGTTCTCTGTCATGTTCTAATGTTCAGAAAGAGAGAGAGGTATGACAGATCGCTGGAGTTATGAATCGAGTGACGTTTTATTGCATTTTAAAGCCAACTCCAGGGTTTTGTGTCTGCCGCTCATTTGCAAAGGTATTTCTTCATGAGGTCTGAATCCTTCTGAGTTTGTTGGACATACAGGTTGTAGTGACTGAAAATTCTTTCACATAAACGCAGAGTGCTGCATAGCTCAAGGCTTTGGAGCCAAAATCATACGTGTCCTTGTGCGTTTCCTCCCACTTCCCAGAAGCAAGCCACTAGGGCTTTGTGTGTGTGTGTGTGTGTGTGTGTGTGTGTGTGTGTGATGCCATGTGATTAACTAGCTTGTATATATCCATGTCTTGTTCCCAGTGTTCCTAGGATTTGTTCCAAATCTGTCATCAATTTTTTGTTATACTCAGCAAATCTAGCCATAATTTTCCTGCTCCAATGACAATGTCAAACTCCAAGCTGGGAATTTCACACATTTCGTATAATATAATGTACTGTATAATACTGTGTTTTCATAGTTGTATCATTTTTAAGTTTTGTTTTATATTCTAAAGAATTAAATCAGCAGAATATACACGTTAGCTACAGTTCAGTAGTATTGTCGTACCGTTGATCTGAACAAGCCAAGATTAAACACGATAAACTTAACAAGTCTCGTTTAACTACGAAATTGCTTCACTCGTATTTTACATAATTTACTACTGAGAATTATTGGTACAGTTTAAACTGCTAGATAGTCCTGGTAGTTTTTCCACAAAACATGGACAAGATCCATCTGATTTCTCACGAAAGTGGCAGTTTGATTGACATCATGATTATCTCATTTCTAGAACGCAAACTTTTGCCAACATAACAGGATTCTGGGAACCGTTTTCAGTCCAGTAATTAAATCTTGCTCTGAAACTCATTGTCTCGTATTAATGTGAATAAAATCTGCTCTTTGTCTTGTTTGGCAAGTGGCCACTTTGTGATGTGGGAGTTACGCTCTTGTCAACAATGGGGGTTTTAAATGGGAAAGGCGGGCATGGGTTGTTCCTGGTTAACAAGTGATATTTTGATAATAATAAATGATGTAAGTTCTTGATTAATTGTTGCAGTCCATGTCTGAACCCTTGGATTTGTCATATTTATTTGAAGAAAGGATTTGGGGATTTGAAGATAAAGATTATCTTTTTTGTGTCAGACGAAGAAAATGTTCTTTTTCTTAGCCATTCACCATCATTCCTGTGCACGGATGGACAAGATACTGAGAAAATATGCTTTAGTGAAAATAAAGACAATACTTTACAATCTTACTCAATTATAATCGTAAGGCAAAAATGTAGTCAAAGTCAGAAAGTTGCTACTTTTAAATGTACTCGGGTTATAAAAGAAAAAAAGTGATGAAATGAATGAAGTTAGTCATGTTTCGTGTGAAAAGCAACTACTCCGTTTTGCCTGAAAACGTTACTGAATCTCTTTGCAGTATTTACAGTTAGCTAGAATTTGACTAGCCGTCCAGCCCATTATGTTAGCACCTGGAATCGATGCTAGCAAAAACCTGGCATTAGCAAAGAAGACAGGCTAAATTAAATAAATGTTGCCAGTTAATGTTAGCAAATTAGCAAAACTCAACAACACCTCTACATCCTTTTCTCAATTAGGTAGAGTTTATGCATTTTACAGAGGTAATGGCGGGGCCTCATTTTATCCGAGTCTTTGCTAACTCCTGTATGTTGAATCATTTTTCTGAGGTAGGGCCAGAGATACTAATCCTCAAGTTCCACACTGCAGTCTGGTGGATTATTCATCTTCAGATGCATGGAGAGCTATAACGCTAACGACAATGTGTAGCATGAGAAAGTTTTACCTGGATGCTAAACTGAAAGGACTGCATGCTGAACTAAACCCATTCGAGAGCTACGTATATAAAATGTACAGTCGTTGGCCAGATGTGTGTACAGTTGTTCCATTTCTGTAACCCTCAAGAAAATAGTACTTAACTATAGTAACGAGTTATGTTCCATCCCTATTCTTATGTCACTCATTCGTTATTTTAAACAACACTTTCATCTGTTACACACTTCCTAAAGGAAGATTTCAGTACGTCTCAGGCTGTGCTGCACCTGCACTGACTCATCCCTAGCATTGCCAGGGGAGCGATTGTCCTTGGTGGTGAACTTCTCCTGCTTCAGGATGTACTGACTGAAATGCTGAGAAAGCAATACCATTCACTTTCCTTTTAGAAACCTTCACCGTTATTATTAAACCGGTTAAATCATGTTCTGCAGCAGCGTTTTGGTTTTTCTAAGTGTGATGAGCTGCTAATGAAACACTGTTCCGTTCGAAAGGCACGGTTTGGAGAGAGACGTTATTCAGGTTTTGCATTGTTCTTTCGCTTCTAAGTTTAACAAGGCAACAATTAAACACGATTTGGTGTTGCTGTGTAAAGAACAAACCAGCAGCTGTGAAAACAAAAGCATCTGAAACACCAATTATTCCAGAAACGCAGGCATTGGTTTATGGGTCTGTGCTTTTTATCAGTGCTGGAGAGGATCATTGGATTCTGATTGCAGTGTAAAGTACTCTAAAGTCGACCACTGAGGTGCTTTACATTATTTTCTTCCCGGGAATAGTGAATGCAGGAGATCGATTTCAACCAGACCGAGTGGTCACAATGAAAGGTCATTTATAACATAACCTGTACAAAAAAAAGCATAAATGTAAAGGTGTTTATGATATTTAACAGCTTACTTTTACATATGTATGTTAGGCAGTATTGAACCGTAGTGGCTGCTTTTTTCTACCAAAACTTATGAAAAAGGTAAGTGTTGGTATACAAGTTGTGACCACAACTTTTCTTTGATATACAAAACCGCAACCGCAACCACTTATGTTTGGATATATTTCCAAAATAGTAATCGTATTTCTACCTTGGCTATGTTTTGTCACTATTGAACAACAAGGGATTTTTTTCCCTTCAAATAAAGGTTGGATTTCTGCCATATTGTCAATATGAGATTAAGCTAATTAATCACTATTATGTAAATTTCTACCCATAATTTTAAGTACACATTGACCAAGGGTGCCAAAAATTCTGAAGTTAACCACATGGGGGCAGTTTATGAAGAATGACTTAATAAACAAGCAGGTACACAGAGTAAAATTCTACATATTAGGCAATTAGACAAGCGTTTATTACCAGTTAAGAACTCAGTGATAAACAGCAGAGGTTTAAAGTAAATTAAAAGTGTTTAATAAATTTAATACCATATGTGTCTCTGAACAGAAAATAATCCACAGTTAAAAATTTTTTTTTATATATGCACAGTATGATTTTGGAGGTGAAATCATTTTACATGCATTAAATCTGCTTGAGTCAAGGAGAATTTCAAGCTGTCCCCAGGTGCATTGTGGGTCTGTACGTGGGCAGGTGGCCACGCTGGACTGTGAGCTTTTCTGGCAGCTATTGGCTAGGCTTCAGGCTAAATCTTTCGGCAAGATGGATAATGTGGGCTGGGTGTAGAGAGCTGATCCACACTGGAATACAGCAGAGAAACCTATTTGCACAGGAGAGTAAAAGCAGTGCTTAACTTTGTAGGACCTCTGCAGCGATGTCAAGAGTTTCCTCTGGAGTATAGCGGCCTTCACACGTGAGTACGTCCCCAGGCGTGCATCGCATACGACCAAATGATCCACGTAAACCTCTGCTCTAAGATACCCCAAGCAACAAAGCAAGATAGGTGAGGATATACACGTCGAGTGAACATGGAAAAAGGTTTTACGAAGGAATATGCAAAATGTAATAAGCAAAAGGAATTAAAAACAACACTGAATATGTTCAGAGACGTGTATGTGTGTAATGTGAACAATATGCAAAAACGAAAATCTGCAGAAAGAGTGTACAGTATGTACCATGTAGTATGAATAATGAATGAGTATGCATATGTAGGAGTTGTACGGCGAGGAGAAATAAGTATTCATAGACTTTTGTTTTTGTTATTTAATATACTTCCAGTGCATATATCCACTTCAGATTTACACACACAATGTGTTTTGTCCTAACAAATATATGTTTAAAAACTGAAAGTATTCGGACAGCACACATTACTAACATTAGCACTCGTTTGCAAAGCTCTTGTTGGTAATTACAGCATTTCGAAGTAATTCGCTTTTTTTTTTCCAGCATCGTGGCTCAATTTTGGCCAATCTTTCTTGCAAATCGACTTCAAATCCCCACGAATATAAGGAGCGTTCAGATGAACTCGCAATTTCAAAATCCACCACAAATTAAACTTTTCATTATATGCACCATCTACTCTAGAAGCCAGAAGTTATTTTAGTTGTATGTTTGGGGTCATTGTCTTGCTGATGAGATTAAATTCTCCTGTAATATGTCGCAGTACATTGTTCTATTCACATTCACATTTCCTGTGCTGATGCGTAATGCCCTAGTACCACTTGCAGAGAAGCGGCCACACACCATGATGCTCCCACCACCGCGTTTCATTATGAGTATGGTGCTTTTCAGATCATACACACAACCCTTCTTTCTCCAAACACTTGACTTGACTTGAGAAGCAGAATCAGAGTGGATAAAATTCAAATGTTACCCAACCCCGCTGCTGACTTCTCTGTCTTTTTCCTTCCTAATCATTAGTTATTGTAAAATCTTGTATGGCAGAACTGTCCAGGGACAAATATTTGTGGTTCCATGAACTTTTCACATGTATATTACTGAACCACTTATACTGAGAGGGATGTGGTCTGTAGCTTTTTCTATTCGGTTGTTGTTTACGTTTGTTGTCCCTGAGAACTTCTGGAAGCTCCTCCACTGTAACAATGATGGCTACCTGTTGCATGAAATCTTCCCTAACATTGAGTCTCAACTGCAACTGGATATTAAGATGTATAGCAATGTTTTTGCTGCATTCATATCTAGAACTGGATATTAAGATGTATGGCACTGTTGAGCACAGACGTCCTCCAAGCACAAATGCTGTATCTCGCAGCGTTAGTGAGCGGGAACTAAACTCGTCGAGCCGCCCCGTGAGTTGGATCCGTCCCAAAATGCATTGGGTTGTTCCTTGGCCCATGCTACACCCTTCCACCAAGTTATTTGAAAATTGGTCTTGTAGGTTTTGCGTAATCCTGCTTAGAGCCAAACAGGCACGCAAACAAACCGCACCAAAAAACGTGACCTCCTTGGCTGAGGTAATAACAAAAAGTGTGTGAATGTGTGTTTTCCCCTCACTGTTGTGCATTTTCTCAACCCTTGTAGTTTCAATGTCAAGTTACTGATAGATTTAGATTTTAGCCTCATATCTAATATCACGACAGCCATCACTGGACCCCGAGTAATTACAGCATCATCCGGAAACATAATCTTGTGCTTTTCAGACAGGTTTTTATATCTTTCAGACAATAACACAAGCCTTGATTTGGTTCATGTATGTCAATACATATAGGGTTGTGTCTGGAGGTGGTGAGATTTAGTCAGCTGCTTTTTGACTGATTGGTTCCATATCTACGTCAGCGTAGGAGATTTTATGCTGTTATATTGCTCCCACTCACAGAGTGATTTAGGACGGATAACAAGCTTAAAGGATTACCAAGCGCAAGGAGTATTTATCGGCCAACGGACAATAAAACCAGCTCAGTACCCAATATCAAAACTCTCAAGGCTCAAGGATCCTAAACTTCGCATCAAAGTGGAGTAAAAGTTTCAAGTTCAAAGATAAACACAGTCGACTTTGGATAACGTTAATGTGAGAGTGTCAGATCATTTAATCACGCAAGGCGAGTTGTGGAATCGTTCAAAATCGAATCCGTGTCCCAGCAATAGGATGCACAGTTTTTAGCAAATGACACGACCAGCTGTGTTTACTCAGACTTCCTGTCCAGCAGCTGATGGAGTTATTCGGAGTGATGAAGAGACATTCAATCAGCAATGAGCCTGATCAGGATTTCAGCACGGATGCTGATTTCTTCTGCGCTTTCCTCTGCCAGACACAAACAAAGCACACTGAATCGTTATTATTTCTTGCACTTTCTCTCTAGGGCTGAGAAAAATTCTCATCTGAGTTCTCTCTTGAAACAATTCTGCATTGTGCGTCAATCTCCATAATCAGATTTTTTCAAAGAAATAATGCAATTCAGATCAAATAAAAAAAATAAATAAAAAAAAAACCAACAACAACACATAATGAAAATAGATTTATTTTGGGAACTTTTCAAAATGAAATAAGTAAATTTTTAATTAAATGTATTCTAGCGCGACCAAATATGCGGTAAAACCTTTTCACGTGTCGCGTGCGTTTGAGAACGTGCTCGGTGTTGCACAAGCTGGAGCCGAGGTCGGCGTTTTCCTTTGTGTTTTATGAAGCAAAAATTGTCCATGCAATAAAAAAAAAATGCCTTTGAATAGAGTAGAGATGTATTGAGAATCTTTTTATAATTGCGTCATGACACTGAATCGAAATCTCATTGTATTGTAGAGATACTAAAGATTCCAAAACCCTATTAGTCTCTCACACAACACACACACTTTTCCATGAAAAACACGATGACCATGAAGGCATTTATGTAATGTTTTCTTAAATAGGCTCTTGAACGCAGTGCTCCAGGTCATAGATTTTCTGTGTGTGTGTGTGTGTGTGTGTGTGTGTGTGTGTTTGAGAACGGAGTTTGAAGGCAGTATGGATCAGCAGTGTTTAGCTCGAGGTCACTGATGCCGGCTGTGTGACTTCAGGACCTGGTGAATCTCTTGTCAGGAGACAGTCAGACATCATTTAGGGTCACGGCCTGAAGTGTTGTATTCCTCTAATACCACAGCCGAGTATTGCAGAGTATTACAATTTCATCTACCGAAGAACAGCGTTGCTATGGAAACAAGTTGTTTCCTGTTCTCACTTACGTTATAGCAGCTATAAACCTGTCTTTTTTCTCTCTCTTTAAGGTTAGTAAGACAGAAAAACCTTGTCATGAAATGCTTGTCATGTTGCTGAGTAACTCTTTTGTCCTGAAAGTTTATAGTTACAGGAAGTTTCGACTCTGACACTGGAGACTCCTTCCATAGATGTTAAATCATGTTTAAAATGGGACGTCTAACATGTTCACATAGGTGTGATCGCAATGTGTCCACATACTTTTGGTCATATAGTGAAACATGCATTATTATTATTATTATTATTATTAATTTCTGCAGTAGTAATTACATTCCATCTCCATTCAACTAATTATACTCTGTTCATGAAAATGGTTTGGCAATATTCCAGTCTAACGAGACTCATAAATAAGCAAAATATTTCTCTGATTTATTCAGCGATACACTGAAATAAATTGTACTTCCACGAAACCTTGCCTGAAACCAAAAGCACAGTGCCTGTCTGCTTTTAAATGAACTGATTGTAATCATTTCTTATTCATTTCATTTTATTTTCTTGTCTTCATTTATGTTGCTTTTTTGTGCTATATGCTCAGTTTATTGTACGGTTTAATTTACAGGATGACCCATCAAGTCCAGCATCATAGGGTTAATGTAGATTTTTTTTTTTTTTAGATTTGACAGGAAGAACAAATTCAAATACTTTCTACTCGCAGGATGTCGAAGTCATGTGTGTATTGAGGAAAATGGTGGACATGATCTAAGGAAGTGTCCATACCATATATTGACTACAGAGCATGATGTTACGGGAAATAAGCTTTCCAAAACTATAAAGCATGATTCAATATTGAGAAAAAAAAACCTAGAAAAATGAGAAGATTAAAGGCATTTGTAGTTGGAAGAAAGGTATAAAAATAATGTTTCTTTATATAAATAATCAGTAGAACAGGTAATAGCATACACTGTATAAAGAGTCTATTTCTACTTGTGTGTATGTAAGTATGCAAATCATTAATGGAAAATATAAACATCTGAAAACTGATTGAAATGGAAACAGCGTAGTCATTAATGACATTATTAGTCAAATGTTTGTTTTTTTGGCAATTTAATTTTTTTTGTTGGAATCTGATTGGTTGGAAGGTATCGATTAATTTTCTATAACAAAAGACCTGAAAGCAGTGCAGCTGCAAATCACATGTTTACAGTATATTAATGTGTTTGTTCTAATGTCTTGTGTGTTGGATGGACGTGCCACAAAAACGGCATTACAGTTTAACAAGGAAAAATGGATTATGGTTGATAAGGTGGAGATTTTTTTTTGTTTGTAAGGAGATGTTTATTTAAAGGCCTACTGTGTAGGATGTAGGAGGATCTATTAGCAAAAATGGAATGTAATATTCATAAGTATGTTTTCATTAGTGTATAATTACCTGTAACTACAAATCGTATTTTCGTAAGATACACAGGGCGCAGACAGTAAAAAAGAGTGGACGGAGCCACTCTGTTGAGTTTGAATGGAGAGAAGGGATGCCAGATTGCAACTAATTCCTGGTGAGCGTCCTGCTGACCGTTTGTCTGCAAGGCAAAATTTTGATGAACATTAAATGACAAGTAACTGCCTCACTGTCTTTTGTAGCTGCACAACAAACATTTATTTGGCTTTGAATGTCACTTTGCTGGGTTTTTCCCGAGTGCAGACGATTTTGGTTAGTGTTCTGAGTCTTTATGGGTCGCTACTGATGGGCAAACAGGTTTTTCAGATTTCCCCAAGAGCTTATTATCCGAACAATACAGATGTGCAACTGGATGTTACAGGTTCATGATGTCATTTTTAGCGTAGTTGGAGAAAAACGTTTATTACGCAGCCATTAGGTTACAGAGCTGGTCATACAGTGTTGTGTTTCTCTAGAAAATAACGACGGTCATATAAAGCGACTGAACATTACAGAAATGATTTTATTTGTTTTGTATATAGGCTAGTAACAGTAACTCCACTTCATCACAGCATCCCATTGATTTGCTTCCCTATCACAACTGTTTTAGTTCTTACTTCTGAAATTACTCAGCATGCCAAAGTTTAAGCTTTTTGTGTGGAAATATAAGTTGCTTATTTTCTCACAGAAAGCTTCTTGCACCTGTTCATGTTTCAAGCAGCATCTATCACAATTTCAGTCAGGAAGCTGGAGCTATCATTTCTCCAAAACACACACACACACACACACACACACACACACACACACACACACACACACACACACACACACACACACAC
>JAQQZR010000002.1:23337244-23353545 GCA_030068235.1 Notoglanidium macrostoma
CACACACACACACACACACACACACACACACACACACACACACACACACACACACACACACACACACACACTTAATCCGAAACTAACAAGCTAACAGCAAGTCTCGGATTTTTGTAGAAAATCATGATGTTAGTGCTTTAAATGCACTTTTTAAATGCAGGGATTTTTCCTCTGGATATTTGGTGAGTTTCTTGTAGGTCGTGATAAGCGTGCAGTATTAATCACCCACATAGTTTGACCTTTTTCACTCTTGGCCCACCTGCATCTGCGGAGGCGTATTTCGCTTCTGCTGGAGTGAGTTTTCTGCAAAAGCAAAAGACTCGCTGCTGTTTCCTCTGCTGTGTCTATTTCTGTTTCAGACAAACAAGTCCAGTTTGTTAGTTCAGTTAAAAGTGCAATAGTTGTTGTTTTTTTATTTCTTGCAAATAAACTTGGAAATATATAGTACTTGATAAGAAAAGAATGGTTTAAGCCATGGCCTCAGCCCATGTGATGCAGAACGGATGCAGGATTACTGATGATGCTCCTTGACAGGTATGCAAATGCAGTCTGTGAAAAGAGATAAACTGTTTAAACAGTTTTTACTTGATTGATAACGAAACAAGTAGATCCATTCGAATCAGGGAAGGTAATACGTTGGATGAGCCACCTTTATAGAAATCTACATAATAGCTAAAAAAAGAAAAATCGTTTTTGAATTTACTTTATACAAATGCGTGCATTGTTTTCACCTGATTGAATTGAGTTATATTAACAGAATTTATTTTGTACGTCCAACACAATTTGATCATTTTCAACGCCACCACTAGGTCCCAGGTCACTAGCAGCACGACCGCTGCTAGGTAACAGCCACATTATACAAGTTTAGTATAATCAAAGAAATGATGTCTTGATGAGAAACTTCATATTATTATGTAATTCATACCTAAAATAAAGGGCTCTTAAATCTGAGCAACCACATATACCCTTTTTTTCAGTGCCACCTAGCTTACACTGGTAGTGATAATCAGCTGAAAAACCCATGAGAACTCATGACAAAGAAATATAGGATAGTGCAGGCAAGGCACGCTTGACCATTCTGACAGAAGTTCAATTTCACGTGTTTATAAGTGTTATAACTCGGCTAGCAAGCAGCTGAACAAAGGTCTGGTTAAATTGCTAACACCAGGAAACACTGAAGACCCAGGAGAAGACAAACGTTGCTGTAACAAGAAGAGTACTCAGGGCAGGGCATAGATGAATAAATGGACAGTATTACTGTAGTCCTCTCTTGGTGATTATTTTTGAGCTTTATTATTATAATTTTTTTTTTTGATTATTTAGGTTTCTGAAAATAAGCTCAGCCAGACTGATCTAAACTAGCCTCTAGCCACATTAACTGCTGTTGCTAACAACTAATGAGAGGTAAGTTATATTGGATATTATTGATGTTAGCATAATACCAACATAACACATTTAATCATTTCTAAATAACATAATAAATAATAATAATAAATACACAGCCTACCTCATGGCTTGAAACAATTCCTGGAAATTCTGGTAAATTGGTAAACGTGAGTTTATTGGGCACAGTAGATTCAGACGGTGTGGCTTTGTGTACAGGTTCAAGGAGTAAGAAGTGTATCAATGTTCAGGAGCGCTTTTATTTTACTTCTTGTTCATTTCCTTCCCAGTGATTTTTCTTTAGACCATTAAGAACTTAATGTTTGGCAATATTGAGTTTGCCTCATTTTTTTTTTTTTTGCCCAGGAGTGGTAATACACTAACAAAGTGCCAATAGTGCATGTGCAAAAAAACCCAGGAAGAATGCAGTAACATAAACATTGAAAGTTTTGAACTTGGTGCCAACGTAAATTAATTCATAAAAATAATTACAAAACAAAGTCTGCTCAGTAAAGATTCGCTAAAGGAACAATGGGCCACCATTTACAACAGCAGTGGCTACCACTGTGGAGTCAATACATTCTTAGCAAATGTAAGTGAGACTTCTTTCCATTGAAATGTACTGTGGGTCCTTTCACATAGAACTGGTCTATGATGCTTCCTGTGTAAAGTAGAGGGCAACAGCCACACCTTCAGGAGAAACTTCCGGTGCTTTCTTCAGCAGAGATGCCCAAACAAATCTTTCTCAGGTAAAATTCGTACTACAATGCTGTCTTTCTCCCCAGCAGGGGCTTCAGGTCCGCCAGTGTAGCTACGTCAGGAGCATATACGTACATGTTTAGCATGTGGGGTGGTATCACCACTGTCCAAGGCATTTTTAAAGCAGCAGCAGATGTGTAGTCTATGCCAAAACCCACAGAGACCTCATTCACACTGCTTGGCATCACAAAGTATGCAGCCAAAATCTGTCAAAATCTTTGTGCCTCGCAAGCGTACTGCAGCCTCAGGCTTGAACAGCAGTGCCCCAACATGAGAACATGACTCTGCAAGGCCAGCACATGTCTGCGACTGAAACGGCTGGCAACACATCTAAATCTGAACTCCATTCGTTGCTGGGCAGCTTGTAAGGACCCAAATTAACTAGTGCTATTTTTGCATCGTAACGACTCCTGAGCTTATCTCGCTAACAACATTTCCCTCTAGCGTGTACTTTTAACATGTTTTAGTGAGAAACTGTAAGTTTGGATGTAAACAACAGCAGTACTCTACCAACATGACAGACACAACCCTGGATGCTCTGGTATGACATCAGCTTCACACTTTACATACTGTTACGGAGCCGAACCGGCCTCACCCCGTCTCACGAGCGGACGGAAAGAAAAGATAAGATATGACACGTGAATGAAGAAGACGTTAGACATGGGTTTCACTAACGTTGAATTTGTAGACGATTTGCCGCACAGAGAGCTAGCAGAGTAACAACGCATTGGATTCTGGGAAGGGTAAGCCGGCCCTTTAACTGCTAAAGGACTAATCATGAGTAATACACCTTTGATCTTCAAACCGCAGTGAGGTATAGGATCACTAAAACCGGTTTTCAGTCTAACGGAACATGGACATGTTAACAAATCAGTTTACACACGCACACACACACACACACACAAACCTGTATTATGTTAAATCGTTTGTATTGCCATTCTGCGAATATTAACGTGAGTTTAAACCACTGATTAAAGCAAGGCTTGGCATGAAAACAAAAACAAGTCATGTGAATAAATTCTTTCTACTGTATACACACAAACACACTAAGTAAAGCTCTGTGCCAATCAAAGACAAACACCAGCATTTACAGCCACTGAATTCAGATATCTGCTATTGTTTGTTAGTGCCCTTTAACTCTCGCCTTTTGTGTGGCTCTGCCAGGGATTTACTCTGTAAACGCCGCGAGATAATCACAGTGACTAGCGCTGGACTAGTGCTGTGTCATTCCCTGTAGAATTCAGCGCTGATTGCGGAGGCGGCGACAATTACAGCCTCATTTACCCAATTATGATTCTGTGTAGTTGTGCTAAAGAACATCTCAATGAAAGGGTTTTTTTTTCTTTCCCAGAGCAGAACAAAAAAAACAAACAAATGCACAGCTGGCTTTCTGAATAGGAGGTTAAGAAGGGAAGGTGTCGATAGAGCGGATGCAGAGGTGCTAAAACGCTGCAGACAAGAAAATCCTAGAGAGAAAAAACGTGAATTTCAATAGATGAGATGGCTGTAAAGATTTTTAGACGTGAGTCAAGCAAGAGTAGAGAAAACAGTGAGGTAATAGTGTGGTGCGCTTAATAATAAACTCCCGTGTTAATGTTTTTTCACGCCCAAAGAGGCTTTTGGCTCACAGGTCTGAGATAAATTCTTTTCAAATGGAAGGTAGGCAGTGCCAAAAGATATGAGCGTCTTTCACAGCCGGAGTCCTTCCGCCTTCAGCGAATAGGCGAATTTTAGTCTTGTCTAGTCTGACTGCTGATTTCCTGAAAAAAGTTTCTCCCAGATTTATGTTAGAAAGCAGTCAGCAATAATAAATGCTATGGCTATATCATAAATATTGGCACCTCGGCATACGGTCTGATACTGAGTGTTTTTTCTACATTTTTACATTCGGAACATTTTATCCAAATAAATCGAAGCCTCAAGCTGAAAGGTTTAGGATTAAAGGAGATGGCTCTAGAGATCTAAACTTCGATGAAATCTTAACCACTGAGCTACAGGATGTGAAAATGTGTGTAAGGTAAACATGGCAACCACTACAACATTACATTTGAACTCTTCGACCAACTTAAAAGTGGTATAGATTTCTACTCAATGCAAATGAAGTCAACAAGTCAAGACATTTTTAGTGTCTGAAGTTTGACTCACTAATGTTGCATAAAAATATATTGAAAATGTCACATCGGTGGCAGATTCGTTGCCTCACTACATCACGTTCCTTCACAAGACACCGTTTTACCGAGCACACACGCCTGGATGTCATCGCTTTCACACCCTGTATATACACACTCAAAACACAAAGTATCACTCAGCATGGAATATTCTCCTGACATGCCAAGCCTTATTATTGTGATTGTACATCTGGTTCTTGGTTCTTATTTTGCTTCCTGGTTAATGATTTTTGCTGTGTGTTTTAGAATTGTTCGCCAGTTTACCACCATTTTGTTTACTACCATTTTGTTTCCACTTCTGTTTTTCTTTGTCCCGTGTGAAGAGAGGCCTCAGAAGGACAGGGACGACGCAGCTGATCTTTCTCTCTCAGACTCTCCTCTGTTCTTGCATTGGGGCCGTGACCTGGGGCCCGAGAGCCGCCGCGTCGCCCTGCACAAGTTCCAGTATTACGGATACAACGCCTACCTCAGTGACCGCCTCTCACTGGACCGAGCCATCCCTGACCTCCGACCAGACGGGTGAGCGAGTCACAGAACTGCGACCGACTCTCTCTGTATCGCTCTACCTCCCTTTCATTCACGCTACTCCTCCATAATTACTCTGTCTCTCTCAATCTCTCTGGCATCATGTCATTTATCTGATTTATAGACGATGCGCTTGCACACTGCGCCTCTGAGCAGCTTAAGCGTCCTGCTCAAGGGAACCCTGTCAAATGGCTCATGCTATCAGCTGGAAATAAACCCATGACCATTTGGTTCGCTGAGCTCCTGTAGCTTCTCTGCTTCTCTTCTCTTTACTTCGTAACTCCATTTTTTTTTGTGCGCGGACGTCTCGGAGATGTCAAGCAAGCCGAATTCATTTGATATCTTGCAAAATGAATCTCGCAGGACCTGCCAGGTCTGAATAATTTATAGCTTTTACTGAATAGCACGCTCCCGGGTGAATAACCGAATAAAAAGCCGCAGATTTAATGGGTTAGGGAAAACAGGGGAAAAGGTCTGTAATGGCAAGAAAGGAAAGATGTATTAATATTACTGATGGGCATTTGAGTCATTTTGTAGTCAAGTACTCAAGCATGTAAAAACAACATGAGCAATTGCTGTTCAGCAAGTCTGAATGCACATGAAATTATTTTTGCTTTACATAACAGGGCTAGTTTCAGAACATCTTTGGGTGGAATGGCAAATCAAGGTAGCTGATGGATTAAATTTACACCTAAAGATAATATATTTTATATATTATTAAGTTCAGACATTTTGTATAATTGCTACTCGTCTATAAAAACATTCCTACTGTTTTTTGTAGTAAATATATTAGTTTTAAAGGGACTATACTGAATATGCAGTTTTCACTGATACCTCCAAGTACTCATTCATATTCATAACGCAGACCTCCAATGCTCATAAATATTCATGAGGCGGCCTACAGTATATTTCATAGCGTTGTGTTAAAACCGCACTTTATAAGCGATATCGAGTCAGGTTGATGTAATGTTAATGAGCTCAACAAGGAAAAAAAGATTGAAATCAGGCTTTCATAACCTGTAGCTGTTTCATTCATTTTCCTGTTGATTAATTTTCTCCGCCAGTGGTGCAGCTGTGATCTAATATATTAATGCAGTCGTTCAAAACACTAAAAACGTACTTGTATCATGGACCCTCGATAAAAAATAAAATATAAATAAATGCGATGAAAAGTCTTCCATTATATCAGACATGCAAAATAAATCTATTGCTTGAATAAAATGTTTGCGATTTTGTCAAGCTGTTAAAGGAAAACTTCACAGTGGTAACAGAAGCTGCTTCACTAAAAGTGATTATAGGGTAAAGAAAAACGTATAGAACATTTTAAATGGACGGAGTCTCTGGTGTAAAGCTGCAACTTTAAGTTGTTCTTTGTTTTTCGCCTTTTTCAGGAGTTTACAATATGTGGATTGTTGGTAACACTACAAGCTGCGTTGTTTTGAACTTAATAAGAAAATTACTGAGCTGACTTGTTAAACGCAACTGATGAATAAACACTTGTAATAATGTACAGTTTGGCTTGGAATAAAAGTTTGAGACACGCTTTTGTGGGAAAATCATCAACTTTTGGTGAGGCAACAGTAATTCCACTTCATCACGTGACGCTTGATGATTTCCATATAACAGCGCATCCTGGAGTGTTGACACTGCAGAATAGTTTCCAATCATTTCACTGAAATTACCGGATAATTCAAAGCCATGATGGAAATTAAACAATAAACTACAGATTAATGGATTAAGGAAAAACATTCAGAGTAAACTCCAAGACATTGAAGGGTTAAATAATGTCTACTTCAGGCATTATGATTTTAAAAACAGCAGCACTTTAGCAAGTCCAGTGCTTCCTATCTACCTGATGTAATTTTGGAAAAGAAATCCAGAGCGTGCGTTTTCAAACAATAGCCACGGATTCTGTTCAGAAAAGCAAGCGCTTGACTATTCTGTTCTTTTCTCTTGTTAGCGCAAGGCTGCTGTGAAGAATATGTGCTCTAGAAGGGATGTGAAAGACTCCTGGCAAAGTTTGCACTCGAAATTCTCTCTTTTTGCACTAAAATCGCAGGTTTTATTAAAAGTGCAAGCAGACGAATCCAAAACGTGAATCAGAATAGTAACGAGGAAGGTGTCAGGCAATGTGCAAACAACAACAGCAAGGGCAAAATCCAACACATGTTGATAAAAGCTTGTAAGACCGCTGGACCCTCTAACGTGTTAAAAAAATGTGCTATTATTCTTTCCAGGGGCGCAAATAATTTTGAAAAGAATGTAAAAAAAAATTGCCATACTTATAAAGTTTGAAATAAAACTACGCGGTATCCCGATGCGATATATATCCTGATTTGTACCAATGCACTACTGAATTCTCGAAACTAGTTGGTCCGGGTTATTGTTTCTATGGCAACAACAAATGCAGCAACAACATATACTTGTGTATACATGGTGGATGCGCCACATAAACAACTGCGTAGTTGCTGATGTGGTGACGTTTTCTTTGTAAGGCAGTGTTTATTTAAAAATAATTTTTTAAGGAGTCTCCAGAGTCAGAGCGCTGTAACTTTAAGTTTTCTGATACTGACAAGTCTTCAGGACAGAAAGAGTTAGTTTTGTGCTTCCTTGGTAACAAGACAAGCTGCTTTGCTTCCTGTTAACTTCAAGAAAGAGGAAAAAAAGAGAGGCTGCTGAGGGAATGATGGTTTAATGTAAAAGATAACAGGAACTAATTCGTTTCAGACGTTCCAAACCGATAGACAGTACCATGTGGCGTTATAAGTTAATTATAACTTTAATATGCACCTTATATGTTCAGAATTAGAAATTCTTTTGCAGGTGCCCTTCGCTTCAGCTGTGTCCCTTCAAATTGACTTCCATCTTTACACTTCTTTACTTTTGGTCCTTGTCAGGTGCAAAAACATCTCCTACCACGCCAGCTTGCCTCAGGTCAGCATCGTCTTCATCTTCGTAGACGAGGCTCTGTCGGTGATCCTGAGATCCGTCCACTCGGCAATGCGCCGGACGCCCTCGCACCTGCTGAGGGAGATCATCCTGGTGGATGACAGCAGCAGCAACGGTGCATATATTACACACACACACACACACACAATCTGTACGCTCATTGCTATGCTGTAGGGATGTGTGTTTGTCTGACAGGTGTTATAATAGAGCACATCACAAGGACGTGTGCGGATCCTTCTGCAGCATGTTGTATCAGGATGACGAGCGTGGCAGGATGAAGCGTGTTAGCTGGCTCTCGCTCTGCATAGAGATTCGACTTACACGTCCATATTTGCATTCTCTGCATTCTGTTCAGATGCATAGTGAGTTTGATTAATTGCAAACCTCTTGAATGAAAAGGCTCTTAAAATAGATTTTAACAATGCAGCACTCACCAAATATATATATATATATATATATATATCAACTAGATTCAGTATCAGATTTGTCAGGATATTACAAGACGTTAGTGGTGGAAAGAAATCATACACAGTTGTCACTTTTTAGTTGAAAGGTATTTTCAGGCAACACTGACTTTTCTCACAATTATGAATAATGTCACACAGTTGTGACTTCACGTCTCACAGTTGCTTCTCAAACATAGCAACTTAGTACTTCTGTTTACACTAATCAACAACAAGCAGCGTGTAAACAAGCACTAAAATCTCATTTATACTTGCCCTTACACTACGAATAATCATACACAAGATGGCTGCCATGTGTATCCGGCATTCGTTTGGTGTGTCACCTGTGCATGCAACACATCGGCATGTTGCAGTACCGACGTAAATAGTGGAGGCAGTATAGCGCCATGTATCGCCGTGTCTGCAACTGAATAAACAAACTAACATCATGTCTCAAATCACATACTGTATGTGCTATTCTAGGCTGTTATCGTGTTCTAAGACCAGGGCCGTAGCCATGGTTTGAAATATGGTCCGGGACCCGGGGGTGGGTCTCGTCAATCACACATTACATACACTATTTCTATTTGCAAGAAACACATTGGCTCTCCCGTCTATATTCCACCTCTCAGTCCCTCTGCTCTGTTTTGTTTTAATCCCTTTGACATGTCTGCCCTGGTCTGTGCAGCTTGTTTTATGAGAGATAGGTGGTGTTGCATTAAAGTTAATATCAATGAATTCATAGTTTAGGCTACAACAAGCTATGTGGAGCTATTATATGAATGTGATTTACTGAATGCATTTAGGCCTATGTCATTAAAGAGCAGTAAAGAATTTTGGGCATGAAGCATGTAATTGATGTTAACACACCATTATAATCTAACATCATATACACTTGATTTGATATTCAAATTTGGCTTTGAAATGTTTCTATGGACACTGTTATTGATACCGTCCCCTTCGTAAGCTGTTTATTATTTTTTTAATTAACGCTATCGTGTGAAAAACATTAGTCAGCCTAATCTAGGCCATTAGGCGTGATATGAAAGAAACCCAACTTTTAACATGGCCGGAGTAGATTAGCCTTCGCTTATATTTAATTTAACATGTTTCATACAGTTACAGCTGTGCCAGATTGCTGTTTTGGAACGTTTTTTACAGATAATGATCACTGTTTTGTCTTACCGGATGATACGCTGCCTTCAAGTTCACAAACAAGGCACCTCAGTGCTGCTTCCCAAAGTGTGTTACTTGGAACTGCTTCCTGTGGAAGTGCTGCTGCCCGGCTCATGCTCCCTCCCTCACGATGCTGAATAATCACACACACAGCGTGGATTCGAGGAGCTTTCAATGAGGCGTGCCTGTGCGGTTCACAAGTCATGCATCCTCTATCATGCTGACACTCTCTCTATCTCTCTCTCTCTCTCTCACACACACACACACACACACACAGTAGACACTATTAATAACACATTTGAACTATATTAAGAATGCACTTTGCACAGAGACATTTTCAACTGCTGATTTTTTTCTTCAGACGAATATTTAGCTTCAAATTTTATTTTTTAGCTCTTAAAAAAATGACCAAGGTCTGACCCTTGGTGACCTCATAGCTGGCTACGGCCCTGACTAAGACTAACGCTTTTTCTGTTACAGTTACTAAATGAATTTTAAAAACCTCTTAAAGCTATTTAAATGCCAATACTATGTATTTTATAGATTAATAAATACTGTTAAATATGTATGTCGGGGCTTTTCGATTTGAGATACAGATCATGACAGCAAAATTTTAAAGAGAATCGAAGGTCGTAATAATTTGACTGAAACCAGCTTCCACAGAACATTGAATGGGAGGACTAAAAGTAGTTCTACTTTCTATCGGGAACGCAGAGTTTCTATTATAAAACCATTATGGTCGAGCCGTATAGCAGTGGATTTCATCAAAAGCATAAAACTATGCATACACATTCATTTAAAGGCAGATAAGGAACACCATTCATGCTTTTTAAGATCTGGTCTCTTTCAAATAGCACGAATTACGGCTCTATCCTTTTTCCCGTCATGTCATTTTCTACATTCAGTGAACAATGTGTGCTTAGTCTATCTACTTCTGGTTTCTATTCCAAAGTCATTTTGAAAAACCAGTGATTGAGAAAGTATTCCATCACGTTCGTGCTCGTGTATTTCATGGCCGTCTCAGCCATTGCCAGTGACATGTTATGTATCTGACAAATATCAGCCCCAGTGGAGACCAGACCTGGTGGGTGTGTTACTCTGTGTACTCATCTGACATGACATCTTTTTTGTTTGTTTGTTTGTTTGTTTTTTCAGTTTAATAGCCACTGTGAATAAGCGAAAATGGTCAACCACACTGCTATGAAAATGTTTGGCACAAGTGTATTTACCCATAATTTTTTTCACCATCCAGTTGACTTTTAGACCGTTTTTCAGACTACAACAGTGCTTCAGTGGTAGACTAGATAGATAGATGGATGGATGGATGGATGGATGGATGGATAGATCGATCGTCTGGCATATAATGGGTTCATCCAAAATTATTGGGACACGTCATAAAATAAGGCAAAAATAACTGTATGAAGTAAATAATAAAAATTGCGAATGGATTACTTATATTTGAGTAAAATATTTCCTTAATTTGTATCTTTGTAAATAGTAATAAAATTAATAATACTTACATAGTAAAATTATTGACATCCCTAAAGAATATGTACACTAAATAAACCAAATTGCCATTCTTGCTCTCCTCTTTAATGGAAAAAGAACAGCCGGAGATACGTTCTTTTAAATTCTCTGATACATTTTTCAGGAACTGAATGATAAAGCAGACATGATGTTGGACCATTTTTATAGCATTACATTTGTGTACATTTGTGTCATTCATGGCTGTAGTCTGAATTTTAAGTCCCGATGCGTATCAGGTGATGAGAAATCAAGATGGGATCCACTCTACGTTCTCCGTTGTCTCTTGAGTTTTCTAAATGAACTCAGCATGAGATTAATTTTCTCCCCAGTCTGTCAGCGAGATGAAAAATGAGGAGAGCCAGCATGTGTGTGTGTGTGTGTGTGTGTGTGTGTGTGTGTGTGTGTGTGTGTGAGCACTACTGATGCAATAATTAGAAATCTGATTAAGTTCTAATTATTGCATAAAGCGTTACATTCAGACCCGCACAACCCCAACAGGCCATTTTAGGAGTTTAGGTCTTCAGTGTGGGTGTGGTTTTAAGGCTCTAGAGTGAAGTTTAGAGGTGTCAAAAATATCACAGTTTCACTGTATCACAATATTGAGTGACCTTTTAACAACATACAAGCATGATTTTATTTATTTTTTGCTCAATTTTATACTTACTTTCAAACACCCAGGTTACACACACCACAAAGTATGTAACAAAATAAAATCACATTTTTAAATGTTTGATTTTATAACACAATGTAAAAAGTAGCGGTGTTAGCTAGCTTGCTAGCAACTTTGACAATTTGTCTGCGCAGTATAATAGTTAGTATAGTGTTTAAATATCTTGCTAACAAGCTTGACACAATGGCAAATTTAATGTAAGGTTAGCTGGCTTCCTTGCAGCCTTGACTAATACTTTACACGGAATAATATGTAGTGTTACTTTTTCTAGCTTCCTAGCAGCCTTGACTACTGGTTTACCCAGTATAATAATTAGTATTGTGTTAGCTACCTTGCTAGCAAGCGTGATTACTAGTTCACACAATGTAAAAATTAATGTAGGGTTAGCTAGCTTCCTAGGAGCCTTCACTACCCGTTTAGACAGAATAATTTTGAGTGTAGCTTTTTTTTAGCCTATTTGCAACTTTCTCTCATGGTTTACACAGTGTAATAATTGTTAGCTAGCTTGCTAACAAAGTTTGACTACTGGTTTACACAATGTAGAAAATTAGTGTAGTGTTAGCTAGCTTGCTAGCAAAACTTGACTACTGGTTTACATGATGTAATAACAAGTGTAGTGTTAGCTAGCTTGCTAGCAACATTGACTACAGGTTTATAAGATGTAATAATCAGTATAATGTTAGCTAACGTATTAGCAATGTTTGACTACTGGTTTGCACAATGTAATAATTAGTGTAGCGTTAGCTAGCTTGCTAGCAACTTTGATTTCTGGTTTACGTGATGCAATAATTAGCAAGGTGTTAGCAAACTTGAGAAGTAAAATTAGCTCAGCTAAATACTTAGCACTCTAGTGCAATGCTGTGAAATAAGAATGTATAAGAACCGTAGAAACCGTGTGTGTGTGTGAGTGTGAGTTAGAGAGAGAGAGTCTGTGTGTGTGTGTGTGTGTGTGTGTGTGCACGTGTGTTTGTGTGCTTGTTTCAACACTTGACATGTGGGTGTAGGATAATAATCTACACTTTGAAAGTCGCAGCATGCTAACCAGCCGATCGTACTGCTGACCTGTGTTTTGGAAGACTGAGCCGCTGCAGCGTCCTGTAGCTACCCAGCTGACTGGGTGCTACAGGTTGTTACCATGGCAACAGAAAATTGGCCCTGATTAGACAGCAGGTGTTCATATACAGTATTGAGGCATCTCCTAAGGTAGATCTGATCAAAAATCTAATCACAGTTCTAAAGCATTGCTCCTGATCCTATGTGAGCATGCTGGAATGTAACCATGGCAACAAGTATAAATAATGGTTTAGGTTAAGCACTCCTTTATGTACTCCTCGGTGCATTTAACAAGTAAAATAAATTATATTCATGTTAACATTGATTTTTATCTATTTTAAGCATGGAGTTTAAATTTAATGTTCACCTTAATAGAATAACCGAGTTGATTTTTTAATAGTTGTCTTCGGTAAACTTAGTTCTTTGGTTGTCTTGTTTATTTTTCTAATCAAACATTTTGTGATAGTCAACTGTTACCAGCCTTAAATTGATTACTTTCCTATAACAGCATGGTCTGAAGTGTTTTACACCACCTCTCACAGCATAACAGTTTCCCGACAATTTCTTATTATTTTTTTTTTTTTCTTTTTTTTTTTTACTCATAAGTCATAATTGTTTATCTGTTTATAATTAGATTGAACATCATGGAACATCCACAAGAGAAGATCCACGACAGCTAACATAAACAGTCGTCCTTTCACCGGCCTCTCTTTCATTATCTTTCTTGAAGTTAATAAGTCAGTAAAATGCAACTTGTCATGATAAAAAAAAAAAAAAAAGTCCTGCAAAAAAACTCCAGAGCTTTGACCTCTGACTCTTACAAAGCACCGAGAACCGTAGACTCCACCCATCAACCTAAACAGTCGGAAAAATCAGAGCTGCAAGAATTTGAGTATGCTGTATTAGAACAGAAAATATCAAACATTTGCATTATCATGTTCTTTGCTGATGCCTCGTCTCATGTGGTATTTTCTCAGGACGTATGTTTGGGTGTTATACTTTACTCGTTGCTAACCGAATGCTGCCGAATCTTCTTGCCATTGTGCTTCAGGATAATAGGCACCCATCTAATAAAGAAAGATGAGCAGCAGGGCGAGCAGACAGGAGTGGAACCATGACCAGCCTTCACCCAGAGACCAATACAGAGTCACAGACGGGCTGTGAGTGATGTGGCCTTTATTGCAGTAAACACTGCTCTGGTGCACTGAGGGGAGTGAATTAAATTAAAATGTAATAAAGGTGTTCAGACAGACTCCTGTCATTGTGATAGTGCAGAGACGAAACATGAGTGATGTGAATAGAAGAACTGGGCGGAATTTGCACACCAGCAGCTACGAGACGAACAAAAAAAACCGTTGACATTCCCATTGATCCACGTCTGAGAATGTTCGCTGACCAACGTTGACTTTAGTTCAGCTGGTCAAGTTATATATCATCTCATTCTACTTGAACACAGAATACACTGACACACCAAATAACTTACTGATTTATGCTGGATTCGTACAAACAATAGAGTTTGCAGTTTATAAAGATGATGATTTTTTTTAATGCTAGATTTCGTCTCGTATATAAGAGAATGAGAAAAGCTTTGGAAAGCTAGTGGTTTAATTTGGGGGATTTTTTGAGAATTAAATAAGGAACACATCTTGGATGATGTGATATGAAAATAATGCACACCAGGGTGGTGCGATGCATCACGTTTTGAATTACAAACAAACACGCTAACGTTTTATTAGAGCATGGACGCTTGGCCGAAACATCTGTATGATTGTTGACACGGCTGGAACAAATCAGACAATTCAGTTTAGAAGTGTGGTGTGTGCTGTATTTCTACCTTTGAGTATTCAGTATTGGATTTATAAGACTTTGGTTTAGCACCAGCAACAAATATACAGGGAAGATGCATCCTTTCATAGATCTAATTATTATTGACTACATGATCATTATCCACCTCTAACAAAGTTTCATTGTGTTTGTGCTTCAACAAAAAGTCAAAAAGATCTTGGCCGTTGTTTTAGTGTAAAATAGTATATTTTGCGAAATATATCAATCTGGCTAGCGTGTTTGTTTTCTCTCAATATGTTTAAAACCGCAAGCTGACTGAATGTTGTGCCAAATGAGGTTTTTCGCTGGACTGCATTTTGCTCATCGGTCATGCGTGCTAATGAATCTGCCTGATTTTCCAAGTTTTTTGTTTTTTTGTACTTTGAGAAAAGGCAAAAAAATGTAAATGCACACTTGTTCTGTTGCAGCGTTCAAGCTCTTTGTTTATTTTCTTGCCTCTTTATATCTCATTTCTTCTTTCTCTTTGTGCCTCCCTCTCTATCCTTGTGTAGTTGAACTGAGGGAAAACCTGCAGAGGTTTGTGGAGGAGACTAACCAGCGGCGTCCTGATCTCATTAAGATGGTGCGTCACACCAGGCAGGAGGGTCTGATCCGTGCCCGCGTGAGCGGCTGGAGGGCGGCCAGCGCGCCGGTCGTGGCTCTGTTTGATGCCCATGTGGAGTTTAATGTAGGATGGTGAGTGGCTATAAGACATTCTGTACGTTTCAGAACCCAGCAATATGAACACTGTTTGCAGTTTTATAATTCACAAGCTTATCGTTCCGGCTAGTCTTGTCTGTGGGTGTTCCCAGGAACAGTCTGCGACTCAGCAGGACGTCCTGATACTTCCAGCTTGTAAACAAATTACGCAAGCTGAGGAATGAGTTTATGTTTACGCACACCGTGTAATTTGATTGGCTGTCACCATGTGTTAAGACAGCAGTCTTCAGTGTGATATTGGACTGAAGCTTAAAGACACACAGTATCCGTCCTCACACTCTGTGAGCCTCTGTTGTGTCTCATTGGGACCGAAATGTGTCACTGTTCAAGATTACTGGCTCATGTACGGAATTATTTTCTTTGTTAGTGAGACAAAATATCTGAATGTTTTGGAATGAGTCCCAAGTGAGACGATGAGAAGCAAACTGTTGGATCAGCTTTCAGGCTTTTGGGGGATTCTTTTGCCCAGTTGATATTTTTATGGTTAATGAAGGCAGGATGGCACAAGGATGCAGTGTGTGTACGATGCGGTGCTGCGTCACAGCTCCGAGGTCCTCAGGTCTAACCTGAGCTTGGGTTAGTGTCTCGATCTTCTCGTCGCCGTGTGGGTTCCTTTGTTGTTCTCCACCTTTTTTTTTTCTAAGAGCGTACATGTATGAGACATTTTAGTCGGGATATGACGCACACGTCATAAATGCAACTGTTAATGCATTTTGATGCATAATGCTGTTTTTAAGATACAGTATGTGTCTGTTATATGTGTGTGTGCGTTGGTGTTTTTACAGGGCCGAACCCATCCTGCACAGGATCCAGGAGGACCGGCGGCGTGTCATATCCCCTTCTTTCGACAACATTAAATACGACACGTTTGAGGTGGAGGAGTATCCTCTCTCAGCGCACGGCTTCGACTGGGAGCTCTGGTGTCGCTACCTGAACCCGCCCAGAAGCTGGTGGAATCAGAAGAATCACACAGCACCCATCAGGTACCACAGAGCACTAATTTCCAGCTGTATGTCTCATGTGTAGGTTTAATTCAATTCAATTCAATTTTATTTGTATAGCGCTTTTAACAACAGACATTGTCTCAAAGCAGCTTCACAAAAG